>CM021104.1:390352460-390737129 GCA_007115665.2 Sequoiadendron giganteum | reverse complement strand
AAAATCTGATCCGTATGATCAGTAGTACAAAATAGCAAATAGTGAAGGAGAAGAAGCTCCAAAAGAGGAACCAGAGGTTGGAGATGGTAGTGCCTTTGCCCAACTATCTAGTTTCCAAAAGAATGAATACTTTCGAGTTTGTGGAGTGGTTAGTTCTCAAAGGATTGTTGCTCTAATTGACACAAGAGCGACTCATAATTTCATCGATGAAGGTCTAGTTACCAAAAGAGGATTGAATACCGAAGAATTTGAAGGATTCAAGGTAATGGTAACAGATGGTTTTACCATATCTTGCACAAAGAAAATTCCTAATCTTTCCATGCAATTGGGAAATTATGAGGTAAAGGATGACTTCTATGTTGTTGGCATTGGTAACACCGATGCTGTTTTGGGAATACAATGGCTGCGATCTCTTGGAGAGATCACCTTGAATTTGCAAACCATGGAATTGAAATTCCAAGCTGATGGAAAGAAAGTTGTTTTGAGAGGGATGTCCAATGGAGGTCCTCGAATTGTGTCCTTGAAAAGAATGAAGAGGCTGATCCGTCGTGATCAAGTTGAATGGGCAGCAGAATGTATGATCTTACCAGTTGATCCAGTTGTAGAGAAAAGACAATACCCGCCTGATATTCAAGCTCTACTTTCTAAAAAGAGCAAGGTTTTTGGTGATTTACCTCCGGGAAGACCATCTGAAAGGGGGTGTGAGCATGTGATTGAGCTAGAAGAGGGTGCAAAGCCGGTCATCACTACTCCTTACCATTATCCAAAGAAGCAGAAAGATGAGATAGAAAAGACCATCAAAGAGCTTTTGGAGGTGGGGTTCATTCGGCCAAGCAAAAGCCCTTTTGCTTCAGCAGTGGTGTTGGTCAAAAAGAAAGATGGTACAATGCGTATGTGTGTTGATTACCGCGCATTGAATCAAAAGACCATCAAGAATAGATATCCTATTTCTAGGATAGATGAGCTTATTGATGAGCTTCATGGGGCTATGTATTTCTCGAAGATTGATCTTCGATCCAGTTACCACCAAATCAAGATGAGAGAAGAGGATGTTGAGAAGATTGCTTTTAGATGCCAATGTGGGCATTTTGAATTCCTCGTCATGCCATTTGGTTTAATAAATGCTCCAGCAACATTCCAATCTTGTATGAACAAGACTTTTAGGCAGCAGTTCAGGAAGTTTGTGCTTATCTTCTAGCATTTTGGAGGCAGAATGTATTTTTGCTAAAGAATCAAAATGTGAGTTCGAGATGACAGAGCTTCTCTATCTCGGCCATATTATCAGTTCTAAGGGAGTCAAAGTTGATCTCGAGAAGATTAGAGTCATCATTGATTGGCCACCTCCAAAGAATGTGACTCACTTGAAGGGATTTTTGGCCTTGTGTGGTTTTTATAGAAGGTTTGTAAAGGGGTTTTCTCACATGGCAGACCCTCTTACAGATCTCACCAAAAAGGGAGCTTTCCTATGGACAAATAAAGCACAAGGAGTGTTTGATAAGTTCAAGCAAATTATGAGCTCATGTCCAGTATTGGCCTTGCCTGATTTCAAAAAGCCCTTTGAATTGCAATGTGACGCTTCAGGTGCAGGAATTGGAGTTGTTCTCATGCAAGACAAACACCCTATTGTCTTTGAGGGCAGAAAATTGAGAGGAGCAGAAAAGTTATATTCAATTTATGACAAAGAGATGCTTGCCATTATGCATACTTTGTCCAAATTCCGCCAATACTTGGTGGGAAGTAAATTTGTGGTTAAGACTGATCATAATAGTCTTAAACATTTCATGCGCCAAAAAAATTTGAATGAAAAGCAACAAAAATGGGTAAGCAAACTTCAAGCCTATGACTTCGATATTGAATATGTCAAGGGAAAGAACAATGTAGTTGCTAACGCTTTGTCCAGAAGACCTCATTTGCAGTCACTTTGTGAGCTTTCAGCAGATTGGAAAAAGTTGATTGCTGCTGATTATGCAAAAAGTCAGTTCACAACCAGTATTATAGAAGGTCATTTGAATGATGAAAGGTATAGTTTGGTTGATGGTTTGATTATGTATAAGGGTAGAATATTTTTGGTACCCGAATCCAAGCTTAAGAAGAAGATTTTTCAGCCATTCCATGATGTTCCTCTTGCTGGTCATCAAGGCATGTTCAAGACTTATAAGCAGATAAGAGAGAGGTTTGCTTGGAAAGGGATGAAGGAAGAAGTCATGAATTACATAAGGCAATGTTCTACTTGTCAAAAGAATAAAAAAAAACATTATTTTCCAGCTAGTTTATTGCAGCCCTTGCCAATTCCAAATCAGAAATGGGAAAGTATTGCTATGGACTTCATCACTGGTTTACCCAAGGTGCAAAGCCGTGATTATATTTATGTTGTGGTGGATAGATTAACTAAATATGCTCATTTCTATGCTATCACTAATTCATTTACAGCAGCTCAAGTAGCTGAGTTGTTCTTTAGAGAGGTTTTTCGTTTGCATGGTTTGCCTAAGACCATTGTCAGTAATAGAGACAGCAAGTTCCTAAGTGTGTTTTGGCAAGAGATATTCAAGTTGAGTGGTACAATGCTCGCTCCAAGCACTAGTTATCACCCGCAAACGGATGGGCAATCCGAGATTGTCAACAAATGGTTAGAAGGCTACCTCCGAAATTATGTTTCAGGGCAGCAAAGGGCTTGGGTTAAGTGGCTTCATTTGGGGGGGTTTTGTTACAACTCTTTTTATCACATGTCAATTAAGATGTCTCCTTTCATGGCTCTTTATGGGTATGATGCTTCCAACTTTGTAGACTTGGTGTTTGATGATAGTAGAACTCCCCAGGTGAAGGATATGCTTCAGCACAATCAAGACATCTTGAAGTCACTAAAAGAAAATCTGCAGCAAGCTGAAAATCAACAGAAGTTATACACTGATCAGCAGCGTGTTGAATGCTCTTTTGAAGTGGGAGTCATGGTCTATTTGAGACTCCAACCTTACAGGCAGTCTTCCCTCAAAAAGAATGGTGTGGAAAAGTTAAAGCCACGTTTCTATGGTCCGTTTAAAGTCACCAAAAGGATTGGTGAAGTGGCGTATGAGTTAGAGCTTCCAGCGGATAGTAAAGTTCACAACGTTTTTCATGTGTCTCGCCTCAAGAAGGCACTTGGGCACAATGTGGTGCCTACTTCAGAGTTACCTCCATTAGATGAAGAAAGGCAATTGGTGTTGCTTCCAGAAGAGATTCTTCACACTAGGGAGCGATCCTTGAGGAGGCGAACAATCAAGGAATATTTGGTGAAATGGAGAAATTTGTCTATTGAAGATGCTACATGGGAGGGTGAACATATTTTGCAGCATCTAGCTTTGCGGGTGCTTGAGGACAAGCAATCTTGAGGGGGGCGGACTGTAATGTCCCCCTTTTATCAGTGATCCTATCAGTTGCTCATCAGCCTATTCCGGAGTCCCCTAGGCTCGTTGAGATGAATCAAAGGGTTCCATGTTTGGAGGTTTTGTGGTCTTTCCTCAGTATTTACTATTTATAGTAAATACTATTTTTGGCAGTTAGCAGTCGTCAATCTTCAGCTCATCATGTCCTATGGAGCAGTTGTTCTGAGTTGAGCTTCGGCATTTTAAAAGTATTATTTTGATGAAATTCTTCATTTAAAAGCAAATTGTTCTAATTTTAAGTTGACCCCTTGGCCTAAGGTGATAACTTAAGTTGTGTTAAAAAAGGGACTTGAACGGGGACGCCTTCATGGAGAAATTTAATGTTTTTTTATTGAAATCTCTCTTGCCTTAAAATGGATGCCTATTTGAGAAGATTATTTCTTTTTTGAAAAGTAAAATATGAGAAGGCTTTTGGCGTCCCATCTGAGGAAATTGAAGAGTCCTCCCATTCTCTTATGTCACTTTCCTCCAGCATTTGTTATCTCATGTTTATGCCAAACTTATGCTATCTAAATGACTACTCATTTTGCACTTCAAGGAAATGCTGACCTCCTAGTACCATTCTCAATTTCATGTTTGCAAGATAACACCTAATTGAATTATTGTTGCTTCTCAATCAGACTAGCCGATAGAGTTCAAAGATGAATTTTAAAGTGTTTTACCAATTTTGCAGTTGCTGTTTAGCACACAGCTGAAAGTAGAATTCATTCACAGCTAAGTGTATGAATTTAACTTTGTTCTGGGCATTTGATCATTTCATTCCTAAGGTCTAGGCGACCATCTCTAGCAAGTTTCGGATTTTATTTTGAAGTGTGGAATTTTAAGTTGCAAAATCGCCCCTCTCAAGGGTCGTACCTTTCTGTGTGCATTGGGAATTGTGTCATTAATGATTGTTGGCATTTTGGAGCTGTTTCTTCGTCACAACAGGGGCGCCTATCTTCCAATTGACCATTGCACTTGACTTCACGCAGTTCGGAGGTATTTTGCTTCAGTTATGAGCATTTGATTATTTCTGCAGTTGCTGATATCTCATTTCCAGAATTGCAGATTTCTAAATTAAAATTAATTCAGTTGTTGTTTCCATCTTTCTTCATCATTTCTCATTATATTCTAACATGGAAACATTGTATAGCTTGGTGCTTGAAATATGGTGAAAAAAACATTGTAATTTGCAGCGCTCTTTATTTGTACAAACTGTTAACAGTAGTACTGTTTCAATTTAACATTGTTGCATTATCTATTTAATTTCACATTAAGCACTGCTGGATGGTATACCGCTAGTGAGGATAATTTGAATTGTAAGCTCCTTCATACCCACTATCAAGTGGTGAATCCCCACTCTTAAGTGGATGCCTGCCGCAGCAGAAGAAGTGTTTTAAATTGTAATCTTTTCCCCCCACTGTTTGGTGGTAGCGTGGAAAGTTCCTTTTGGCTGGTTATCCGCCTTTTTCATTTCAATTCAGCATTTAGCACTCCACCATATGTTAGCACCTCGCCTGTCAAAGGATCTTGAGTGCACATTCTTGGTGTTGAGTTTAGTCTCTCTCTTTTAGTGTAATCTTTGTAATCTTTGATTCAGTAGATCCTAGGGATCCTCTGACCATATGCCCACCCCTCCTCCTTAAGTGGTTTTAGGGGGCATTCTTGGTTAGAGTTCTTTCATGCACATTTTGGGTTATGCTAACCTTAATGGGTGCTTGGTTACATTGTAAATGTTCATTTAAAAATCAAAAAAATTGAGAGAGCATATTTCATAAGGCAGACCTCCTAGATGAGTAAATTTGCTGAAAACTTGCCAGCAAGTTTGGTAAGTTACTAGGCAGGTTTTTCATCGTCCTCTACACCTTCTAGTGTGCTCCTTATAATGCATTGATCAGATTATGGTTCAAAAACTCACGGAAAAACTTGCCACGTTCCTACTAATGGTTGATGAAGTTGTCAACTCTATCAAAGGTCTTGGTGAGGAATTGAAAGAAAGAAATGTTGTGAAAAAGGTGCTCAGATCTTTTCCTAGAAGGTTTGATTCTAAAGTTTTTGCTATCGAAGAGGCTAAATATCTGAATTTTTAAAAGATAACTAAACTACATGGAATCCTAACTGCTTTTGAAATGAAGTTTGAAAGTGAGAATTCTATAAGGAAAGAAGCGGCATTCAAAGTATCTCAAAAGCAAGTTGATCTAGATTCTAATATTGGATTAGATACGGAGGAAGCAAACTTTGTCAAAAAACTTCAAAGAGGTTTTGATAATTATAAAGGCAACTTACCTTTCAAATGTTTTAATTGCAGTGAAGTAGGACATTTTATGGCTAGGTTTCCTTATAAGGTTGAGAAAAAGTATGGAAAGAAATCGTTTCAGAATTGGAATAAAGGTCAGAGAAACCAAAAGAGTTTCTACACTAATGAGGAAGGCTACTCGACTGATGAAGAAGATGAAGATGTCTCTGGAGATGGAAAAGAGAAGGTTGTATTCATGGCCATGGAAACTAATGAAGAAGATGCAAAACTAGATTTTGGGAACAATGAGGATGAGGTAGATCTGGTGGAATAGTTGCTATGTGCCAGTAAAGAGATTAAGAGAGTGAAGAAGAGAATTGCAGAAGAAGTGAATGCTAAAGAAAAGGTATCCTTGGATCTAGAGAAAGCAAAGAAGAAGATTATTGATCTAAAGAATCAAACTGAAGAAGTCACAAGGATTGAAGAAGTTCTGACAGGAAAACTGTTGTCAAGAGTCAAAGACTGTGAGGAGCTTGAAGCAAAAGTTGTGACAATAAGAAAAGAGCTTGAAAAAGTGAATCACCAATTGCAATTGAAGTTTGGGAAGAGTAATAAGACTTTAGATCAGATATTGGTATGTCAGAGATCTTTGCATGTCAAAACTAGAATCGGTTTTGATGATCAGAAGAACAAAGTGACAGAATAGCCTAAGGAGCGTACTAAGAAGAATCTGAAAGAAGCCAGTTCTAGAAGTGAGAAGTCTGAACAAAGTTCTACAACAAATGATAGCAAATTGCCAAATGATGGTTTTATCCAAGTAGAAATAAATAGACGAAGATCCGAAAGACAAGACTCAAGAGGACAATGGCACAATAATAGTTTCAATCATTTCTTCTTTGGTTATTGTTTTAATTGCAATAAATTTGGTCATCAAGTTGTGGACTATAGAAAAGCTCTGGTAAGAAGAAATAAGTTCTAGCAAAGAGAAGAATCTATGGATCATAGACAACGGATGTTCTAGCCACATGACTAGAGATAAAAGTAAGTTCATGGATTTCAAGAAATTTGAAGGCAGTTTTGTGACTCTTGGAAATAATTCTATTGCCAAAATCATCGATAAGGGTACTTTGAGTCTTGATGGTTGTAGGACAAATCATGATGTTTTGTATGTTGTATGTATGTACTATGAGTTCCATGCCAATTAGTTTGAATAACTCCTGCCAAAAATGACTCATAAATTTGCTGTCCCGATCACTTACTATATTCCGAGGTTGCCCATGCAACCTAAATATCTCTATGAAAAACAAATCAGCAACCTACACTACCGTGAAGTAGCTGAAATCGGGAAAAAATGTGCAAACTTGGTGATCATGTCAACCACTACATAAATGCAATCCCTACTCTGATTTTTGGGTAAACTCGTGATGAAATCCATGGATATGCACTCTCACTTCTTATAGGAATGGGTAGGGGCTGCAATAAACCTGCAAGGAGAGAGTGCTCTTGCTTGTTTTGCTGGCATGTAAGACACTAACTCACATATTTGAGTACCTTTCATTTGAGCCCTTTCCAAGTAAATCGCTCCCTAATCTGCCTGTAGGTTTTAAAGTAACTTGGGTGGCCTACCATAGGGGCGTCGTGAAGGGCTCTCAATATCCTCTTCTTCATACAAGATCCTGGCACAAGAAAAATCCTCCCTTTGTAAATGATGAGGTCATTCACAAAGGTGTACCTATCATCTGCAACTATACCATCAATGAACTCGGAACCCCACTTACCCTTAACATACTCAGTTGCAATCAAGCTTCTCCTATCATCTTTTACCTCACCTAGAGAGCACAAGTAAGGTCTCCTCGAAAGGGCATCGACAACTATATTTTTCTTACTCTTGACATATGCTATGTCAAAATCATAAGCCTACAGCTTCTTGACCCATTTTTGTTGTTGATCATTGAGGTCACATCGACTTAGGAAAATGTTTCAAACTGCTATGATTTGTCTTCACTAAAAATTTGTTGCCCACCAAATACTATCTGAATTTAGCCAAGACATGCATGATGGGTAACATTTCCTTATTCTAAATGTTGTAACCCCTCTTAGGACCTCGAAGCTTCCTGCTCTCAAAAGCAATGGGGTGCTTATCTTGCATCAAGACAACACCAATGCCTTCTTCCAAGGCATCACACTATAGCTCGAACAGTTGTAATGTCCCCATTTCTAGCACTATGCTTTCTAGTGACTGTTAGCCTATTCCCGGATGCTCATAGGCTAGTCAGATGCAGAATTAGGGTTTCCTATTTTCTAGGAGGCTTCTTTTGTGGATTCAAGGGGTTTGCATGCAGGAGTTTTACAGAATGGTCTTTGGGTATTTTTGGGTTTTCAAAGTGCTTCAGGTTGGTATGACATGCATCTGCATCAGGTTACTTTTCTGAAATTGCTATTTTTAGTAAGTTGCGACGGCTGCTCTGTTTGTGCTAAAAATGAGTTTGGAATCACTTACTATTTTTAGCAGTTCTATCTATGGCAGGGGTCAACAATTCCTTACAATGGCTATATCTGGCAAGTCAGTTTGAAACTTTGAGCAGTTTGGTCTCCCTCACTCTTGGAGTTGCCTTTCCCCTAAGCACCACTCTCTGACCATTCGCTACCATCGTCTTGAAGTTATGTGAGTGCTTGCCCAATGAATAGAGCCACTAAATACCCAAAATGGCATTTGTATCTCCCAAATCCACCACATAGAAGTCATCTGTGACTGTACAATTGCCTCGTGTGATACTCAATTGAGGAACCTTCGTTTGCATGTCAAATTATATCCACCAACCACCATGACGTTAAACCCCTCAAAGCCCTATATTGTTAATCCCTGCTTCACCACTAAGGCTGAATCAATGAAATAATGTGTAGCCCCACTGTCAATCAAAACCGTGATGTGTTGGCCTTGTAGGATTCCTCTAATCCTGAAGGAGTTGAACCTAGGTGAACCTGTTAGAGTACCAAGGGAGCCACTATTGTCCTCCCCTTGAGGCTGCTCCTCATCTAAACTGTTGTTGTCCACAACTCCAAGTCCATGCTCATCCTCATCCTCACTATCTGATACTATCTCAATGAGATAAGCCTTCCCCTTTCCCAAGCAATGATGTCTAGCCTCCCATTTCTCCTTACAATGATAGCAAATTGCTTTCTCCCTACACTCCTTGTGGAAATCTTCATTCGCTTTGTTCTTCTTATTGCCTTCCTTAAGGAAAGGCTTTTCCTTTGTATGTCTTGAAGGAGATGAGTTGTGGGAAGGAGATTTGTTCTTTTGATTGCTTGAAAATTTGCTCTTTTGATTGCTAGACTCCATGTCTCTAGCTCGAGTGATTGCACCGTATAGAGAATCTAATTTGAAGGCCTTAATCCATCCATGAAGGGGCTCAGATAGAGCCTCAATGAAAAGCATCACCAACTGTTGCTCTGAAATATCAATCACCGTAACTACCAAACGTTGGAATGCTGAGATATAAGAGTCTATTGATCCACTTTGTTGGAGTTGTGCTAACTCTCTGAAATGAAGTTCAGGATACTTCTCATCAAATCTATCCATAAATTTTTTTGTGAACTCCAAGTAGGATGTGATATTGGCATGTCCCAATGTGACAAGCCCATGATACCACCATTCATGTGCTTCACCATCCAAATGTAGGGTTGCATACTTGATAGCCTCAGACTCCAACATAGGATTTAACTGAAGCTAAGTGTCCAACTTCTAGACCCAAGCTCTGGCTATGCATTTGCTAGAACCATCAAAGGAAGGGATTGAAAGTTTCCCAATCTTCCGCTGTAAATCTTGATTTCGTTGCCCTCTGTTGTTGTTTCTAGGTCTATTCCTGAGTTTAATATTACAAAAGTCTTCTAGTGACATGGCAGCTTGAAATTCATCTCCAAAAGAATTGTACTCTCTCAAATAATCTGAGAATCCTTTGTCATGTGCTTGCTCCCCCTGATTTGCAGCATCTTGTTCTCCCAAGAATTGAGGCATGAGAGGCCTCGGTGTCACTCTGCTAGTTGCCCTAGCATTGCTCTGAGTTGTATCATTGTTATCATGACCACCATTATGACCATTCTACCCATTGTTCCCATTGTTGTTTCCATTATTCACAAGTTGTCTGACAATCTATGTCAACTCTTGCCATCCTTTGGCCATCTCTTCCAGCATTTGCTGCTGACCTCTAGCAAGGTCACTAACCATACGCTAAATGCTACTCTCCTCCATGAGTTTGAATGGACTCAAACCTTTTCTTAACTTTCTGTAAGAAATGTCAAATGGGCTGCTATCTGGAATCTCCTCATTCATACACACAGGCTGGCAGGAATGCTAGCTTTGATACCACTAAAAACTGCCTAGCCAAATCTGGTTGAAAACCTCTAATTTTCTGCCTTAGGTATTTTGTCAAACACTTGTCTTGCAACCTTCTGTCTTGCTGGTAATGGTTTTTAGTTTGTTTGTTTTGATGTTTCTTGATGCAAATGAAGTTCAAAAGCTTTTCAAATGATGCTAAACAACTATCAAATGTATTGAAATGAAGTGCAAGATATTTTTGTATTTTCAAATGCATATATATGACTGAAAATGACACTTACAGCTATTAGACATTTAGTCAAACACTTTGTATGCAAATTGCATATGCTGATATAAAAGTGCAACTACTTGACATTATGTCAAACGATTTGCGGCCAACCACCAATGTCTCTATTTGATAGTCGCAAGAGATTACAATGCTGGAAAATAACTTAACTCTTATGCAAATTGTGACTTCATCTGATCCAGCAATCACCGGCAAACGAAAGTCGAAACAAGGATGTTGAAGACACAAATTAGTGGAAAATCTGTGTATAACAAGGCAAAAGCGCCCCTACTAAAGAAAGGCACGCTTGAATCTAAGATACCTGATGAAGCTTTCATGAACTGCTTTCTACAAGGCATCTGCTTAGCTCTCTCTCAGCTTCAAGATCAATCTAATTGCATGTCTTCAAGACCTGTCACGCAATCAGAAGCAGAGATCAAGCAAAAGACACCTAAAGGTGAAAGTTGAAGGAACAACATATGAAGAAATGGCTAAGTGTTAAAGAAAAGTGCCCCTAGTGAAGAAAGGCGCCCATCTTTTTGGGCAGTCAGATGTTGTCTGCAAGCTGAGGGACCTCCAGCATGATCTTCTTTGTTTTCATCAATCTCAACAACGACGTCGCCAATGAAGATAGCAGACAAATCAGTCACCTGACAACAGAGATCAAATTGGGATCATTCTTGAAGGTTTGCAACATGAACATCATGAGTTCAAAAGCCAAAAGTGCCCCTGCTGAAGAAAGGCGCCCATGCTATTGAAGGACTTAAATTGACTTTCAAGATCTGTGAAACCAGTCATCCTTTCCAGGACTGAGCTGGTTATTCATAGCAAGTTTCAACAAGATCATCAGACCCCTCAGTCAACGGTGATCTTAGATCCGAGTACGGAGGGTCAAAATGATAAAATTGAAGTACAGACAAGAAATTGACTTAGTCTAAGGAAAAAAGCACCCCTGTTGAAGAAAGGCACCCTTGATTTGAAGGCATCAGATTCAGTCTTTGAGCTTTGCAGCTCCCAGACACACTTGATAAGGCTTGTCCTATCTCAACACTGAATCTATCAGCAACAACTCAAGATCAACGGAGCAACTTGAAACGAAGATCCAACGGAGGCACTTTAACATGAAAAAATGTTCAAAACTCAAAAAGGACACCCAAAAAAGGTAAAAGCTAGATCTGTTGACTTGAGTTGGAGATTTTGAAGGCTTATCATGTCCAAACGTCCCACAATCAGTGGAAATCAGGGTTGGGAACTCCAAATCAGGCCAATTTACTCCTCAATCATGAGTTGGCGCCCATACTTGATGCATTCAAGCATCAATCATTAGATAACCAAGCATAGGCATCCCAATTCAATATTTTCTTTTGCAGGTTGAAGGCTAAAACAACAATTTGCTCTCCAAGGCATCTTTTCAAGATCTGACAAAGGGTTTTAACCGTTCTTCGTATTTTTTCGAAGATCAGTGGCACAAAAAGATAAATTCTTAGAAGTTGCATCCAAAGGCATATTTTTAAAGAAGGGCAGCAAAAAACATCCAATCTTCCTCTTGTCTTCTTCCTCTCTTCTGTATTAAATTTCTTGCATGTCACAAAAAACAGCAGGTTATCACAGATCTGACCAACTGGGTGTGATCAGCACAGTCTTTCAACAAAACCCATCTCTTGCAATTCTCCAAAACCAACAAACTTGTTGCCCCTATTTTTAAGGATTTTTTCCGAAAAAGTCACAGATGCAAAAATCCAACGAACTGGGTTTGTTCAGCATTAAAGCACGAACAAAACCCATGTGTCAGATATTTTTCGGAAAAATACTTCTCGGTAGGTGCTATTTTTAAGGGTTTTCAGAAGTTGTCTGTACAAGGTCGTGTGCACAGTTGATCTTTAAGTTTTTCAGGATGCAGTTCTCCCAAGTATAATACAAGACCAAAATGGTCTTGTACCATGATTTCTTGAAAACAATAGGCATAGACTTGCATCAAAAGAACCCACAGGTCAATTTAGAATATTTGGAGGGCATGAACCAGATCACGCAACAAAACATCGAGCAATCCGGATTTCTTGAGGCTGCGTCAATTCCCATCACATTACATAACCTGGAGTTTGTAATTGCTTGCATTAAGCATTGCAACCCTACCACACGAGAAATCCGATCAGTCGATGGGCGGGTGATTTGTAGCCTTAAACCAAAGGATGTCGAAAAGTGTTTTGACCATGTCCGACCAATAAGTTCATATCTGTGAAAGAATGTGAGAGAGAATTTGAAGTGACGAAGGATAAGTGTCAGCTGAGAATGGTAGAAAAGTGGCTAAAAGTGAAAAAGACCAACTTACTCAAGAATGTTGGGCGAGGAGAATTTTGAGACGAGTATGCAGTGATGACCACTCTACAAAGTCGGATCACTGGACAAGAGGAGGGAAACCAATTTCAGTCGTGGATGTACTACATCATCGCTAAGATTGTCAGCGACAGAGAGCATTACGAAAGGGCCACCCTCATTAGTGATACACTCCACCAGCAAATGACCGGGTTCTTAGAGGCTCACAAGTTCCACATGTGCTCCTATCTAGTATACTCGATTGCCTTCCAAGGCTACTTCGGAGTATTAAACATTATGGGAACCTTATGTGTGCAGAAGGTCCAAGAACATTTTCTACGACTTGAGTTTACTCAAGCAGAATGACATTTCAAACAGATAAATGATTTGTTCATTATGCCCACTGTAAGGGACCTCGACCATGAAATGCATGTACGTATATCACCAGCAACCAAGGAGGCAATGGTGGACTGGGCAGATTGGTTCATCCAATTCCCCACCTTCACCTATATATGCGTATATGGATCCAACGGTCATCCTGCCATGATGCCCCGTTACCCTTCAGATAGGGTAGTCTTCATGGAGTTCTTCTGGTAGGTGGCTGAAGTTCATTCTCACTTGCGCCTCAAAAAGAAGACAGCTTCAAGATTTCCTATCCAAATGGGACTCTATAGGTGTAAGACAACGGCTGATGCCAAAATCATGTGCCAAGAGACGGTGAGACTCAATCTCAAATATCTCATTGAGAGGTAGTCGTATGATCCAAGAGGCCTTTATGCAACACACTATGAGCAGCACTCATCACACGAGTCTTCCATGGAAGACTATTGGGTCAACTGTGATGATGAGTTTGATGTACAAAGAGGGAACTACAGCCGATTTAGGCTGCCACAGATTGCTGACTTCATGTCAGAAGACGTGGAGGGCCTATCTAATGATGACGAGGTTATTCTCACCACATTCTTCGTGGATCAATTAGACTCACAACCACTTGGAAAAGTGGATTGATATGCCATTGAGAACACATCTATAGAGGAAAGAACAAGTAGGGTTGTCAGAAATAGTCAACTCTACTTGGACAGCAAGAAGACGAGGAAGGTAGTAATTTTGCACACAAAGCCGCCACCGGTTCAATCTTCACTACCTTCCACGTCAAGGAAGAAGCCCAGACAAAAGCAAAGGAGTAACCTTTCCAAAGGGATGCGAATGTTAGGGAACACGTGGGGAAGAACACAAATAGCAGATACAAATCAGCAAGAAGTTTATGTGGAGACAGCCACAAACATTCCTGAGATAGTAATAGAAACCATTGTAGTGAGCCAGTGATTGAGACAATCACAGCCGAAACAGAGCCCATAATAGAAGTAGTTGTAGTGGATACAGTTCCTGTGGTAGAGACAGAACCTCCTGCTTCACTAGTGTAGTATTCCACCCCTCTTGATGGAATGCTTACACACAATTTCCGGTCTGATTTTGTTTGGTTTGTATTTCTCCTTTTTTTGTTTTTCGAGTTTGTTAGCAAATAATGCTAAAATGGTACTAAAAAGTAGATACATATAATTGAAATTACAATAAACTTGACTTTTGAGATAGCCTTGAGTAAATTGCTCAAATTAGAAGGCAAATATGATTTCTTCATTCCATGATAGGATACATACAATAGGGAACTTACATAAGATTTAAAACTAAATACATCTTATACCATACTTTAACTTACACCCATATAGGTCTATGAGTAGTAACTTGCTACAGTACCAAACCCCAATGAAATGTTGATTCCTCTTGAAACCCGAACTTCTCCCACCCAAATCCAATATGGGAAGCTTCCTTTGTCTAGGGCGCCCCTTTTAGGTAAGATTGCAACCTCTTAGAAGAGGCTTTTTTTTTTTCTTTTGCTGAAAAAACCCTCTTGAAGAGGGACGGCTGGCTGTAGCACAAAATCAGTCCCAAAAAACTCCCCAAATGCGAACAACTCTTGCACAAACCAAGAGGGAGTCTTTAGCCGCCAAAACCACTCTGAAATTAGCCCAAATAACTTGCAAACAGCTCCTTATGTCACCAAATTTTGCATCCAAAAACTGACTAGAAACCTCAAGGTGGTGTTTCACACCCTCAAGCAACCCCAAAACGAAAAACAAAGCCCCACCAGGCTCACCCAAGCGTAGAAATCAGGAAACCCTTGTTTCCCTCTCCCTCCAAACCAAGCTCCACATGCCAAAGAAGAAAAATAACCAATCTCTTGAATGGGTCGAACTTCTCCTCATGAGCTTTATAAATTAACATTGCAAACACTATTCATTAAAGTGAACACTATTCACTTTAAGTTATAACATTTTTACTTTATAAATGAATAGTGGCCAAATAAAATAAAGTGACCCCCTCCAAATAAAATACATGAAGTCCTTAGGCCAAATGGGTGAAATAGAAGATAATTACTTAATGAATCACCTCAAACACCAAATTCACCCTGCCATTGAGCTTCGGGGATCAACACTGCCAACCATTGACCCAAACCAACACAAATGACCCTCTATCCAAAATCATTAGCCTACGAGGGTTGGCATAATAGGCTAATCTCCTGATCAGCAAATAACTAGCTAGAAGGGGACATTACAATCCGCTCTCCTTGAAATTGCTTGTCCCCAAGCAATCTCAACTCTGGATGCTGCAAAATATCCTTGCCATCCCATGTAGCATCCTCTATTAGTAAGTCCTTCCATTTAATAAAATATTCCCTGATGACCTGCCTCTGCAACTGTCTCTCTCTGACATCTAAAATGGCCTCAAGTACCTGAATCAATTTCCCTTCATCATCCAGGGGTGGTAAAGACGTCGAAAAAACCACAATGTCCTAACACCTTCTTGAGGCACCACACATGGAATACATTGTGCACTCTGCTATCGACCAGTAAATCCAACTCATAAGCCACCTCACCGATCCGCCTGATGATCCTGAAGGGTCTGTAGTATCGTGGTTTGAGTTTCTCTGCACCACTCTTTTGGAGAGTGGACTGGCGAAAGGGCTGCAACATTAAATACACCATATCCCCAACCTCAAAAGATCGCTCAACTCTCCTCTGATCCACATATTGCTTTTGTTGATTTTGTGCCTTCTAAATGTTCTCACGCAGAGCTCTCATAATATCTTGATTCTCCTGTAAAAGATTCCCAGCACTGGGCACTCTGCTGTCACTCAACAATAAATCAAGGAAGTTGGGTGCCTCATACCAATATAATGCCATAAACAGTGACATTTGAATCGACATGTGGTGAGTGGAGTTGTAACAGTACTCACAAAGGTGAATCCATTTCACCCACCCCTTTTGTTGCCCCACTATATAGTTTTGGAGGTATCCTTCCACCAATTAATTAACAATCTTCGTCTGGCCATCTATCTGCGAGTGGTAGCTAGTGCTCAGAGTGAGTTTGGTTCCACAAAGTCTGAATAGTTCCTACCATAAGTGACTCAAGAACCGACTATCCCTATCGCTGACAATACTTCGAGGTAGCCCGTGCAACCTAAATACCTAATGGAAAAACAACTCTGCCACCTGAGTAGCCGAATATGTAGTAGCAATTGCAAAGAAGTGAGCATATTTCGCCAAATGATCAACAACTACATAGATGCGATCCTTGCCCTAGACCTTAGGCATGCCCGTAATGAAGTCCATCGAGATACACTCCCACTTCCTGTCAGGAATGGGAAACGGTTGTAGTAAATTGGTGAGGTATGAGTGTTCCTACTTATTCTGTTGGCAAACAAGACACTCTCTAACATATTGGAGAATATCTGATTTGAGCCATTTCGACATGAAGCGCTCCCGAATATGCCTATAAGTCTTGAAGTACCCAGGATGCCTTGCCATAGGTGTATCATGAAAGGATCTCATCACTGTGCTCTTCACTTCTGATCCTGGGGTAAAAAAGATCCTTCCTTTGTAAATGATAAGATCATTTACAACTGTATACCTGTTGTCCTGTAACAACCCCTCTACAATGCTAGAAGCCCAAAAGTCCTTGGCATACTCCGCCACAATCACATGTCTCCAATCCTCCGTAATCTCCACCATGAAGCTCAAATGTGGACAGCGAAACAAGGCATCAACAACCACATTCTAGGACCCTTTGACATAGGCAATGTCAAAGTCATATGATTGCAATTCGCTCACCCACTTCTGTTGACGATCGTTGAGATCCTACTGTCCTAGGAAATGCCTCAGACTGTTATGATCTGTCCTGACAACAAACTTGCTGCCCACAAGATATTGCTGGAATTTGGCCAATGCATGCATAATGGCCAACATCTCCTTATCATAGATACTGTAGCTCCTCTTTGGACCTCGTAGTTTTCTGCTCTCAAACGCTATCGAATGTTTGTCCTGCATAAGGACTGCACCAGTTCTCTCACCTGATGCATCACACTGTAGCTCAAATTGTTTAGTGAACTCTGGCAAAGCAAGAACTGGACAAGTAGCCATTAGCTGTTTGAACTTCTCGAAACAATCCTGTGCCTTTGGAGTCCAAACAAATGCCCCTTTCTTCGTCAAATCCGTAAGGGGTGTTGCGTGTCGTGAATATCCACTAACGAATCTGCGGTAGAACCCACCAAAGCCCAAAAATCCTCTAAGTTGAGTAAGGCTCTCAAGTATTGGCCACTCGATGATAGCCCTGACCTTGTCAAGGGCCATACATACTCCCTCTACACTGATGATGTGGCCCAAGTACAACAACTCTATCATGCCCAAATCATATTTGGATTCCTTGGCATACAAGGATTCCCTGGCAAGGATATCTAATACGGCATCTAGATGGCCAATATGCTCACCCCATGTTTTGTTGTACACCAAAATGTCATCGAAGAAAACAAGCACACACCGCCTTAGCTGTGAATGAAAAACCCTGTTCATTGTGAATTGAAATGTAGCAGGCGCATTAGTTAGCCCAAATGGCATAACCACAAACTCAAAAAACCCACAATGACAACGGAAGGTTGTTTTTTCAATATCCTCCTCCTTCACACAAATCTGATGATACCCCGATCTCAAGTCTATTTTTGAAAAGTAACAGGCACCATGTAGCTCATCTATCAGCTCATCAATCTGGGGAATAGGATACCTGTTTTTGATTGTCCTTTTATTCAACAATCTATAATCAACGCCCATCTGCAAGGTACCATCCTTTTTCTTCACTAACACAACGAATGAGGCGAATGGTGACTTACTAGGCCTGATATGTCCCATAGCGAGCAGCTCCTTAATGGTTTTTTTCTATTTCATCCTTAAGTCGCTTAGGTTGTCTATATGGCATGACAATTACGGGCTTAGCGCCCTCCTCCAATTCAATGATATGCTCAATCCCTCGGTCCGAAGGTCTACTTGGTGGAATCTCACTGAACACCTTAGAATGCTTAATCCTCAACTCTTGTATGTCTGGATGATAATATGGGGTTTGCTGCTCCTCCTGTGATAAGATGAACATACACTCAGCTGACCACTCAATCATGTTGTGTCGCATTAGCCTCTCCATTCTACTGAAAGATATCATTTTGAAATTGCTATCCCGGATGCCTTTCAGCACATGAGTCCTCCCGTCCACCTTAAATCTCATATCCATGTCATGAAGGTTAAGGGTAAACTCCCCAATGTCATGAAGCCATTTCATCCCTAGAACCATATCCGTGTCCCCCATGTTTACCACATAGAAATCTGCCTGAAAGTCAGTTATTTAGTCGCATGGGGAGATCTGCAATCATCCAGTCACACTTAAGAGTATAGCCATCTGCCTGCTTCACCCTTATCCCTTCAAATTCCTCGGTCTGAATCCCACGCCTCTCAACCAGTCTAGCATCAATGAAATTATGAGTAGCACCTATATCCAACAATGTAATGACCTTTTCCCAGCTAAGAGCCCTCGCATCCATAAAAGAGCCCTCACGTTGTATGCTAGTGAGACGTGCCTCTTGAAGTTTTACTTCCTCCTCCCTTTCAGCCTCTTGTTCCCCTTCATATTCAGACCTTTCTGCCTGAGATTCCTCTTGTTCAATTTGTTGGTCTAATTTTTCAGATTCGGAATCCTCATAGAATGCCCACAATATTAGGTTAGCCTTGCCCTTAGGCCTCAAAGGGAAGTCATGGTTTGCATCATAGGGTCCCTTGCAATAGAAACACAACTTCTTACGCAAATCATTGATGGTTTCTTGGTCAAATCCAGCTGATGATTTCCCTTTTGAATCTGATTTGTCCTTCTTCTTAGAAAACGACTTGCTGTCCTTGTATGAAGATGATGCTTTAGATGTGAACTTACTTTGTGGAGCTACAAGTTCCATGGTCCTAGCTTTTTTCATAGCCTCCTATAGGGTCGAAGGATCAAAAGCTTTGATCCAACCTCTCAACAGTTCTGATAGACCTTCGATGACTAACACAATTAACCTTCTTTCTGATATGTTCGGAACCATAACTGACAACCTATGAAAATCACCCATATATCCCTCCAAATTCCCAACTTGCTTGAGTTGGGCTAGGTCTCAAAAATATGTTTCCGGATCCTTCTTATCAAAGCGTTCAATCAACCTGTCAACAAACTCCTGGTAAGAGGTGATGAGGTTATGCTGCAATGTGATCATCCCATGATACCACCAATCATGGGCTACTCCCTCCAAGTGTAAAGTGGCATACTTAATTGCATCCTCCTCTGCCATGGGTCAAAGAGTCAAGAAAGTATCCAGTTTGTGAACCCAAGCTTGTGTTGTGATCTTACCACTACCATCGAATGCAGGCAATGTGAGTTTGTTGGTGGCATGTTTCAAGTCTCTGTTGTGATTCTGAGGACTCCTATCTTGCCTTGTCCTATAATGTTCTCTATGCTGACTTAAAAATCTATCAAAGCCGATGCGGTCCCTAACCTATGGTGTCAACAACTCCCATTCATCATTTGTTGCCATGATATTATCTGCAAACATTGCTTCACCCTCTTCTTCAACATTTTCCTGCTCTGGTTCATTTCTCAAAAAGGTAGGGCGTGTAGGTCTATCTGCAGTGCGTGAAGGAGCACGATGTGCCCTAGGTGTCCCAACCACACTCCTCTTATCCTCTGCAATCCTATTTCGCTGTATCTGAGGGACAAACAGCTGCATTGTCATTGTAAAACCTTCGAAAGCTCGAGTCATCTACTCAAACAGCTCTCTACCATCTCTATCCTCATTGTCTCCCACATTTCTTCTTTAATTTCTTCGAGGACCTTCTTCTACCCGGTCACCCATTTCTGCTAATGGTATGTCTTCAAATAGGTTGTCCTCTTGCCAATCATCTACTTGCTTCGCTCTTCTGCGAGTGTAGTACCTATAATGACCCCTCATGTCAAACTTTAACCCTCCAGGATGGCAGGATCAAAGCTCTGATACCACTGTAGTATTCCACCCCTCTTGACGGAATGCTTACACACAATTTCCGGTCTGATTTTGTTTGGTTTGTATTTCTCCTTTTTTTGTTATTCGAGTTTGTTAGCCAATAATGCTAAAATGGTACTAAAAAGCATATACATATAATTGAAACTACAATAAACTAGACTGTTGAGATAGCCTTGAGTAAATTGCTCAAATTAGAAGGCAAATATGATTTCTTCATTCCATGATAGGATACATACAATAAGAAACTTACATAAGATTTAAAACTAAATACATCTTATACCATACTTTAACTTATAGCCATATAGGTCTATGGATATTAACTTGCTACAGTACCAAACCCCAAAGAAATGTTGATTCCTCTTGAAACCCGAACTTCTCCCACCCAAATCCAATACGGGAAGCTTCCTCTGTCTAGGGCGCCCCTTTTAGGTAAGATTGCAGCCTCTTAGAACAGGCGTTTTTTTTTTCTTTTGCTGATAAAACCCTCTTGAAGAGGGACGGCTGGCTGTATCACAAAATCAATCCCAAAAAACTCCCCAAATGCGAACAGCTCTTGCACAAACCAAGATGGAGTCTTTAGCCGCCAAAACCACTCTGAAATTAGCCCAAATAACTTGCAAACAGCTCCTTATGTCACCAAATTTTGCATCCAAAAACTGACCAAAAACATTAAGGTGGTGTTTCACACCCTCAAGCAACCCCAAAACGAAGAACAAAGCCCCACCAGGCTCACCCAAGCGCAAAAATTAGGAAACCCATGTTTCCCTCTCCCTCCAAGCCAAGCTCCACATGCCAAAGAAAAAAAATAACCAATCTCTTGAATGGGTCGAACTTCTCCTCATGAGCTTTATAAATTAACATTGAAAACACTATTTATTAAAGTGAACACTATTCACATTAACTTATAACATTTTTACTTTATAAATGAATAGTGGCCAAATAAAATAAAGTGACCCCCTCCAAACAAAATACATGAAGTCCCTAGGCCAAATGGGTGAAATAGAAGATAATTACTTAATGAATCACCTCAAACACCAAATTCACCCTACCACTGAGCTTCGAGGATCAACACTGCCAACCATTGACACAAACCAGCACAAATGACCCTCTATCCAAAATCATTAGCCTGTGAGGGTCGGAATAATAGGCTAATCTCTTGATGAGCAGATAACTAGCTAGAAGGGGACATTACAACCAACATCGCAGCAGTCACAAGTCCCCACTGACTTGGACTCTCCACCTCGAGACATCAACACAGCACAATCTCATTCATCAGGCATTCAGTGGCCTAAGATTACTCCTTCTAGCAAGGCTAGTCGGAATTCAATCTAGCTTGAGGGTCTCCTGGGAAGGAAGAGAGAAAGGCCATCCTACCAGCTTGACTTCAGAGAGTTTGATCATGTCCCTGAAGAATTGCCAACGAAGAAATTGAAGAAGCAGGTTCATGTAGGAAGGAATGCAAATAATGAATTTGTCAGAGAGATAGCTGCCCCAGCTGAGGATAGAAATATACACAAGGTAGAGGTTGAGGACTTCACATTATCGAAGGTCAACCTCGGTAAGACCACTCATTAGGTGGAGGTAGATCTTCTTGGAATTTCCTCAATGAGTGTTCAAGAAAGAATGGCTAAGGACGGAAGGGACAAAGCAACCTTAAAGGCTGAAAACCAATAGTTGAGGATGTACATATCTAGTTCGATGCACGGTACTCCAAACTCCTCTGCTTTTCCACGAGAGTTGCTAGACCTCCCCATGGAGCAAAACCATCACCAGCTGTTTACATATGGAAAACACTTGAGAAATCAAGTGGAGGAATTTGTTACCAGAGGACGATGTTTACTGGCAAAAATATACTAGTTGAGAGGTAGATCACATGGACTTCGCACAGAGATTCAACAGTTAGAACTAAAGATAGCAGAGAAGAGGGCTAGGGATGAAATCACAGTCACAGATTTGCAATTGGCGTACCAATCAGTTACCACTGCGGAGAACAAGCAACATCTCTTTGCTTGGAAAGAACAGCTGGCATACAAGGTGAAAGCCTGTGATGCCAATTTTGTGGAACTGATCGAGTATGGATATATTGTGGCAGATATTATCAAATTCGCAAGAATGTTAGTAATATCCATCCCTTGCCTTTATCAGCATGAGGGAGTTGCATACATTGAGCTAGGCACAATACATAAACTATTTCAGGATGTCATTCGTAGCACATTTTTCGATGATCCTGACGGTTGCAGGTTTAGTAAGGTTGCAGCCATGTCCTCCGAGGTGGATGACGCAACTGCCAAGTGCATAGAATATCAGCAACAACTTGCGAATGGTGAAGAGATGCTCAAACGCCACATCATCGTCCTACAGAGCATTAATTTTCCAGAAGCTGAAGAAGTCAACGAATGGATAGAAAGCCTGTTGACCAATGGAGTAGAGGTGTAAAGCACCCTACAAGGACGTCCTACCCTCCAAAATAGCATTAATGGTGACGAGTTAATTTGATGCCTCATTCCAAGTTAACTCCATGTCCTATTGATCATGCATGTCAGATCCCACCAATTATGGATGTCTATTTCTAGATCTCCACTAATTGTGGATCTCTATTTTGGAAGCACATTTTGTAATGTAAGTTCACTAGTAGTTTAGTTTCAGTCAACTGAGGTAGATTTCCAGTTGATTGTTTGTTTAGTTTCAGTTAACTCAAGTAGATTTCCAGTTAACTGCTTGCTCACCTACTTTTAGACATAGGAATAAATCTTGTTGATTGGCAAGAACTGATTGTTAACTCAAGGAGATTTTAGGGTTGCCTACTCCTTTGAGTTTCTATAAATAAGAGGCTTAGGCTCATTATTTGTTAACTTTTATTTACTACGCAAAATTGTTGCGCCATTGTTGCCAACAAGTTTGAAAGTGCATACCTGTTCACTCTTGGATGAGAGTTAATTGGTTGATTGCTATTGTGTATGATTTTGTACCTTTGTTGTCCCAATTCTTTGTAATTCGTTCAGAAAGCTTGAAGAAGGAAATCAAAAGGCACATGCAGTTTGATCTACAAATTTGAGTTCTTCCAAATGTCGTGTCCTTATAGCTTATTATTTCAATCTCCTCCTTGGAAAAGGGTTCCTCCTCCTTGGATATTTTGATATTGATAGTTATTGTTTGATGTTGTTTAATGAGTTGTATTTCAGCCTACACTTTGGACAAGTGTCGTCACCTCCTCGAGAATCCTGTTAGCCAAATCATCGTACTTTGTTGTTTCTAGTGAGTTGTTTCCCAGCCTATACCTTGGACAAGGGTTCCTCCTCCTTGGCAAGCCTTAGATCCAAGTTACCATAAAGAGTGTTCGCTTGCATAATACATTATCCTAGCGTAGATCTGAGAGTTCAAAGCTTCGAACTTATTCTGAAGAGACGGTGGATTCAAGTGATCCAACCAACCCATTCTTGCTCCTATGCCCTCATGCTCAGTTTATCTTGAGGAGATAGGATAGATTAAAAGCTAGTTTAGTTGTAGTTGAGATTTGCAGAAGCTACAGAAAACCTCAGCTGCAACGCATTGTGTTTATGCACCCTTGTGTCCAGCCGCTGAGTAAAAAAGATAGGAACCTTAGTTTACGATGCATTTTACGCAATACAATCAACAAAGAGGGATCTCCATCTCTATAATTCGAAGAGCGGTACTAAAACACTTGCAATAGCCGTCTGTTTCCAATAAGCACTCCAGAGGTGCTAATTGAAACGCCAACATATTGTAATGTTCCATTTTCCTAGGCAGTGGTCAGGCGTAGCAGTTAGTCTACCAACTGGTCCCCGTAGGCTAACAGAGTGTTCAGGGGACCCTTTTGAGGGTAATCTTTGGTTTGACAATAGACCCTTTGGTGCTTATTTTAGTATTATTCAGCTCTTCATCCCAGTTTATTTGTGGTGTGCCTTCTGAAGGCCATTCAGGAGACTTTGATGCATACTTACTATTTATAGTAAATCGCTAGTATGGTCAGTTGGTAGAGTGTCTGTATCTGGCATGGTGGCATAATTATATCTTGGAGTTATATTGGTATTATTGGTCTTGTGTATTTACAATTAATAACGCCAAATAATAAAGTGTGTTATTAAAATATATTAAAAGGGGTCTTTATATTTAAAAGATATAAGTGATTTTAATGTGCACTTTATAATATAAACTTAAGTGCCAATTTAAAGGGAGATATAAGTGATTATTAAAGTAAACTTTATATTATTAAGTTGTGCACTGAAAAGGAAGGAAAAGTAAATTAAATTAAAGTAAATTTAATGTGATGAAAGTCAAATGCAAATTGAATATTATACAAGGGCATTTGAAGTTAATTTTATTCGTTCTAGATTATTATTTTTGTTGGGAGAAATTTGGAGAAGAGCTTCAGCAAGGGTTTGCTAGTAGTTTGAAGATTCAAGCTTTCTTGAGGACGAAAACCTTCAAAGAGAACAATGTCTATAGGTGTGAAAGATCACCCAAGGGCATTCTAAGAGATAATCGTATTCAGAGGTTATCATAGAGCTTCATCAGTTTCTTGGAGATCATCCTTCAGGGTTTTATAGAGCTTTCAAGATCAGAAGTTGTCGTTTGGGTATGCTTTCAAAGTAAATTCAAAGCATTAATAAATCTGAAATGATATAATATTATATTTGTGCTTCAGCATTTCTTTATTTTGAATTTTTATGCATTATCTAGCAATTTCTTCAAAAGCACAAAACATTCATCAAAATACAAAGACGGGCAAAATCAAAAAAGCAAATATCGTATCACAGGGGGATATTTTAGTGGTATCAGAGCTTGGGTCCTGCCATCCTGTGTTGAGTGCCCAGCATTCATTGTTTTCAGTCCAGATTTGAAGGTATGGATTCAGATAGTGACAAAGAGTTGGAATCAAGTGATAGAAAAAGGTTGGCAAGAATACTCAACGAAACAGATATTAAGCTTGGCAGTCAACCTCAATCTGAGCATGGTAATTTGGTCACACTGAAAAGAATAGAAGAATATTTGAGTCTTGTTGGACAATCGCCTTCTGATTTGTTGCAGATAGCAATGATGCCAATAGTGACTTCTTTGGGAGAGCACGAGTTATTGAGACACGAAAATAAAGAGATAAGGCTCACAATTACTCTTTGCCTTAGTAAAATTATAAGGATTACAGCTCCTCAAGTTCCTTATAATGTTGGCAAAATGAGGGATATATTGCAACTGATTATTGAAAGCTTTGATGGGATAGGTGATATCAGAAGTCCTTTTGGTAAGAGGGTCAAGATCCTAGAGTTGATGGCACAGGTGAGATCGTGTATTGTTATGATGGACTATGATTGTAATGACCTTATTTTATAGATGTTTTGTCTCTTCCTAGATTCCATCAGTGGAGAACATGATAAATTTATTCAAGACTACATGGGGATCATTATGACTTCAATTCTTAATGAAGGTGATGAAATCTCCTGACCTATCTTATCTCTATTGTTGGTTGCTTTAACGCAGGAGTAGGTGATTTCTACAGTTGCGTATAACTTGGTTCACAGTGTCTTCAAACAATGTGAGGGTAAGTTGAGGCCCTACTTGTTTGATGAGGAATAGGTGGAAGAAAAGGCGTTTAAAATAGAAGTGATTGATGATGGGAATACCATACATCATGATAGTAGTTTGACAGAGCCCCAAGATGACATTTTCAGCACTTATGATGTTGATCCTAAATAAGAAAATTTGTGTGAGATTGATGGGTCCCAAGATAGTTCTTTGGATGTACATGCATTTATTCCGAAAGAGGAAATATGCAGTGAGGATGTCAATAAAGCAGCTTCTAGTATTTCATTTGAGCCATCCTTTGAGGTTCATAACACCAGTACTTATGATGAGTATGTGTGCAATGTTGATGGAACACAAGATGATGTTTTCCAATAGGTTAATGATGTTGATTCAATATCCCATCATAGTGCTGATTACAAATCAGAAATTTTGTGTGCAAATGATATATCTCAGGGATCTCATCATTTAGCAAGACAATTGAAGATGAATGAAGATATGATTGCTACAGCCATAGAACATTTTGATGTTGCTCTTTAGCTGATGGCAAAGTATTGTTGGAGGATTCCAGGGATATAGAACAATCCTAAAGGATGACTTCCCCTTGAAGGTTTTCATGCACTCAAAGAGGCGTTAATGGTAACAAGGACCAACTACCTATAACTACTCTCAGATACAGATCACCTACTCATGCTTGGTGAGACCTACTTTGATGTCTTGAAAGGGAAAGAGGAGGAGGTTGACAAGCTTTCCTACGAGCTTGAGGTTACCAAAGATTCTCTAAAGAGCACTTAGAAGGCCCTTCAAGAATCAGAGATTCAGATAGACGAGCTTTGTGAGGAATTGAGCTTGGCTCAATCAACATTATCCACACTAGAAATTCAGTCCTCCAGGGCTTCCATGATGCCTACGAATGTGTAATGTCCCCTTTTTCACGAGCATCAAAGTTGGGGGTTATCCTATTTTCCTGACCCTCGTAGGCTAATAGTTCTAGATAGAGGGTTTCTTGGACAGGCACTTGGTCGTCAGTTTGCAATGTGGATCTTCGAAGTATGGTGATAGGGTGAATTGTTGCGATACTTGTGCTTAAATTTATGATACTCACCTTTTATTTCACCATCCTCAGCCTAGGGACCATGTGCCTTCAAAAGGGAGGGGTCACTTTATATTTTTCAGTTACTATTCATTCATAAAGTAAAAATGTTTTAACTTAAGTGAATAATGCTCACTTTAATGAATAGTGTTTTCATTGTAAAATTATAAATATCAAGAGAGAAAGTTCGACCCTCTTCATGCATTGATGAATTTTGCTTGATGAACTTGGGAGTTTGGCTTTGGAGGAAGAAGGAGGCTAGGGTTTCCTGATTTCTTACAGTAGGTGAGCCTAGTGGGGCTTTGTTCTTCGTTGTTGAGCTGCTTGAGGGTGTGAAACACCACCTTAAGGTTGCTGGTCAGTTTTTGGTTGCTTCATTTGGAGTCATAAGTTGCTGTTTGCAGGTTATTCAAGCCATTTTCTAAAGGGGTTTGGACTGCCATAGACTCCAATTCCGTTTGCATAGGAGCTGCTTGTTTTTTGAGAAGTTTTGGGGTTGTTTTGAAGAGCTACAGCCAGCCGCCTTTTTATGAGGGTTTATATCAGCACAAAGAAAAAAAATGCCTCTTCTAAGAGGCTGCAACTTCACCTAAAGGGGGCGCCCTTACCCTAGGAAGCTTTCCATTTTCGTTTTTGGTGGGAGAAGTTCGATTTTAAAGAGCAATCAGCATTTCATTGGGGTTTACTACTGTAGCAGATTACTATTCACAGTGCTGTATGGCTGTAAGTTAAAGTATGGTTTATGATATATTTAGTTTCGAATCTGATGTAAGTTATATGTTGTAAGCATCTTATTATGTAATGAAGAAATCATATTTGGACACTGAAATGAGCAATGTACTCAAGTTGTTTCAGTAACTTAGTTTATTTGAGTTTCCTTTATGTATATGCTTTTAGTCCCTTTCTAGCATTATTGGCAAACAACTCAAAGACAAGAAAGAGAAATATCAAACGAAAATAAAAATCAGACCTACAAATACAGCGAAAACAAATCAGCAGAGTGGAGGATCACTACAATGGTATCAGAGCGGTTTCCTGCCAACCTGTTGGGTAAGTTTCAACTGCAGTTCGGAAGTTTCAGTTGAACAACATGGCTATTTCCCAGAAGCAGTGGGATAAGAATATGGAGAAGCTTAAACAAAGTTTGAAAGAGTTGGACGAAAACTAGAAAAGGTTGAATGAATTGATTTCAGACCCTCCAAAACTAGATAGAGTAGTACGATATATGGCTTCCATTTTTAAGAGGCCTACAGCACATAATGAAGAGAAGAAGAAACAAGAGGTCACTATAGTATCCAGAAGCCTCTACAATGAATTCTCAGCAGTTAATGACCAGCATACAACTGATTCTGTGGAGAGCAAAAATCAGACCTTAGAAGATCTACTTGTTGATGATGAAGTTGAAATTTCTAAGGGAGCTGTAGGAGAAAGGTACTTGAGTCCTTTTGAAGATGAAGAAGAGTTAGAACATGACGGTTTTGAGCTCCCTAAACTTTCTATATCAGCAATTGTTGATGAGACTTCTGATCATTTTGAAGATGCCAATTTAGTTTATGTGTAAGGATTGTCAATTCATGAATCACACAGGTCTGAGTTGCAGGATCGAAGGCGCGAGCTATCATTTGATTCCAGTGTTGTTAGTGATGAGTCATTGACAGAGGTTGGAGCATTTTACCACGATTGCATAGTGAGGAGTACGCATCACTTCTCCTTTAGTCCACACATGGAGGATTGGTTGACGCATCGGTTGGATTGGCTCAGAGTGTACGCCATCCATTTTGGGATGGAGAGTTACCATCTTCAGTAGATGGAACTGGTGGCTGCAAGTACCCAACTCAGTTGTTGGCGGGTGAGTGCTTGTAGGATCGGTATTTAGTTTTCCATCATGCTAATGTGTATCCAACTAGGTTGGCTGCTTCTTTGCCTCAGAGACTACTTGTGGATACATGGTCACAAAGGGATTATAATGTTAGCAGGCATGATGGCACAAGTGGATATCACATCCATGAGAGTTTAGCAGAGGTTATGGAGAAATGTTGTGTAGCAGATCCTTCTAGATATTCTTACCACCTCATGATGGATGGATGTGAGTTCTGTTTATTTTGGGATCCAAGTGGAGATAGAGTTAGCACTGTCATTTGGATGGGTCCCAGTGTATTGCTTCACCACTTATGGTATGGTGGAGTTAGGATCAGT
Source organism: Sequoiadendron giganteum (assembly GCA_007115665.2). Taxonomy (NCBI): domain Eukaryota; kingdom Viridiplantae; phylum Streptophyta; class Pinopsida; order Cupressales; family Cupressaceae; genus Sequoiadendron; species Sequoiadendron giganteum. The sequence continues at coordinate 390,708,346 of CM021104.1, read as the reverse complement.
GTTGAGAGCATCTTGAATAACACCCAGTGGAAACTCACGCCTTCACAACGAAGATTAGCTCATAGCTTGCAGCAGTATGAAGGTAACATCTCAAGACGAACCTTATCACAAAGCAAAAATGAGAGACTTGGTGTTGTATCCAAAGATCTCTATGATGTGTTTGGGTTAAAAAATGATAAGTCAATAGAGAATTACCTACAATCTACAAATGGACATGGGATTGAAACTAAAGTTGTTGATAAGGAAATCTTACAACATGAAAATAGTATGGTGAAGTCCCAGAATGATATTCACAGCGCTCGAGAAGTTGTTGTCAGCACTGATAACAGCTCTGATTTTCATGACCACAAGGATGAAACTTTGCATCAGCATGAGAGGATAGTGATTTCACCAGGGGATGATGTTCCTACAGAGTTGTCACATGTTAGTACTCGAGATTTGGGCATTAATTATGCAATTTATGCTGATGATTCATGCCACAGTGAGTCTGATTTTTCATATCAGACTGTAGGAAACCAATCAGGAAATTTATTTAAGGGCAATGAATCCCAAGATCGTGACGGGTGGATGTGCAAATGCCTTGAAAGGAGAAGTGTACGAAGACATTGACAAAACGGCAGCTTCAACAATATCTGTTGAGCCATCCTATGCGGTAAATATCAGCAATACCCTTGTTGATATTGTGTGTGAAGTTGATAGCACACACGATTCTGCTTATCAGTTAGTGAGCGATGATAATTCGGCCTCATATCATAGTGCAACTTCTAATTAGAGAACTTGTATGAGAGTGATAAGTTCCAGAGTCTACGTCATGTGATAGGGCAACTTAAGGTTAATGACAGTATGATTGCCACAGCCATAGAGCATTTTGATGTTGCTCGTCAGATGTTGGCTACTTTGGGTGGGAGCACTCCTATGATAGATGGGCACAATGATAGTAGTTTTTCATTTGCGGAGTTTCATGCACTTCTAGAGGCAGTTGGAATTATGAAATAGAATTACCTATAGCTACTTGCGGACAAAGATTTCCTTCTCGAGTGGGGTTGCATCTATCATAAGGCATTGAAGGGAAAAGAAGAGGAGGTTGATGAGCACACATATGAGCTAGAGATAACTCTGGATTATTTAAAGAGCACTCAATTGGCCCTTCAAGAGTCACAGTCACAGGACGAGGAGCTTACCGTGGTATCGAATTTGGCACAGTCTTCACCCTCTTCCGATATAGTACACGTTTCTATGGCAGCAGTTGGTGAAGAACATATGTCCACGGATTGTGGTTGTGAGCAGATTGAGGATGTCGTTACTACATCCATCACAATTTCAGGTGCAGCTGATACAAATGGGATGAGTGCATTGGTTGAGAGTTGCAGAGAGCCATGTGTTGCACCAGGTTCTCCTGAGTTTAGTCCCATGATAGGTGATGCTGAACAAATTATCGATAGCTCTTGTGACATGGTAGTTGACTCACCAGAAAGTTGTGTCAACTCACGATACTACTCCATCCACTTCACAAGAGATATGCAGAGCAACATCTAGTTGGGAGATTGGTTCTTATGTCGATTTCTTTCCCTCTATGGGAAGCAAATCTGTCATTTCATTCCATACAGTTGATTATGATTGGCAGCTTGATGAGCCAATTCAGGAGTACAATTCAATGTATTGTTCCAGGGACTCAGAGTTGGATGATTCAGATCCGCACAGAGTGATTGCGCAATTTGTGAATAATCCCTTATTTGAGTTTGATGGTGGTTTGATCTATGATAATCCACTCTTCGAGCTGAAAGCTGATCATACTCCCGATACTAGTTTAGGGTTGAGCGGTAATCGCAGTGTTTGGGATAGTCCTAGTGCATCGGGATTCCAAACAGGGCTCACAGAGGAGTTTAATAGTGTGTACAAGGTGAGGAATGCTTATAGTTTGGCCTTTGATCCACCTGTACATGACTCGTATTTGATGCACAATCCTTGTGTGCAGGGTGATTTTCTTGGTGCAGTCAAGGGGAGTAACTCCATACTGTGTCCGAGTTACCATCTTCAGAAGATGGGATTAGAGGTTGCAAGTACCTGACTCGGTTGTTTGCGGGGGATTACTTGCAGGGACAACAGTCAGTTATCCATCGTGCTGATATGTATCTGACAGGGTTGGGTACTTTAATGCCACAGGGATTTCCTACAGATTCGTGGTTACAGGGGGATTACGGTGTCAGCGGACACAATGGTTTGATTGGTTATCACTTCCATGGGTGTTTTGGAGAGATTGTAGAGAGATGTGTTGCGGATGTTTCCAGATATTTTTGTCTCTTCATGACAAATGGATGTGAGTTCAGGTTGTATAGAGATCCAAGTGGTGACAGGTCTGGCACTGCATTTGGATGGGTTCCGATAGGTTGCTTCACCATTTGTCAGCATGGTGAAGTTATGATCAAATTTGCGCAGAGGAAGTCAGAGGTTATCAGACATGGCAGACTTCCATTCTGGGGTTGGGATCCAGCGATCTTTGGCGCAGTTGCGTTTATGTTGGTGCTTCCAGAATCAGTTAGTGATGCATGGGACATTTCACAGTTCTTCTTTTGGGCCTTCCGAGGAGTGAGGTTTCTTTGCCGTAGACATTGCTTGTGGACAAGCAATTTCAGGGAGGGTGGACTGTAATGTCCCCTTTTTCATGAGCATCAGAGTTGGGGATTAGCTTATTTTCCTCACTGTCGTAGGCTAATAGTTCTAGATAGAGGGTTTCTTGGATGGGCACTTGGTCGTCAGTTTGCAGTGTGGATCTTCGAAGTATGATGACAGGGTGAATTGTTGCGATACTTGTGCTTAAATTTATGATACTCACCTTTTATTTCACCATCCTCGGCCTAGGGACCATGTGCCTTCAAAAGGGAGGGGTCACTTCATATTTTTCAGTTACTATTCATTCATAAAGTAAAAATGTTATAACTTAAGTGAATAGTGCTCACTTTAATGAATAGTGTTTTCATTGTAAAATTATAAATATCAAGAGAGAAAGTTCGACCCTCTTCATGCATTGATGAATTTTGCTTGATGAACTTGGGAGTTTGGCTTTGGAGGAAGAAGGAGGCTAGGGTTTCCTGATTTCTTGCAGTGGGTGAGCCTGGTGGGGTTTTTTTATTCGTTGTTGAGCTGCTTGAGGGTGTGAAACACCACCTTAAGGTTGCTGTTCAGTTTTTGGTTGCTTCATTTGGAGTCATAAGTTGTTTGCAAGTTATTCGAGCCATTTTCTAAAAGGGTTTGGACTGCCATAGACTCCAATTCCGTTTGCATAGGAGCTGCTTACTTTTTAATAAGTTTTGGGGCTGTTTTGATGAGCTACAGCCAGCCGCCTTTTTATGAGGGTTTATATCAGCACAAAGAAAAAAAACGCCTCTTCTAAGAGGCTGCAACTTCACCTAAAGGGGGCGCCTTTACCCTAGGAAGCTTTCCATTTTCGTTTTTGGTGGGAGAAGTTCGACTTTAAAGAGCAATCAACATTTCATTGGGGTTTACTACTGTAGCAAATTACTATTCACAGTGCTGTATGGCTGTAAGTTAGAGTATGGTTTATAATATATTTAGTTTCGAATCTGATGTAAGTTATATGTTGTAAGTATTTTATTATGTAATGAAGAAATTATATTTGGACACTGAAATGAGCAATGTACTCAAGTTGTTTCAGTAACTTAGTTTATTTGAGTTTCCTTTATGTATATGTTTTTAGTCCCTTTCTAGCATTATTGGCAAACAACTCAAAGACAAGAAAGAGAAATATCAAACGTAAACAAAAATCAGACCTACAAATACAGCGAAAACAAATCAGCAGAGTAGAGGATCACTATAGAATGAGAGTGGTACTTATGGGTTGAGGGCCCAGGATATAGACATGACAGAGGCAAGGATGCATACAGCTTGTGGGCCAGCTAGCAGTGAGGTGCATGCGTTCGCACGTGACAGGGCTACTATTCTCTATATTGGCAGAGTAGAGATTTTTGTTGTTGAGTCTTGTGCTGAGGAGCTGGAGTCTTGTGTGACTAGCATCTTGAATCATCACGCTGTCCCATCTCATTTGCATGAGGATTGCAAGGCATCTACTAGTGGGAGCATGTCTCTTACATCTTCCAGTAGATCGGGTAATGCATTGGTTGAGGTGGATGGTAGGCTTGAGCCGAATGAGTCACCGGGACTCAAGGAATAGCTGATTGTCACTGAGAATAGGGTTGTCTAGACCTTATCTCATTTCGACTGCACACACAAGTTTGTGGAGTACCTTCTGTGGTCAGCCCAATTGGAGGAATGGCGGACAAGGGTAGTAGTTGGGACTTCCATTTCTAGTCTACAGACTATCATGCGTGCCCTAGAGGGAATTAAGTCAGAATACCTCCAGTTGCTATCACATAGGAACTTTATTGTTGGGTTAGTCCATATACAAATGATTTGTTGATGTATAGGTGTGGGTTGGCTCAAGATTCATATCATCCATTCTCGGATGAAGTGTTACCATCTACAAAAGATGGAACCAGAGACTGCGGGAATCTGATGGTTGCTTGCAAGGTCAAGAATCGGATTTTCATCATGAAGATGTGACCATGGCGCAGTTTGCAACTTTTTTGCTTCAAAAATTTCCATTGGAGGCTTGGTTAGTTCATTTTGCGGTGATGGAGTTATACTCCATAAGTTGGCAAGAAAGGGATGTTCTATTTATTTGGATGAGGATGTTATTCATAATTTTTGGAGGACAGCAGCTACACTTGAGTTTGGAGGAGAGTTGTATCATCTCCTCAGCATTGGAGAGTGACATAGGGTTGGTACTCTAGCACCCTATGATCCTGGCAATTTTGTATGCTTTCCCATAGGTTGAATATTCAGTCTAGAGGGTGTTGATCTATTTTATATCAGCAACCTAGGAGGAGTTGTTACACCATTTTTGGCAGCTATGAGGGATACTCATCACATCCATAGAAGATTTGCAAAGTTTGCAGAGATGTGTTGTGATGCTAGCACTTCGAGTTACTTCCATCTCCTCATGTTTGATGGATGTGAGTTTTTAGTGTGTTGGGATCCAGGTGGTAGTAAGTTTGGCTAGTCAATTCGGTCGGATCCCAATGTGTTGCTTCACAACTATCAGCATGGTGAAGATTATATCAGTGTAGCAAAGTGGAAGTTAGCAGGTGATATGTATGGAAAACTTCCATTCTGGTTATAGGATCCAGGGATTCCTTTCTTCAGTAGATTTCTCTACACTGGGGAAGTTGTTCACAGTAATGTTGAGCATGTTTCTATTTCTACACAACAAATGCATTGGATAAATTGTTGGGCATTCTATAGATCGATTTGAGATCCTTGTTGGCATTTCAAATAGCACCTCTGGAATGCATTTTGGAAACGGGCAGCTATGTGCAGTAAACTGCTCTTCGAATAAGGAGGAGAACCTCCCTCTTTTGCTGAGTTGCATAAAGCAAGTAAACTAAAACTAATTTTTGCCTATCTTTTTCATTCAGCTGCGAGAACACAAGGTTATAGAGCTCTAGATGTTACAGCTGAGGTTTTCCCTTTAATGAAACTTGACAACTACAACTTAACTTACACTAAAACATTTCTATCCTCTCAAGTAAACGCGGAGCAAGAGAGTTTAGAAATGGACGAGATTGATTTTCTGACAAAGATACTTAAATAAACTTTCCTTAACATACATCTACTGAATTTCAATGCAAGCTGGAAAAGGAGATCATAAAAGTATTACATAATTATGGAAATATGAGACTTTATATCGAGGGCAGCAAAGCAAGCTTCAAGACTTTATTTTCCCACACTTTGAGCAAAAAGATTACAATTCCGAGATAGCAAGTTGTAGCAAAATACTTGCAACATGCGATCAAAACCAGATTACAATTGACACATAACACATGCACTAAACAAGGATTTGCAGCTAAGGAGGCATGCAAACTTGCTCTTTACACAAAGTGAACTAACACTAAACGATAACAAACATGAAGGCATAAGCTCATCGATTCTGTTATCACAGGCATGGTTAAACTAAAATGAGCAAACACTGCTCTTATTTATAACTAAGGAGAGGAGTAGGGAACCCTAAAATCTTCTTGCTTTTACAACTACTGCTTGCCAACATGCAAGTTTTATTTCTAATCCTAGAAAAGATAAAACATCTAAAACCTAGAAAGCATCTAAAAATGGAAAGTGCCAACTCATTACAACTGTTTTCTTTCTATCCTCAAAGAATGGATAAGAATCAAAACAAAAATAGAAAGAAAGCTAGGAAGAAGCTTCTAGAAGAAAGTTGATTTAAATCTCGATCACATCCGCTAAAAAGCGAGCAACTGCCTCTCTACCAGGAGTGTTGATACTATTAATAGAAAAATGCCGCTTTTCCAAGATTTCTTCACCATCTGCAATAGATCTCAAGAAATCTTCACTCTCATTGGCCGCTTTCTTGGACTTTGCTAACATCATGGAAATCATCTTCATTCTTCCAACAGTGCCATCGCTACCATGCATGATACTCTGAAACTCTACTTGGACTACATCAAGCCCAATGTATGAACCATCCTCAAAGCAATACTGACAAGGAATTGCTACAACAAATTCTCTGATGAACTTAAGAGTATCAATGACTCTTTGCCTATACACTGCAAACTCCTCAGATATTCTAACATACGTATTAACCTTGAAAAGGTGACCTTTCCACTCCAGGATCTGTCTTTTGTGTACTCTTGCCATTGTAGAGCCATAAGCTATCTCTAAATCTGCAATTATGGTTTCGTGCATAGGCTTGAATTCGGCTATCAATTGCTCAAAATCATGGATACCTTGACGTAAGTCATGAGCCTTGTATCTCAGCTGGAAGACCTATGCTAGAATCGATTTTCCTCTGACGATGAACTCTTCAATCCATTCCTGAGTTTGTTTTCCATAAATAACCAACTGCCTCAACTGCTGTTGATCAACTGGTGTCTCTAAAACTTGCGGCAGCAACTGTGTTGTTTGTGAGGTGCCATGAATAAGATTTGATATACACAACTGGAGTTGACAATTTTCAACCTTGAAGGCTACCTTGTCTTCTCCGTCTTTCTGCACTCTTTCTTGAATATTTTCAGTTACCATCTTGAACAAACTCATGTCAGCATGTCGAGTACTTTTACCAAGATTTGCTTTGACCGTTATGAAATCATCAACATCCACCTCATCCCTGATTTTATCTTCAAGAGGCGTTGTCTCCATGACCAGTAATTCGGTTGAGTAAGGTGATTATTATAGCAAATTCATTTTTGAACTCTCCTCTCCCGATGTTCTTTGGCAATGTCCTATGTTTTTCTTGCAGCCACCTGTGTGCAATCTTCTTGCTATACTTTTCTTGGTGCTCTTCCCATATCCTCTCACATTCTTCTATGTTGATGGTAACACTTCCAGGCCATGGTGGAATTGAGAAGCATTTCTCGATCATGTCTGGCTTTAAGTTGCATATGACTCTTCCATCTACTAACTGGATTCTCCTTGTAGCACGATTATAATGCTTGATACAAACAATTATGAATTCTAAGCTTTGTACTGAGAAAGGTATGGATGTTGCTGCGAGAAGACCTGAATGGCCAAGATGCCTAATGGTGGTGTTGCTTGCATCTTCCAAAGGACGTAGATTGAATACTGGCTTGATATGGTGTAAGTCAGTCTTGGTTGTTTCTATGAAATCATGGTACAATGCTGATTTGGTCTTAAACTCTATAAGAACATACTCCATTCTGCAAAACTTGAAGATTGACTGTAAACACACCTAGGTCCTAACAAGTTTTGGCAAACTTTCTAATTTTAGCTTGCTGATTTTTCTTCATCAAACATACGAAATTTTGGAAAATTTTCTAAGATATGGGTTTTGATTAGAATTTCGTTACAAGCCAACCCAGATCGTCCGTTTTTGAAAACTTGGAGTGAAGACTGAAAAAGTAGAAAACCCTAATTTTCTTCGAAAAAAATAGAAAAAACTGGCATCTGGGTATTGTTCATGAGCATATTCTGGATGAACCCACTTGATCAGATGTTAAAAACCCTGACTTCTGACTGAAAAAACAACCACTTGAAGTTTCTCTGAAAAAGCTGTGATATGGGTTTTGTCCAGAAGAAGGTTTGGTATAGACCCAGAAGATTAGAAATAGAAGAATTTGAAGTTTTCTCTGCAATGCAAAATAAAAGCAACTACTGCAACCTTTGAGAAAATCCTTCAAAAATTTGTCCAAAAGATAGAACAAATATGAACCAGCTTTTGAAAATTGAAAACAATGGCCTTCAAAAATTTGATGTTCTAGATGAAAAAATATGAAAAAGCAAGCCTTCTTTGAGTGTTGATCTAAAAACTTTATGAAAAACCAGCAAGTTTAGGTTCTTGAATCTTGAAAAATATAGATTTGAAGTTGCTGCTCTGTTTCTCCTTGAAGACACCTCCTGCAAGAAAATATGAAAAATAAAACATAGAGATGTCCTTAAATAAGTTTTGCCTTGAGAAACAGCTCTCAAACCCTAATTCTATGAAACCCTAAATTTAGTTCATGCAATGAACTTAGGCATATTTTCCTTCTTTCAAAATTTTTGAAATTTGAAAATTTCCAAAAATTTTACTAAGGCATGAGAAGTTGGGCGCCCTTTTTGAGGTGAGGCACCCAGTCTCTCCAGACAATCAATTTTTCATCCTTTTCAACTTTTTTAAATTTTCAACCCTAGTTTGATCCTGTCTCCCAGCTTCCAAATTGATCTGTCAGACGAGCTAAATGTTGCATCACGGAGCTTGATCGAATCTGACGACATTGTTCTAGAGACGTCTTCTAACAAAAACTTCATTTGACCCTTCAAATTGCCAAGTTCCTATCTCTTCCAAGGGCACTCATTTTCTCCAGTGTTAGCCATTTTTGATGATCTTCAAACTTTGCTTGTCTTCTGACCTTCAGATGAATTCATGATTCTGGGCGTTGTACTGATCAGATTGACTGGCTGACGGATTCACTGGATAGCTATGAAGATTCTGGAAAGGGTCTTCTGGATACCTCATCTTCGAGAACTGACTTGAGGGCTCTAAACCCTATGCGCCTTTCTCCTTCAGGGATGCCCATCTCTTCCAGAGAGTTTTTATTTTGAGTTTTTCGTTGTTGCTTCACGTTTGTCATTTTACTCACTTTTTCTCCTCTGTTCAGCTTGCAAAATCTAATGACTGACAACTCTGACGGACATGCTAATGATTGCGTTGGAAAGCTTGATCTAGTCTGACGAAGTTATCTTGGAGGCATTTTCTGCAAATTTCATCATTTGACATCTTAAGAAAATGGGCACCCTTTTCCTTCAGGGGCACCCATCTCTTCCAAAGAGCCTTTTTTCTTGTTTTTTTATCTTCAGGATTCAAAACACCTCTCTCCATGACCCTTGTTTGATTTGGATTTTCCAGTGGCTGGGTGATCTGACGAGTTGATGGAGACATCTGTTGTGAAGCTGGCAGGAAACTGAAGAGATTGAGCATTCCAGCAAACCTTAACTGTCAAATTAGGTCATTCAATAAGCTGGGCGCCCCTAGACCACCTAGGGCGCCCAGAGTTACCAGACTTATAAAATTTTCATCTTTTCATAATTTGTATTCTATCCTTCAGTTAAAACTCCTCCGTTTGATTTGATGTTCCGGATGATTGCGTGATCGGGCGATCGGGCTGATTGATTCGCTGCGGAGTTGGGAGGATTGTGAGTGACATTGACTTGGAGGCAGAAACCCTAATTCTTACTTTCGATCTCTTGAAAAGTTGGGCGCCTTTCTCCTTCAAGGGCGCCCATGGCTAACAGACTTAGCCATTTATATGCAATTTTCAACTTCTACCTCATTTAATTGCCTTCCTTGTCTTTGACTGTCGGAACGAAAAAAATTTCTAAGGCATGAAGGTTTGGGCGCCCAACAGAGCAAGGGCGCTTGGATTCACCAGCCTTAGGAAAAAATTTGCATTTTTCAATTTTTCAATCTTCCTTTCTCCGTTCTTCGTTTTCCGTGCACGTTCCTCATTGACAACTTTTGTTTGGTGCTCAAACATCTGATTCTGACACCTGGCAGCTGACTGACCTCCTTTGATGACCTTGGGTCTCTGAAAAAGCTTATGAAAAAGCAGAATAGACTCAATAGGGTAAAACTGATCTTTTTGTGATTTTGACTGCACCAACTTGATGAGGAAGTATTTTGAGCCAATCAAAATCAATCTTAACCCTAGAAGCCAAACTTTCTATTTTTAGAAAATTTTACAAGTATCTGTTTCTTAAGAAACCCAGAAAAAGTTTCTATTTTTAGAAAACTGCTAAAAATAGAAATTTTCCTAAAATTTAGGGATGAAAAACTGAAATATGGGTATTGTTGGTTTGATCGTTCTGAACCGACTCAGATTGTCTGATTTTGAAATTTCTAAGTTTTTGACCCTCGTGCAAGACATGCAAACCCCAATTTTGACCTTTTTGACAAATTTAACAGTATTTTGACTCAGTTCTTCAAAATGCCTAAGTGTAGCGAAAATTTTAATTTGGGGTACAACAATCCCAATATTCAGGTGACAGGCCAGGGAATCTAAGTGAAGTGAAGATTGGGGAGGGTGGACTGTAATGTCCCATTTTCTTAGGCAGTGATCAGGCGCAGTAGTTAGTCTACCAATTGGTCCTCGTAGGCTAACAAAGTGTTCAAGGGACCTTTTTGAGGGTAATCTTTGGTTTGATAGTAGACCCTTTGGTGCTTATTTCAGTATTCTTCAGCTCTTCATCCCAATTTATTTGTGTTGCGCCTTCTGGAGGCCATTCAGGAGACTTTGATGCATACTTACTATTTCTAGTAACTTACTGGTATGGTCAGTTGGCAGAGTATCTATATCTGGCATACTCAAGATGAGCTTCCTTTTCACTTTTGTATGCAACTCCCCATGAGGTTTTCGAATTCCCGCTTTTTGATAATTAAAATAAACACGAGAATAATAAAGTGACCTTTTTAAATTTCATTAATTAACCACAGTCACTTTATGACTTAATTGAATTAATTAAGTTATATTATCCTTAAAATATGGTGGAATGGATACTATTAAATAATTAATTAAAGTATTCCCTTAGCTTTGACATTAGCCTATGGGAATAAAATAGGCTAATCAAGCCTCTCCTACTTAGGCATAGGAATGGGACACTACAGTCCTCCCCTCCCGAGTTTGTTGTACGAAATGCAAACTTGGTCAAATGGCAGTGATTGAAGCAAAAAGCATGAAATGACCCATCTGATTTTTTTCTTAAAACTTTTGATTTCTTTGCTCTAGCATTTCATCAAACACTTGACATGGGGTTCACTATTTGAAAATTCAGAATGTGTTTTCTATGAAGTGTTTAGGTATGTAATAGAATCAGATAACATGAAATATCCCTAGGTAATTTTGGACACAATAATTTCACTTTCAACCACTGGTGTACTTAGACATTTTGTCAAACACTTAGCATCTTGTGGTTTTATACTTGTTTTCAATGTTAAGGTTTTGCTGATACAAAATCTACATTCCATGATTCCCCAGCTGAATTAATTTATATCAGATTTATTGGTCATACCTTGGAGTTTCCATAGATAGTTCAGATTTATGAAGGTTTAGTGAAGTCTCAAGTTAGAGTTTCCATGGTTGTTGAAGTTGTCAATGAATTGGTGGTCAGGGTTTGAGGATTCTACAGAAGATCTCAAGTCTTTCAGAATGAAAAAGCTATATCACAATCCCTGAGAAGATTCATCTATCAAACAACTACCTTCAGCATTTTCTTTTTGAAGGGTTCTATTTTTGGACGTTGAGGGCCTATTATTAAGGTGTTTTAGTCAGCTTTTATTTCAGCTCTGTTTAATTTTAAAGGTGCTTTATTTCCTTCTTTTGCAATAGTTTTATACATTTTTCTTTAAAAACATTAATTTTGGGGATAAATTAATTCTTATCCTGAATCCCAAAAATTGGTTTCTGTAATGTCCCTTACCCGACTTTGCCCTAGAATTCACTTGTTGATCACATTTAGGGTTTCTTCTTTTTCAAATGAATGTTCTTTTTGACTAAGTAATCTTGGATTGAAGTCTGCATTTAATATTTACACATGTACATATATCTATTAGCATTAATATCTATATATCCAAATATAAATATAATCACAAATCAATAATAAAGACATATGAGGAGTGGCATGGGTAGAGCCTCCCAAAGCTATCCATCTAAGCCCAAGAGCACAAGCGTCCTATCAGGACAACCCACCCCTTGGCCCCGAGCAATATGAACGTCTCGGAGTGGAGTGCTTAGAGGAAACACTTGTACCTGCTTTCTCTACCTGTGCCATCACCTCGAAACACTCAACCTACTGGGGGAAGCCAACGGAGCTTATAAGGGGTTCCGGGCCTACCACCCCTCCATGGCCGCAGCGGATTGTTAAGTGGGGTTTTTAGGCACTACTTGTCTCAGGCCCTTCCACCCTAGTAGGCTTACAAACACAAAGAAGACAATCTTTTACCAATCAAATACATTTGCATTTATTACTAATTCTTTAAGTTAATATAAGCATCATTATCATCATGATAATACTAATGAAAGCATTACACCAATAATCAAATTAGAAATATCTATTTCTTATATTCCAAATATGCTAAATATTATTGCTAAGTGAGTACATCACCTGAGTTGCTATATCTCTCCATGTTTCCTTACTCGCTCCCTTCAACCTTGTACTAAGTTGATCATAGGATGAGGGCAATTCATAAATATACATAATCTACTTATGTTTATATTCAAGAGTCATCATTACTTATAAGTATCATTATTGCATAATCATGTATATGTATTTATACATATATATATACTTTATATACATATATCTAATTATTCTTTTACTTATATCCATTAGTATTCATATATATATATAATTATTCTTTCCTTATTCATATATATTCTTTATTCATTGCATATTATTCATTATAAAATTTATCTATATCTATGCATATATACTTGCATGCCTATTAAATTTTATATATATATATATATATATATATATATATATATTTAATGGCTCTATATTCCAATGCGTAACAATAATTGTTGCTGCTGTTCTAAATTGCAAATCCTATTTCTCCATGTTTTTTCCCCTTCCTTATTTTCCTTCCTTCTATTTATACCATTCAAGGTAGGTGACTCATGGGGGGAATGTATTGTTTGGTGAAAGAGGTGACTTTTCATAAAATACATCCCTTTGTTAGATTTAATTGCTGCCTTTATTATCACAATAATATCTATTTTTAAAATAATATATTATTACTATAATTATGATATTTCAGATTTCTATTTATTTTATTATTTTATTTTGATATTTTATTGAACATATTTTAACATTAAAGTATAATAATAAAACAATTTGCTAATTTCTTATTATTATTTTATTCTAATTCATTACAATCTTTGATATGTAATGATTATAATATTTATTTATTATTATTTTTGATACTAAGTTATTTAATACTAGAATGTAATAACAATAATTTGCCTATATATTATTATTATATTTGTTATTTCATATTTTTATATTTTTATATTGATATGATACACATTTATTTTATATTTAATATTAATATTGCTATTTATTTTATTTATTAATTGATTTGTATTTTAACACTTGGTCTTTATGGTTTTGTTATTTCGGGGGCATGACATTTTTTGTAACCTTACAAATAAGTACTTTCAGCACAACATTTCTTACTAATAGTCGATGCTACACTTATGCTACAAAAAATTAAAGTTCAATCCAGTTTCCTTCTCTCTACAATACTATTTGTGATTCTGTAAATTGAAAGTGGATAATAGCATCAAGTTTTGTATTGATGTCATTTGTCTACCTAGGTTGTAGCTTTGTATATAACATAGCTTTTCAATTATAAAGATCATGTGATCTATATGTTAGATTAATGATTCCTTCAAAATCTTGTGTGCATCAGCTCAATGGTTTCTGCTTTTAGCCAGTGGGAAGGTCGTAGTGTTGCATTTAGAACTAGCTTCTTTCATTCTTGAAAATCCAGAAAATCTCACTTATGAGATGAGTTGTTACCAGTCTTGTGCTCATAATAAAAGCAGAAGAACAGGGCAAAAGTTATTCTGTCATTTCATTATTGTAAAACCCCCTAAGAGTTATTTTGCAGCGTTAATAATTGTAGATTTTATCTATAGCTTAGTGTTTAGCATTAGTTTAGTTCTTATGGAGCTTTCCTTTATAATTTGAAGAGAGGTTTTACCTCACATACTGTCCCGGTTTGAGTTGTCTTGCAAAAGACAAATTAAAATATTAATACAAGCCACCAAGGAAGCAATTGTTGCTGCACTAGTACTTGATAGTCTGGATTTTATAAAAGGCTTCTCTATTTATTCCTTGCTTAATATAACACATGATAAATTGATCCACATGCTTTTATTTCAGTAATATAAAGCTCTATATAGTAATATACAATCAAGAATCTACAAAGAGATCGTGGAACATTATCAAGCTCTTTGAAAAGCAAGAACCTCCTTCAAACACAAGGCATTGAGATGGCTAATAATGTGTCAAGGTTTAGCTGTCAAAGTGTGGTTGACCGATGTCACATTGTACATCCCAAAGAGGAAACAGCTGACCATATCTTGAAGAGGTGCTCGACTGCTAAAGGGTCTTGAGTATAGTTACGAGTTGAATAAAATTTCTTTTTTAATTGTCCTCTTTCTTTGTAAGGGACCTTATTGGGGATTCTTGAATGATCAAGGATGGATGGAAGAGTCTGGTTTACAAAGCTTTTGAATCATTATTGCTTTGTGTCTCAATGTTAGCTTTGAGTAGAATCTTGGTTCACATATTGGTGTGGGTGATTGATAATCTCTTACTTATTTTGGATTTGATCTATACTTCAGCATAGAAATATAGTTTCAAATCTTTGATTGTCACTCTTCATTCTTTATAAGTTACGCACTTAAATGGTTGGCAAGGTTGCAGTGAATAAATAATTTTCAACCATATTGTTTGGGTGGATGTGGTCTCAGACTAAGGCTTCATCAACAGGAAAATATTTTTTTAAATATTTCTGGCAAATATGGAACATGATATCACCAAATGTCTAGCCATATCCTTCAGATTAAAACAACAGATTTGAATACTAGTTTCAATTCACTAAAAATATATTGGACTTCTACAGGAAATCAGGGACACATTTTTACACAAAATATCAACAAAAATTTATCATGTTTCTTTAGGTTGTATTTTTACAAGAAAGGAAAAATACAGTCCCTTGAATCTATACAAAATGATAAGCCCAGAAGATACTGCATCATTAGCACTTCCTACATACCTGCGGCCAAGCGATTGAAGAAAGTTTTGCATGTTTCCAATAAGCAAAGCAAAAAGTAATAGGCCAAGTCCAATAATGCCCATTGTAAACAACACCTCCCATGGAAAAAGACTAGGGACTTGATTGCCAGCAAGAGTACTGATTTGCTGTTTTAACAAAATGTGTCAGTTATGATAGGCACAACCTGGAACTTACATATTCATGATCAACAGTACACAAGGTGAACTATAGCCAAAACCAATTGAGATGTCCTGAAATGGTCAAAATTATTGAGAATGTAAACTTTTTTAGAACGATACATTACTTTAAACAACAATCTAAAATATGTATGCCATTTATCACGAAGTGCTAAGATGAAGTTGTCATCAACAAGTTCAAATAAGGTTGCTATAAGGATTGGCAATCAATGGCCACATAACATCAAAAAGATAGTAAAATTCAGAAAAGGTATTAAAGGTTAAACCATTTTCATATGATACAAAAATCATATTGGCTAAAACTAATAATCATCATTTATTTAAAAATTTACATTGCCTGCTTGAAAAAACAAATACTTTACAGGTGCGCATGTTGCCATGCATGCAACGTTACACAAGCCTACAAGAACACAATGCTCAAGTTTCGATTTTGGCAATAATGGTCCTTCAAAGCTGCACCATTAAGGCAATAGGTTTGAGCATCATCATGCCTTGAGCCTCCATCACCAATGTGAAACTTATTCAACCTATGGTACATGCCCAAGTGAACAAGTATTTCCACCCCTCTTGGCAGGAAATTCTCTTGTTATAAGAACAGCCTATTATCTCACTGTTATATGAATATAAAAAGAAAAAGAAACACACACTAAAGTAAGCATGAGGCATATATACAACATATATGTTAAAAATCATGGCATATAACATGAGCAACAAACTTGCCAAATCACACAAAGGAATTTGTGCTCCATCCAGTAGCCAGTAATGATATGCATGTCATCCAAGAATAACATCTTAAATTTTCCAAGATATCGATAAAATATGTTGCCATATACACAAATCTTGTTGACACATTTTTTAGGCTTAAGGAAGTAACCAAGCTTCCTAGTGGTTATTGAATGTTGAGAACATTGATTTTGAGACATTTTTCCTTTGATTCGTGTTAGTATCAGGCCATCGATTCTTTCCAAGAACACAATAATTCCTCTATTCTAGGTGAAGAAGACTTATCTGTTACTGACTTTGTTGAAAATTCTTTGCTTGACCTCACTGTTTCATATTTTTTTAAACAAGCACTAGTGCATCAAAGGCGATTTTGACACACATATGAATCAATTGTTTAATCAATTCTTGAATCTCTTGTCTGTCCAAGAATGGCAAAGCCTATAGGGTGGCCCGGTGGAGTAAAGGTCAACATCTCTTATAGGTATTAATCTTGATGGTAGCCTTTTTGAAAAGCATACCAAAAAAG
Organism: Sequoiadendron giganteum; assembly: GCA_007115665.2. Taxonomy (NCBI): domain Eukaryota; kingdom Viridiplantae; phylum Streptophyta; class Pinopsida; order Cupressales; family Cupressaceae; genus Sequoiadendron; species Sequoiadendron giganteum. Next base: position 390,691,530 of record CM021104.1, on the reverse strand, counting down.
GCTTAGAAATTTAATTCCACTTGTGTGTTTAGTTCATTGTCTGTAAATTTTTATGTATGGATCGTTTTGGGTAAGCTCTTTATTTATAAATGGTATGTTAAAGGAATATTTATCTCAATTTATTTACTCTTAAGGATAGTTTAGTTCTCCTTTTGTATATTTTTGTTCCAACACTTTTCTAAGTCAAAATTTGTTGCAGTTTGAGCATCAGATTTATAATTTTGTACAAGTTCTGTTTGCAAAAAAAAATCATCTCCTCTTTTCTATGGTAGTTTTTTAATGAAAAGGGTTTTTTTGTAGAGGGAATTTGAGTTCTCTACTATAATAGATAGTAAAATAGATTGAACTATCACTTGTCTTTTGTTAGGCAATATTGCATCTATAGTAGTATCTTTAAGGCATTCTATACACCTGCATATTTGATACTTTTTGCAGACCTCAGGTAATCTCACTTTGATTATTTTTTATTTTCATGGTTCACCATACATTTTATAATGATATTAATCCATAAAAATAGTCTTTTAGATGTTTTGAGACACCAACATATTGTCTACTGTGGTGCTTGTTTTTTGGCCAAGTATCTGGAAGTTGTTTATTTCAAATTTTGTTTCAACATTAGTGTACTATTTTAAGTTCACCATCTTACAACTCAAAACCCTTTTCTTGTTATTTGTTATGGAGTAACTAACATGTAGCATGCATAACCATTGATGAATACGTTAATTTCTACAATTTTATTTTTATTTCTTTGCAGTGAACCTCATTAAAACTTTGGGATTAGCCCACTTAATGTTAGCTAATTTTGTGGATTATATAGTCACGTATTAGGCATCAAGTTGTGTGGTCTGCTCTTTTTCAAGGCATTTGGGAGGTTGTCCCATCAAAGTGGCTCTGCTTTCATTCTTTACTTAAGCAATTGTCATCTTCTATTATCTGTTTCAATCTGAGATTTATGTATTTCTTCTATTTCACTATTGTATGAAGATCTAATGTTCATCTATGCCATATGCTGTGTTTGAATTTTGCATCTATGCTATGTGCAATATTGGATATTCTTGTCTTGATATTCATACTAGAAGAAACAGTTATAATAGCCATGAATGAATCATAATCAGTTATGATCACGAAGTGGTATTACAGCAGCAATTTTGCTACCATGTTGCAGCACAGGGACACACATGCCAGTTGAAATTTGGTGGATCAAGACATAAAGCAGATAAAATCATGATAAATCTTAGCCATTTATTTGTATAGGTTGCAATATTGTGTAATAGCTGAATATTCCATCTTTTAACAAATCTTCAAATTAGCATAGTGATATTTAATCCTTTTGTCAAAACAATATATCCTATCACATCAAAACAGTGAAATGCTTAAACATTCCCCTTCTTACTTATTTTTAATTTCTTTAAATTCAAGTATCACCAAAACCAAAGAGGATAAGATTGAATTGCATACGATATTGAAAAGTTACTTACAAAAAGAATTTAGTACTCCCAGCTAAACCAAAGGAGTACACAGCATGTTACTACAGAATAGAAACCTCCATTGAAGAAGACATAAAAGTGAGAAACTATAGCAAACACAGTGGCCAGAGATGGAGGATAGATAAAGATTGCATAGAGGAATGTCAACAAATTTGCATTCAACTATATATGGTAAGGGAAAAAAAACATATTTATAAAAAACAAATCACTAGAGCTTTCTTGAATATTTGAAATGACTCAGTTTTTTCTCATATAAACCATTGCTATTGGATAAATATTAACTTCATCTATGGATTAGATGGTGAAACAAGAAAAGATGAATACCTGAAAACCCCAAAACAAAGAATATGTGTATTTTCTTATGAAACTAGACTCCATTGTTACAGGAACTGCTGTATTATATATACCATATGTAAAGTTCACTGATTGGCTTCCCTTCAGACAGTCTGTTCCATTTGGATTGTTTCTCCAATCCATCCATCCATCAGTTTGATTGAACAATCCTATTTTTTCTCCATGGCTACAATCAATGTATTTAGAACAATTTTCTCTACTGGAATCTGTTGCAGCACTGCAAACATCCCGCAAGCATTGGTTGATCCTCTGTATTTAAGAAAAAGAATAAACAATTGTCATCACAAAGTCGTTCCAAGAAAGGCACCATATAATAAATCTGAGATACTAAAAGCCATTTTATACACACATAAAATCATTCTAAACATATCTTATTATGAGAAAAACAACCAAGATGTGTGAAATGAAGAAATCTTCTGCAAATTCAATTTAGATCTCCACTCAGAAATGCAGAGAAAGAAAATATCAGATCCTTAAAAAAATTATAAATTTAAATTTTTTTCATTTAAATATCAATGACAATTATTCTTCTCTTTAATAAAAAGCTTCAATTCGTATCATATCCTGGTAACCATAGCAGAGTCTATAAAGTTGTGGGTAGCCCCACTATCAATCAAAACTGTGACCCTCTATCCCTGCAGTACTCCACGAACTCTGAAAGAGTTGATCTTTGGTGTAACAAACACAGTAGAAAGAGTACCACCCTTCACTCCCTTAGGTGGTTTCACATTGGCACCCAACTGCTCATCATCCGACTCACTGTGTTCGCTGCCCTGATTATGATCAGATTTCCCCTCTTCCTCACTATCTGATACAATCTCTATATAATGTACCTTGCCCTTACCAAGACACCTGTGTCCTGCTTCCCAAGGCTCCCTCCAGCTAAAACACTTATTTCTCCTCAACTCCTATCGAGTCTCATAATCCATTATGATTTTCTTGGGCCACTCTTTCTGAAATGGTTTCTTGTTTTTGTCCTTCTGAGAGGTAGAACACTTGGACTGAAATTTATTATTCAAGTTAGCAAAGTCCATGTCCCTAGCTTTCTTAATTGCCTCCTTAAGTGAGCTAGGATTGGATGCCTTGATCCAACCCCTTAGAGGATCCATCAAGCCATCCATAAATAAGACCATCAATCTCCTCTCTAATATATCAATGACCAATACAGATAGCCTTTGGAAATCAGCAATGTAACTATCAACTAATCCCCATTGCTTCAGCTGAGCCAACTCCTTGAAATGGAGTTCAGGGTCCTTGTTATCAAACCTCTCAATTAGTCTTTCTATAAACTCTACATAAGAAGTGATCTGATCATGGTCCATGTTGACCATACCATGATGCCACCACTTGTGAGCAATCCCATCAAGATGTATAGTAGCATATTTGATTGCTTCCTCCTCTGGCATCAAATTCAACTAGAAGTAGGTATCAAGTTTTTGCACCCAAGCACACGTTGAAGTCTTGCCTGAACCATCAAAGAAAGGCAGCTCAATTTACCAACCTTCCTCCTGAGATCATTGTGGTGCTCTCTATTACCCCTATCGGGCATATGTCTCATCCTCAGGTCCATATAGTCACGGAGGGAAATATCATGCTAGAAGCCTGGACCTGCAACATGGTCCTGTCTGAGTTGTTCCTGCAACTCTATCAATGTAGGCTTGTTGCCTTTCTAAGGCTCTACTCTAGGTGGGAAAACAGTAAATGCCTGGAACTGGTAGGTGCAACACACCGATTCGGCGTTCTATTATTAACTGAGTTATCACCTTGGCCATTGTTGCCTCCATTATGGTCGTTACAATTATTACCATTGTTATTGTTATTGTTATTGTTATTGAGCATAGTTTGTGTCATTAGATCCATCAACTGTTTCATATGTTGATTTGTGGACCTTTGCTTTGCCAACAATGCATTAAGGAGATCTTCCCCTCTCTGGTCTTCCCCTCTTTCACCCATCTCTGCCTCAATGTGTGCACCTCCTCCTATACAAGAGTCAGTACCATTGCCTAAAGGAGATCTCTGGTGTATTCCCAAAAATACCAGAAGCAGTTTCCCCTTATGGAACCTAACGAGGCTACCACTGTTTCTTGATCTCTCTATTATAGTACCCTTTCTCAGTGTCACTCATTAAAATCACAAGCTGGTAGGAACACCAACTCTAATGTAATAACCCCAACCCAGTGGATCAAGATTATTATCGATTTCCCCAAGTTTAATAATGTTATGTGTCAAACTATCTGTTGGTGTTACAATTCATACCACTGGTATGTGAATTAGAATCGAACAACTATGCATAGATAAACTGCTCTTCGAATTAGGAGGGGAAGCTCCCTCTTTGTTGATGTTGCTTAAAGAAAATAAACTAAACTAATTTGCCAATCTTTTTTTTCAGCTAAGAGCACAAGGTTATAAAACTCAAGTGTCGTAGCTAAGATTTTCTCTTTTAGAAGTTCAACTACGACTAAGCCTACTCTAATGACGTTTCTAACTACTCAAGTAAACGTAGAGCTTGAGAATTAGAAATGAACAAGGAATGATTATTTGGCATAAAACTTAAATAAACTTTCTTCCAACGCATATCTATTGTACTTTCAATGCAAGCTGAAATAGAGATCATGTAAGCATAACATATAAAACGAAAATCTGAGACATTATATCAAGGCAGTAAAGCAGGCACAAGACTTTATTTTCTCAAATCTCAAATAACAAAGATTACACTTCTGGGACAGCAAGATTGTAGCAAAATAGGCTTACAGTTTTGCGATCAACCAGAACACATTGATACAAGTAACATACGAACTAAACAATAACTTGCTGGTGCAAGAGCACCTACACCTTGTGAAGTCTAAGTTGATAGCTATGTGTGTCTTGTGTTCATTTATGCTTAATAAGGTCTAAAGGACCAGTCATAATGTAATTTGAAAAGGTTTTGAATCATTTAGTTGAATTTGTCAGTTTGATTCATAATGCCAAGGCCATGTGAAATCATGAGTTTTAAGGGATATGGGGAGTAGGGTCTTATTCCATGTTAAATAAGGTCTCAATGAGCATTTTAAATGTATTGGAGGGCTTAATAGGTCAGTTAGGTGGTATTTGCAAAATCAAGTTGATCAAGTTGTAATGGGGTAGTGATTAAGAGCAAAATTGGCAAAAATTGTCATCTTAGACTCTAACAAAAGGTGGTTATGGTAGTTGGTCGGTTCAAGGGGTGGTTTGGATGTTATTACATGATATATTTTTGTAATATCTCGAATTGAGGCTGTTGGAGAAGTTTGGAATGAGTTTCTAATAAGAAGTTTGCTGTTTTTTTGTGTTTTCCATTAAGAAATTGCTGATCCCGTGCATTGTACGACCTGTACATATTGTTTTACACTACAAGCCTATTATGGTTGGATAGATAATTAAATAAACTTTCTTTTGGCGTTGGAATGGTGTGATTTCATTGAGAATTGAGTGAGATATCCCCGTTTTACTACCGGGTGGTCTCAAATCCCATGTTTTTCCTGTTTTCCTGAACTTTGCAAGCATTGTACGGATCTGTACCATCACCATATGATCTGAGACTTATATCATCTTGTAGGGGAATGAAATAGCTTTCATCTGAATCCAATTAGAGGTTCTAATATTGATTTTTGAGAGAGATCTCTTCATTTTTCTGGGACTGCCTGTTTCTAACTAATTTGAGGGTTTGATTGGTGTAAAAAATGATGTTCTAGTCATTCCACTTGCTGTCCAGCCCTGTAACTCGGTGGAATGACTTATTTCATGGAATTTTAGATGTACCAATGGTTTGGGAGGCATAAAATACAAGTTGTATGGTTTTAGGGGGATGCCTTAGGGTGTTTTCATGAGTTTTCCAAGTGAAATTGAGGAACTAAAGTAAGGTTTTGGAAAAATATGATTGGAACTCTATATGTGATAGTGTTTTGAGTTTTTGCAGGTCATTTTATGAAGGTCTAATGTATTGGAATGTTATGATATGTCTTGGAACCCATATTTTCAATAAACCCTCATGAATTGTGCCTAAAACAAGGTTTTTCAAGTTTGGCATGTATTTGTCCGTACCAATGGAATATTTTTGTGATTTTGGAGGTTTGAAGGCATATGAATTGCTGCACCAAGGTTTCATGGTCCTATGATAGGTTTAAAGGCATGTTGCTTTGAAAAATAGGCCTAATCAGCATAATTGAGCCTCCTGGGTCTGCATCATAGTGGTATCAGAGCATCAGGAAGTAGATCTATTTTCATTTTGCAGGGTTGAAGAAGAGGCAAGGTTGACAAGATGCCTCCAAAGAAGAATGATATGGCTAAAGAGATGAAGGAGATGAAAGATAGGCATGCAAGAGAACTCAGAGAGTTGGAAGAGAGAGTCATAGCCTTGGAGACAAACAAAAGAAGGGAAGTGGAAGAGACTGAGACTGAAGAAGAGGAAGATGAGGAGTTTGAAGATGTGGAAGAAGAGCTTACTCCAGAGGATCAAAGAATTGCAAGGTTGCTGAAGGCAATAAAGAATGACAAACCTAAGGTAAAACTTGATGTTCCTAAGTATGGTGGTAGTTTAAATGATGAAGAACTATTGGATTGGATTGCTGCAATAGATAATCATTTTGAATGTGATGAGGTTCCTGAAGAACAAAGGGTCAAGATTGCAAAAACTAAGTTGCAGGGTCATGCTTTGGTATGGTGGGATTACCTTCAATCTGAGAGGAGGAAGCAAGGAAAGTCTAAGATCACATCATGGGATAAGATGATATCAAAAATCAAAGGTAAATTCTTACCCAAGGATCACCAAGTTCAATTGTTTAAGAGATTGCAAAACTTAAGACAAAGGGAAATGGATATTAAGTCTTATACTGAGGAGTTTTATAAATTGAGTTTAAGATCTGGTCATCATGAGAATGAAGATGAAAAGATTGCTAGATATGTTGGTGGTTTAAGGCTTAATATACAAGATGAATTGGTTTTGGCTAACCCTAGGAGTGTAGAGGATTGTTATCAAATGGCTATTAGGGTGGAGGAGAAAATGAAGAGAAGGCAAGACAAAGCAGCAAGAGGAAGAGGCAACACTTCTAGAGGAAGAGGGTTCAATCCTAGTTCAAAGACAAACAATGAGGGCCAAGGAGAAGACAAGAAGGATCAAGAGAAATCTGATTCAAGAGGTGGATGGAGAGGTTCAAGAGGCAGATTTGGTGGAGGAAGAGGTTCCTATCAATTCTCAGGAAGATGCTACAATTGTAACCAGCCTGGACACCCAGCCTTCAAGTGTCCTGAAAAGCAAGCCTCAAGCTCTTATGGTGGAGAAAGGAGGAATCAATTAGTGCATGAAGATGAAGAGAGTGGGAATTCACCTATAGTTAACCTTACATCAGAAGAAGGAGAGGCACTCATGATAAGGAGAACTGTGTTGCAAGCATCCAAGGAGGAAGAATTGAGTCAAAGGAGGAGTCTATTCAGAACTACATGCAAAAGCAAAGGTAAAGTGTGTCAAGTTGTCATTGATTCTGGTTCTCAAGATAATCTAGTGTCTAGGGAGATGGTGGATAAGTTGAGTTTGGAAAAGTTACCTCATGAATCACCTTATAGAGTTTCTTGGGTCAATGATAATCAAACTTTGGTGGTAAAAGAGCAAGCATATGTTGATTTTCAGATTGGAGAGTATAAGGATAGGGTTCTATGTGATATTTTGCCAATGGATTGTTGTCATGTGCTCTTAGGGAGGCCTTGGCAATTTGATAGGAGGTCTATATATGATGGCTGGGAGAACACATACACCATCAAGAAGGAGGACAAAACTTTTAAGTTGCTTCCCTTGAAAACAAGTGTAAGGGATAAGGGTAAGTCTAAGGTAGTGTTGTTTGGCAAGAAGGAGCCTTTAAGGCCTGAGGACAGTAAGTCTGATATGGTTGCAGGTTTAGAACAGATTAGTGGTGTTGTGACAGCAAGGAAGGCACCCACAAATGATGTTAAGACAGTATGGAGTTTGTTTTTGCAAGGGGCAACGAGAGAACTCAAGCGTAAGTCTGATTTGATCAAGGTAAGTGATAAGTGTGCAAAGGAGTATGAAGGACAGGGTGAAATTGTTGTTGGGACTATGGTGTGTCCCATTACTATGAAGGTTGTTGCAAGCCAAGTGAAATTTGGTAATGCAAAAGAAGATAGAGTTGTTAGTGCAGGGGCACAAGAGGATGGTGACATGGCAGGTCTAGGGGCATTACAAAAGGAACAAATTAAGCAGAGGCATGCAGGTCTGATCACAGAGCCAGTAAGGCAGAATGTGCAAGGAATGGTGAGGAGCTATCCATGTATGGGTGGAGCAAGGAAGAGAGCAGGTTTATATGATTCTAATGTTTGTTTATCTGCAGGTCTAAGGCATAGAACAACACCAAATTTTGATCCAGGACTAAAGAGATCAGTACCAGGTCTGAAGATGCTTGAAGCAGCAATGAGAAGGCCAAGAACAAGTTTCCACTCTTGGGGCAAGAGTCTTTTTTATGGGGGGGTGTATGGTGCAAGAGCACCTACACCTTGTGAAGTCTAAGTTGATAGCTAGGTGTGTCTTGTGTTCATTTATGCTTAATAAGGTCTAAAGGACCAGTCATAATGTAATTTGAAAAGGTTTTGAATCATTTAGTTGAATTTGTCAGTTTGATTCATAATGCCAAGGCCATGTGAAATCATGAGTTTTAAGGGATATGGGGAGTAGGGTCTTATTCCATGTTAAATAAGGTCTCAATGAGCATTTTAAATGTATTGGAGGGCTTAATAGGTCAGTTAGGTGGTATTTGCAAAATCAAGTTGATCAAGTTGTAATGGGGTAGTGATTAAGAGCAAAATTGGCAAAAATTGTCATCTTAGACTCTAACAAAAGGTGGTTATGGTAGTTGGTCGGTTCAAGGGGTGGTTTGGATGTTATTACATGATATATTTTTGTAATATCTCGAATTGAGGCTGTTGGAGAAGTTTGGAATGAGTTTCTAATAAGAAGTTTGCTGTTTTTTTGTGTTTTCCATTAAGAAATTGCTGATCCCGTGCATTGTACGACCTGTACATATTGTTTTACACTACAAGCCTATTATGGTTGGATAGATAATTAAATAACTTTCTTTTGGCGTTGGAATGGTGTGATTTCATTGAGAATTGAGTGAGATATCCCCGTTTTACTACCGGGTGGTCTCAAATCCCATGTTTTTCCTGTTTTCCTGAACTTTGCAAGCATTGTACGGATCTGTACCATCACCATATGATCTGAGACTTATATCATCTTGTAGGGGAATGAAATAGCTTTCATCTGAATCCAATTAGAGGTTCTAATATTGATTTTTGAGAGAGATCTCTTCATTTTTCTGGGACTGCCTGTTTCTAACTAATTTGAGGGTTTGATTGGTGTAAAAAATGATGTTCTAGTCATTCCACTTGCTGTCCAGCCCTGTAACTCGGTGGAATGACTTATTTCATGGAATTTTAGATGTACCAATGGTTTGGGAGGCATAAAATACAAGTTGTATGGTTTTAGGGGGATGCCTTAGGGTGTTTTCATGAGTTTTCCAAGTGAAATTGAGGAACTAAAGTAAGGTTTTGGAAAAATATGATTGGAACTCTATATGTGATAGTGTTTTGAGTTTTTGCAGGTCATTTTATGAAGGTCTAATGTATTGGAATGTTATGATATGTCTTGGAACCCATATTTTCAATAAACCCTCATGAATTGTGCCTAAAACAAGGTTTTTCAAGTTTGGCATGTATTTGTCCGTACCAATGGAATATTTTTGTGATTTTGGAGGTTTGAAGGCATATGAATTGCTGCACCAAGGTTTCATGGTCCTATGATAGGTTTAAAGGCATGTTGCTTTGAAAAATAGGCCTAATCAGCATAATTGAGCCTCCTGGGTCTGCATCACTTGCAGCTAAAAGAGACTTGCAAGTTTGCTTTTACACTAAGTGAACAATACTGAATAACAATTAGAAGGCACTAGTAAGCTCAGCGTTTTGTTATCACAATCACGGTTCTAAACAACATTGAATAACAATTAGAAGGCACTAGTAGGCTCAACATTTTGTTATCACAAGCATGGTTAAGATAATAATGGGCAAGGCTGCCCTTATTTATACACAAGCAGAAGAGTAGGGAACCCTAAAAGCTCCTTGCTTTTACAACAAGACTTGCCAACATGCAAGCTTTATTTCTAAAAATAAACAAGATAAGCATCTAACAACCTATGAAAACCTAAATACAAGGAAAGTGCCAACTATTATAACTTGATATTTGCCCTTCACAAAGAATGGATAAGAATTGAGACAAGAATAGAAAGAAAGCATGAAGAAAGATGGGAAAAAGTTGTTGCTTTAAATCTCAACCACATCCGCCAAAAAAGTGGAAACTATATCTCTATCAGAAGCATCAATACTATCAATAGAAAAATTCCGCTTTTCTAGGATCTCTTCACCTTTTGCAATTAATCTCAGAAAATCTTTGACCTCATTGGCTGCTTTATCGAACTTTGCTGACATTATGACAATCTGACTCATCTTTCTAACAACAGGATCACCGCTAACACTGCCATGAACAACATTCTGGAACTCAGCTTGTACTTCATCAAGTTCAATGTAAGAACCATCACCATGATGATACCGACAAGGGATCTCTGAAACAAATTCACTTATGAACTAGAGGGCATCAACAACCCTTTGTTTGTATGCAACTAACTCTTCAGATATCCTTTCATAAGTTTTCACCTTCAAGAGGTGACATTCTTTGTGATGTGCCTTGCAAAATCTGATGTAAAAACCCTGACTTACTACCTTAGACAATTTGACAAACACTTTTCTTGCAATCTTGTACTTGCTCATTATGAGTTTCAGTTTGCTTTGGTTTTTATTTGTGTTGATGTAATGATGAATATATGCTTGTAAACAACTCCTAAGATGTCTATTCAATCTTCTAAAATACAAATGCAGCTATTTTTGTATTTTCAAATGCAAATACATGCTCTACTTATGCCAAACATGCACCTACAGCAACTAGTCATTTTAACAAACAATTGGCATGCATCCATAATCAAGTACAAAATAGCAAATGAATGCAATGCAGCTCCCTCTTATCATTAACTTAAATGCATCAAATGTTTACAATAACTTGCCAAGACTCTTGGCATACAAAATCTCATATGCAACTGATATAGACTTAAGATGGCAGTGCCCTAACTTCAGATATAATCCTATTACAAACTAATATAGATGATTACAGTGCATAGAATATTATAAAGAACCTGATTAGCAATGTGTCTCCAAGTCGATGAAGAGATGGCAGCCTCAAAACAAGAAAAATGAAGTCCTCTAACACAAAATCGAACCTCCTAATCATGCTGCCCCTATTTCTGATTGCAGTCACAATGAATAAATTGTAGCAGCCTTTAATCATCCCTTTCACGCACCAAACATCATCTCCATACCCTCAAGAGTGAAGAGCCACAACCTCCAAGAAGAATCGATGCAACCTTGATTTTTGTGGTTCTTTTCTCTTGCTGCCAATCGACTATAAATGGCAATCAGAACTTTACTCTCCAATTCGTATCAACCAAAATTGGCCATTGGCCACTTATTTTGCTCAATGAGAAGAACTAAATTATCCTCCTCTCCAAATCCGGCTAGGATTGATATCTCACAATCGAACCCGACACCTCAGAGTCTTCAAACCCTCAGGCCAATTCGTCAAGCATTCAAGCTCTCCAAATCTGATATGCAAATTGTTAGAATTGGCTATGGCTGCCAAGATCTTGAGACCAAATGGAAAGCTCAAGAAGAGAGAATAGAATGTGACAAAAAAAAACTGTATTCTCATCAATATGATTCAATGATATGAGATGATTGTGATTGATTTACAAATGAGAGAGACCCCTTGGTTATATAGCCAAGGTGAGATGCAAGATGTCATAGGATTATGACAAGTGTCTTAATCATATGACATAGACAACTAATCACACTTACCTAGGTTCACATGTAGTAGTTGTCAAAAGATAAGATAACAACTAATGACAACTAACACCTTCTAGAAAGATTCCTTCCTAGGACCTAAGTAAAATTAACTAACATGTAAATAAGTCCCCTAGTAATGAATTAACTAGGTACAAGACTTTATTTACACCAACACCCCCCTTAAGTGCAACTTAGGGAGTAGCAGATTATTATGCAAATGATACAAAGATGGGTCCCCACTACTAGGCCATGTTAGGTACCCATGTACATATGCAAAAAAATCTCTCACAAACGGAGAAAAAGAGAAAACCCAGTGGGACAAAACTCCTCCCCAATACTGTGGCATCACAAGCATCATCAATTGCAAAAGTAGGTGGAGGAGATGAAATGCATGGCTCAAGAACTGGATCTGTTGTGAGAACTCCCAAGTTCAAGAAGCCAAATGTCTCCTCTGAATCATGGTTCATATGATGAACAACCGAAGGATCAATCTCACCATCAGAAACAAAATCTGCAAAGTTATACAACCGAGATGAATGATCAACCACCCCAGTAGCAATGATCTCTCTACTCTCCAAGCCTCGAATGATGACTGAATCAGGTGTGAACTCCACAGTTCTCCCATCTCCACCATGTGTAATCTGATATATGGAAAGAAGATTGTTTGTCAAATGAGGAACACACAAGACATCCTGAAAAGTGTTATCCCCAAAACTAATAGATCCCTTCCCAATTACACTCATGTAGGTATTGTTTCCCATCAAGATAGGAGACATAGTACAAGGCTGAAATGAAGAGAAGATAGATTGTGAAGATGCCATATGATGATATGGTCCTGAATCTAGAAGCCATCTCCTTGATCCTGGACTTGAAAAATCACAAAGAGCTTGTCCTTTATTTCTGGATGTAAATGCTTGACGTTTGTCTTTTCTAGACTGTTTTGAAGAAGATGATTCAGACATTCTAGAAGGAAAATCAATGTGATTCTTTTTGAGAAGATTTTGCAACTCATCAATATCCTTCTTATAACAATACTATTCTTCATGTCCATCCTTCTTGCAATATGCACAAAAAGGCCTCTCCTTCTTAGATGATTCTCCTTTAGAGTGAGTGGATTCTAATTCTTTATGTGGCTTGTTCTTTTTCTTCTTTTGCTTCTTATCAAGATTCCCTGATTCTTTTTGTACCTTTGACTCACTAGACACCAATGCATGTGGCTTGGAAGACTTGATTAGACCCATGTTCATTAACTTAGCTTCCTCTTGGATTAGGAGATTTGCAAAGTCAACAAACTTAGGATCAACATATGATGCTCCCATAGAAAGTCGATGGGTATGAAAGCCAGAAAAAATACTGAATACTCAGGACCAAGCTTGGATAACACATTCAGAATCAATTGTAAATCCTCTTTATCAATGTTGCATTCCTTCAACTGTGTTCTTAATTGCTTGATTTTGGAGATGTAGTCTTGGATGTGGTCAAAACTTTTGGGATCAAGATTCATCAAATCATTATCAATCTAATATCCCCTAATCTTATCTGTTTCACCATACAATTTTTCAAAAGTCTCCCAAGCCTCTTTAGGTGTTTTACATGATTCAATATGAAATTGCAAATCAAATGAGACTAATGGACATATGCATCCAAGTGTTTTCTCACAATCAATCTCCCATTTTGCCAATTCTTTAGCATCAGTAGGTTGTTGATTGGTGTCCTTTAGATGACCTATTAGACCTTTCATCATGAAATAGTTTCATACTGATTTTCTCCATGTGCATAATTATGTGGAGTTAGGAGTTCAATTTGAGATTTCCCCATTGCAAGAACACAAACCAAGCAAAAGAATGCAACCAACTACTGCAAGATTACCCCCCCAAATCACTCAATCAAGAAACCCCCCAAAGCAATATTTGATTTGGCACTTTATACTTAGTGCGTTTATAGTTGCCACTTGCCAAAAACAGCGAAGTGGACTTTGATCTTGGTACTTACAGATGCCAAAATAGGCCACAGAATCAAGTACAAATTTTGGTACAAAATGAGATCAATCTGATCATACCACTAAAATGTACACGAAAAATTATGCACTTTCACAAAAATTGCACCAAAAATGTTACTGTAGGAGCAAGATATGAGTTCCCAAAGTTCTGAAAATGAGGACGAAGCAACAACACCTGTGAGAATCTGCAGATTCTGAAAAAACTAGACACCAAAAACAAAAACTGATTGCACCACTGTGAAGAGCACAAAAAATTAGCTCAAATCAAAAAAAATTGCTCGAAAAAAGCAACCAAAATGACTAATTTATGGCCTTCTGAAGTTGGACTATAAAACTGAAAATTCAATTAGAGAGGAGGGCAAAATTTTTTAGAAAATGCTGATGTGGCGCTGTCACCTTTATACGAGCATAAAATTGACGGCTATATGCCCGTCACGGGTTAGCGCGAGTACTGTTGCAAGGAATCTATAGAAGAATATTCCTCGCCGCAGGAATCTTCGAATATTCACTAAAACCCTCAACTTAAATTTGACGTTTAAATCAACTTCATGGGTCAGCTAGAATCTTGAATCCGGAATCAAAATATTCCCTACAGTTTTATCTTGCCGCTAGTTTGAATGTGACTGCCAGATTTATAAAAAGGCCACCGGTTTCTTTAAATTTTTCGCCGGTGTTGTGTGGGATGGCAGGGGCCACGGCCAGCAGGCCACGTGGCCTCTACTGGTCGATTGGTACAAAGGAGTACAGTCCACAGACTTGCGTTTGTACAATGTTTTTGATTTTTTTATATTTTTATGTATAAAAACAAAAAATTTCAAAAAAAAATTTAATCCGCACAAACTGAACTTTTTATTCAAAAAATTCCCAATGAATATTAAATAATTTTTCGAAAAAATTGTACCGTCACTACAATAATGACGACCTAGGGGGGCGTACAGCGCCTTGCGCAAAAAAAATTTGCCTCACCGAACAACTGCTCCGTTTTGGACGAATTGGGAGTCGATCTTAGGGTTTTTGGCCTTTCTGTACACACTGGCAGGGTCGGATTTGACCCAAAATGCTCCAAAAATGCAGCTACCTTCTAGATTTGGCAACCACTCTTCAGCTTCAAACCCTCATGGATTTGAGCTCGTCTATTCAATTTGGACGAAACAAAAGGCAAAATCAACTTTCTCGAACCTTCCAAACGCAATGGTGAACTTAAATTTGCACCAACAAGCTCCGATATGAACCTGCAATAAAGAGTCAAAAAATGGAACCTCCCCAAATCTAGTATCTCTCTTCAAAAAAAGACTATCCAATGGCACCCAACATGCTCTGATACCATGTTAGAATTGGCTATGGCTGCTAAGATCTTGAGACCAAATGTAAAGCACAAGAAGAGAGAATAGAATGTGACAAGAATAAACTGTATTCTCATCAATATGATTCAATGATATGAGATGATTGTGATTGATTTACAAATGAGAGAGACCCCTTGGTTATATAGCCAAGGTGAGATGCAAGATGTCATAGGATTATGACAAGTGTCTTAATCATATGACATGAGACAACTAATCACACTTACCTAGGTTCACATGTAGTAGTTGTCAAAAGATAAGATAACAACTAATGACAACTAACATCTTCTAGAAAGATTCCTTCCTAGGACCTAAGTAAACTTAACTAACATGTAAATAAGTCCCCTAGTAATGAATTAACTAGGTACAAGACTTTATTTACACCAACACAAATGTATACTCAAGTGATGATGAATGCTAAGACAAGAGCTCATTTTAAAGAATTCACTAGCCGCCCCAAGAAGCTTCTAGAATTTCTCTTTTATAAAGTGACCTTCTATTATTATTTTATTATAGTCACTTTAATATTATTAAATTAATTATTATACAGTCATCTTATAATAAAGCATTGTGAGATAACTTTACGAATAATTAACTTAATACATATTTTCCCTTATTTCTCCCATTTAGCCTCTGGGAAATAAATAAGGCTAAACGAATAACTAAGTGCCTAAGATGAAGGAGACATTACATCTTTCCATGCAAAGATTTGTCTCTTGTCTTCTCTTGAAACCATTGAGGCATATGCTGCACTCAAATCTGCAATGATGATCTCATGCATAGGTTTCACCTCTGCTATCAACTACTCAAATCCTTGGATCCCTTGGCATAAATCATGGGCATTATACCTTAGCTGATATAGTTATGCAAGAACATTTCCGCCTATGGTGATGAGCTCATCAATCCAATCCCATATATGCTTCTCATATATAACCAACTGTCTCAACTGCTGCTGATCAGCTGGTGTTTCTAGAACCTGGGGCAGCAACTGAGTAGCTTGTGAAGTGTCGTGAACAAGATTAGAAATATATTGCCTGAGTTTCCGAATTTCAGCCTTGAGGGCTGCCTTATCCTCTCCATCTTTAAGCACTCTATCCTAAAGTTTTTTTGCTAAAACTTTGAACAAATTTACATTTGCATGCCCAGTGCTTTTGCCGAGATTGGCCTTAATCATTATGAAATCATCCACCTCCACTTCATCAATATTTTTATCTTCTAGAGGTGTAGCAGTCTCCATAATCATCTCACCATCTGGATTCTTTTCAAAGTGAACTTGTTTCTTTTCTTTCTTCACAGGTGCATCTTAATAAATGCTATCAAGTTCATCAAAGTTTAGCTGATATGAAGGCCTCCATCTCTTCCTTCCCAGGGAGCTCTCAAGCCAAGACGTGGTGTCTCTACCAACTTCCCTAGGAGGTTCAATTGCAGCTTCTTCAACTTCTTCATCTTCTAAAACAATATGGATCGGAGAAATCTTCAGCGATGGTGGAGCATCTGGAGATGTGGGCACAACCTCTGGTTGTGGTGTGGCTCTTCAAATGGAACTTCTGCTACAGCTGTTGGCTGCTCCTATACAGCTATATTGAAAAAGTCCAATCTTCTCTTTACATTCTTTGTTGTTCTGCTATTTTTGGCGGCTCTACTACTGGAATAGCTTTCTTCCTCTTGAGGCCTAAGAAAATCTTCTTGTTCTTAATGACTCGGCTCGTTCTTTCTTCAACTGAAATGCACTTTTTGTTGGACGAATTTACTTGTGGAAGAGGTTGCTACTCAATTTGATTTCGGGTGTATGTTGGAAAAAGTACATCCCCATCATCATCGGATAATCCCTCAATATCTTCTGACAAGCAACTTTCATCTGATGGAGTGTAAGCATGTTGTTACCACTCCTCCATACCTCGAACTCATCTCTGCAATTAGCCCAAAAATCCTCAAGTGCGGGCACATGAGCATAATTCTGACCAAGTCAGGATGCGAAGACACCATGAGGGTTGTATGATCGTCTCTCGCTGAATGGCTTGAGACCAAATTTTGACAACTCATCACCCATTAACTTAGCATTGGAAGACACTCACAAATTTAACCAATTTCCACATGCTAGGGTGGATCCATTTCACCACCGAAACCCCAAGAACTTCAAGCTCGATAGCTCTTAGCCAAGTAGGCGAAATAATAAACTCCAATGATGAAAATGAATTCCCAAATTGCTTCTTTAGTATCATTCTCATGAAATTAACCTTTCCCTCACAAATATTAAATTTAAATATTTGAATTGGACTTTAGGAGGGAAATACTGACTTTATAATACTTAAGTCCCACTTTAGTCACCTTATAAAATATTAATTAATTAATATTATTCGTAATATTTGCTTGGAAGAATAATATTAAATAATCAATAATTAATCCCCTTATTTTATTTAATGACTTACAAGAATTAAATAAGTCATTAAATTATTCGACCTATCAATTGGAAGGGGACATTACATCTTGAATAGCCTAAGGCATTTTGCATTCGAACAATAGAAGAATCCAATACATTGGTGAGCAACAACTACTATACTAGACAAAGAAGAAACAAAAGAAAGTCTCGCAACAAGAAGACCAATTCTGCCTCTTGCTTGGATCTAAAAAATCTAGCTTATAAGGTTTATAGGTCTCAATGGAAAGCGGATCCATCTAAGTCTACCTTTCTAGTGTTTGAACAAGCAAACTCCAACTCAAGGTCACTTCCATCCATACTTGAACTCATCAAAATATCTTACTGATGCACCCGATTAGAGTCTATGCGGAGGATGTACATAAGACAACATTCAGATGCCACTACGAACATTACGAGTTTTTAGTTATGCCTTTTGGTCTTACTAATGCACCTGCAACTTTCCAATCATGTATGAACCATATATTTAATAAGCAGTTGCGGAAATTTGTATTGGTTTTTTTCTAATGACATTTTGATATATAGTAAAACTTGGGAGGATCAACTCAGGCACATTGATGAGGTGTTAGGCATTATGGAGTCAGAGTTCCTGTTTGCGAAAGCTTC
This sequence comes from Sequoiadendron giganteum, assembly GCA_007115665.2. Taxonomy (NCBI): domain Eukaryota; kingdom Viridiplantae; phylum Streptophyta; class Pinopsida; order Cupressales; family Cupressaceae; genus Sequoiadendron; species Sequoiadendron giganteum. The sequence goes on along the minus strand of CM021104.1, from coordinate 390,673,338 downwards.
AAAATGTGAGTTCCGCATGACAGAGATATTATACTTGGGGCATGTGATTGGTGATGGTGGGGTTAAGGTACACCAAGAGAAGATTCGGGCCATACTTGATTAGGCACCATCGAGAAACATTTCAGATTTAAGGGGTTTTCTCGAACTATGTAGCTATTATAGGAGATTTGTCAAGGGGTTTTCACAGCTAGCAACACCTCCCACAGATCTTACCAGGAAGGGTGCATTTAGATGGTCGATTGAGGCTCAGAGTACTTTTGATAGGCTCAAGGAGGTAATGAGTTCTTGTCCAGTGCTAGCATTGCTAAATTTCTCTCAACCATTTGTATTGGACTGTGATGTGTTAGGTGAAGGGATAGATGCAATGCTCATGCAAAACACACATCCCATGGCCTATGAAAGTAGGAATTTAAGAGATACAAAATGATTGTATTCCGCCTATGACAAGGAAATGTGTGCCATCATGCATGCACTAGCAAAGTTTAGACAATAGCTGGTAGGTGGAAAGTTTGAGGTCAAGACAGATCACAATAGTTTGACATATTTCTTAGAGCAAAAGGATATGAATGAACGCCAACAAAAATGGGTAAGCAAAATTTAGGCGTATAACTTTGAAATTGAATATGTCAAAGGGAAAAGAAATATTGTGGCAGATGCATTATTCAAAAGACCTACTCTTTGCTCTATGTCTAAGATTTCAGCTAATTGGAAGGCTCACCTAGTGGTAGTATTCCAAGAATAGCTTTGCATTAGAGCTCATGGATGGACAGGTTCAAGATGACAAGTATAAGGTGATTGATGATATGATTTATTACAAAGACAAGATATTCTTGGTACCTGAATCTAAGTTGAAGAGTAAGATTATGAGAGTTGTTCATGATATGCCTTTAGCAAAACATCCCAAGTTCTTCAAAACTTATAGGAATATTCAGGAGAGATTCCCATGGAAGGGTCTCAAGAGTGATGTCCTGCGCTATGTCGAAGAGTGTATGATTGTTAGCAAAACAAGTCAGAACATACCTTCCCTGCCAGGTTGCTACAGCCATTGTGGATTCTTGAGCAAAAGTGGGAGAGTGTATCGATGGACTTTATCACGGGTCTTCTAAAATTCTAGAGCAAAGATTGCATATATGTAGTGGTTGATAGATTAATGAAGTATGTATAATGACCCCTTTTCTAGGCAGTCAGCAAGAGTGACGGTTAGTCTATCACCTTGGTCCTCGTAGACCAACATGGTGGTTAGGGGACCCCTTTGAGGAAGTTTATGGTTTGTCAGTCACCCATTTGGGTTTAATTGGTGTTTCCCACCTCAATGTATTCCAAGGTTTTCATTGTGTACCTTTCGGAGCATTATTTGGACACTTTGTCCACACTATTTTTAGTCAGTCACAAGGTGGTCACCAACCTGGTCAGTTCACAATATTTCTATGTTGGGCATGTTGGCAGATTCTTACCATGGTCTTAACTTGGTAGTTATCATGGTCCTAAGCTTTAAATTTAAATAGCATTAATATTAAAGTTTAAGCGTTATTTAAATATTTAATTGACTTTATGATAAACGCATTATAAGGGGTTTTAAAATGATTATTTTATATTATAAAGTTGGTCGCTCAACTTAAAGGAGATATAAGGCAGTAAAGTGAATTTAATAAAATAAATTTAAAATTCCAACTTGGGCGTGGGAAATTGGGAGTGATATAAAAACATTTTATGTGTTTTTTTGCTCATTCATGTTTTGGAGAAAAATTGGAGAAGGGTTTGTTGAATGGACTGAAAAGTCTTGGATTCTTGAGGACGAAAACCCTCATCAAGTACTTCAACTGCAGGAGTGAAATATTTCCAAATGTTGAATGTTTATAGCTCCATTCAAGGGTTATGCATTGCACGTTAACGATTTCAGAGAAAGCTTCAAGTCAAGGCTTGAAGAATTTAAGAAGAACTTGCAAGTATATTGATCATCATTCCAAAGTGAGGTATTTACAGAGGTTTCTGAAGAATCATCAGACTCGTTGCTTGTATGAAGTTGCCAAGAAAGACATGGACGTCAGAGTTGAATAGAGTTCCTGAAAGCATTAATAATTATCTATTGCCAATTCAGTGGAGCTGATTGACTATAGACGCTTTGTCGCTAATATTATCAACTTCGCAAGAACGTTGGTAATATCCTTCCCTGAGTTAGAATATCAGCGAGGAGGGGAATATGTTGAGCTTGAAACGGTACAGACACGGTTTCAAGACATCATCCGTGGTTCATTCCTTGAAGATCCCAATGGTTGCAAATTAGCCAAACTTGTAGCCATGTCTATCCAATTAGATGAAGCAGCTGGCCAATGCATAAACTATCAGCAACAGCTTGTGACAGGTGAAGAAATGCTTCTACACCACATAGTCATCTTGAAAAGCATTAATTGCACAGGGGTCGAAGAGGTCAACGATTAGATAGAGACTTTATTGACCAGTGGTGAAGAGGTGTAAAGCACCAAGGAAGGACATCTTACCCTCCAAATAGCAATAAATATGATTGAAGTCAACTTGATGCCCCTTTACAACTTGACTTCAATCTCCATAGATCATGCATGTCATATCCCACTGATCTAGGATGTCTAATTAACTCCCACGATTTGTGGATCTCAAATCTCCTTTAAAGGTGGATGTCTATTTGGAGACACATTTGTAATGTAAGTTCACTTTTAGTTAGGTGTCAGTCAACTGAGGTAGACTCTCAGTTTGACTTTTCTTTAGTTTCAGTTAACTGAAGTAGATTTCTAGTTAACTGCTTGCTCACCTACTTTTAGACATAAGAATAAATCTTGTTGATTGGCAAAAACTGTTTGTTAACTCAAGGAGATTTTAGGGTTGCCTACTCCTTTAAGTTTCTATAAATAAGAGTCTTAGGCTCATTATTTGTTTAACCTTTATTTGCTAAGAAAAATTGTTGCGCCATTGTTGCCAGAGTTAGCTTGTTTATATCTATTCACTCTTGCATGAGAGTTTGTTGGTTGATCGTAATTGTGCATGATTTTGTGCCTTTGTTGTCCTGACCTTTGTAATTCTTTGGAGAAAGCTTGAAGAAATAAATCAGATGGCGCATGCTTTCTTGATCTAAATACTTGAGTCTATTCAAAGTCTTGTTCTAAATAGTGCATTGTTTCAATCTCCTCCTTGGACAGGTGTCGTCGCCTCGGATATTTTGTCATTGATCATTATCGTATGATGTTGTCTAATGATTTGTCTTTCAGCCTACACTTTGGACAGGTGTCGTCACCTCCTCAGGAATCCTGTTAGCCAGGTCATCGTACCTTGTTGTTTCTAGTGAGCTGTTTCCAAGCCTACACCTCGGACAGGGGTTCCTCTCCCTTGGCAAGTCTTAGATCCAGTTTACCATAAAAGAGTGTTTACTTGTATCAAGCCCTATGTTAGTATATATCTGAGAGTTCAGAGCCTCGGTCATATTCCATTGAGACGGAGGATTCAAGTGATCCAACCCATCCATTTCGCTCCTACGCCCTCATGCTCTATTTATCTTGAGGAGTAGTGTTGACGTGTGTTTTATGACAACACCAACACAGAATAAAAATGCCCAACGGTCATTCTATTTTCTCTTGATCAAAGTATTCCGCATGCTAAGATTGCGTGAAAGTTCATGCGTTCAACTCCAAGGTTCCTTTTATCGCGAATAGACTCAGTTGGCTAATGTGAATATGCTAGGTATTCAAGGGGACTTACGTAGTTGTTCGATTTTGTGAAGCACTTAAGACATGAATGATTTGACAATATTGCTCTAACTCCTAAATTAACCGGGAATACTAAATTTAAAGGGATAGGGATAGGAATTCTACAATCTACTTCTAAAAGGTCGAATGTGAGGATTAGCTTCAACAATCTTCAAACCAAACTTTGCTTCGCTTCCCTGTCAGAAAACTTTGACAAAGTAGGTGCAATCTTCAAAGGATAAATAAGATATTCAAATTATGATTCAACATGCGCACCCCATCACAATGATGCAAGTGGACACATACGAATCACAAATCAAAGTTAGGTACTGAAATTCCAGTTGACCACGCAGGGCAAACTTACCGTCAACAAGCCCGCTAGTGGTATGGATAAAGGAAGACTTGTCCAAACTAAACACCACACTCCACAATTAACGACTACTTGCATGAAATAAAAGTCTATTTTACTCTATCTACTTTGAATTGGAAAGATGAAATGGCCTTGCTAGCTACTCATAACAAAGAAGAAATCACCAAGCAATGAAACTCTTTGTATTATGAAAAGCGTTCACAACAACTGTTTACAAAACTTTCAAAGGAAAGTTTTCTTCCCTCCTCAATCTGAGCTAACTTCTAAGCTAAATGCTATATGCCTTCTATTCTCTAGCTCAACTCTATCTCTGATTCAATTCTAATTCTAATTCCTTACAAATGAGGGGGGATGGACCTTTTATAGTTAGCCCATTTCAGTGGACGGCTCAGATTCAATTACAATAAAGGGCTCAAATTGAGCCACCTATGCCCTAATTAGGGTTTCTACCCTAAAAACCGCCATAGAGAGGAGTGGGGCAATAAATGCACAGAATATTCTCCACTCCCCTGCAGGAACCATAATGAGCAATTAATGCCCATCATCATCTTCCAGAAGATCTTCATCCAGCAGAGCGTTCCCATTGTCGTGTTCTCTAACTGCAAACTCGATCAACCGGGCCAATACCGCCTCAACCTCCTGAACTGAAATTGGTGGAATATGGTTGAGCTTAAATTCCAAGACCGCTACCGTTTGTTCGTGCCGAGTGTAAGACTTCCTCCATGCCACCAAGGCGTCCTGGATATTCTGAATTATACTGGAGAAAGTGGAGACATTCTCAAAGTCATCCTGGACAAGCGACCTCGCAGCTGAGAAGAATGGAGCCAATTTGTCTCTCAAGCCATCAACAGTTATTTCCTCTGGAGCCAGCCTCCTAGCAAATATGGCGTCCAGTGTATTAAGAACTCCCTCCACGATGTTACCCATTGCCTTCCTGGTTCTGGCCAAATCTGCCCTTGCCGCATCGTGAAACCCACGGCCTGTGACCACCGAGGAGTACCAACTGGTGAAGTCATACCTAACGCCCTCCTGAATTACACCTCCACCCACCAAAGTCTATAGAGGTATATGCATCAAAGCCCCTAGACAAAGAACAGTCTTCGTCTGATAGATGCGAGTATCACCCCAGGCTTGATCCACCACATCTATGCGCGCCAAGATATTCGAGGCCTGCTGATAAGCATCGGCGAGGTCCTCCATAAATTTTTCTGTATTAGCCCGAACATGGCTGACCCATTTGTCTACCTCCGTCTCCATCTTCTTTAAGTCCTCCAAGCCAATAACTAACTCCCTCGGAAGCTCAGGTGGGAGTTCTACTGCTGGGTCTGCCTGTTCACCTGGACGCGCTAGACTTTGCACATATCCAATCAAGGTTTTGTGCTCCTTCTTTAATTTCTTATACTTCCCTTCCGTGCAGAACAACTGGTCTTTCAGCGCCTGATAGGAGTTATCAAACTCCTCGACAATTTGGGCTCCCGTAGGACGACCCAACTCTACGATGGTGATCACATAGTTTTCGGGCTCTCCTCGGCTCGATCATACTCCTCCCTTGGGACAGCAACTTGGAGTGTGCGGAAGCCTGACTCGTCAATCGAAATCTTCGAGAATTTTTTGGCTCTCTTCTTTTCTGGCGGCACGCTAATTCTTCTGAGGAACTCCTCCATCTCAATGGCTGGATCCGTATCATCCTCAGGCTCTCTTCTCATTCTATCCGTGAGCCAATTCGACACTGTCTGCTGTGGATTGCAAATGACAAGGGGTTGCTCTTTTGTTGCCTCCACCTCGTGTACTTCTTCTCTTCTTGCATTGTTCTGCTCGAGCTCATCATCATCCATGAGTTGCGTATCTCCTGACCCTTGGGTCCCCTGTTCTGTGTTTTCCTCTTCCTCTAATGTCATGTCCAACATCTGCTGGAAACGGGTGTCAGCCACTGTTTCCTCTTCTTCCTCTTGTCGGCCAGCCTTGGATGCACTGACGCTTATACTATCTGATTCTCGGATGTTGGGTTGATCCACCTCCTCAAGCTCTCGCTCTTCACCCAATCCTACCCTCTGATCAGCAAATAATGAAATCACTCTCAAACTCGAAGACTGATTTTGTGAGTGCATAGGTGATGCTTGTTCCATCCTCAACGGTATTGGTTGGGTTGGTACTTCTGCTTGTGCTTTCGGTGCTTGAGCAACCTGTTTTCCCCTTCTCACCGATAGCGGCCTTGGGTCACCCATCAAGTCACGATTGATCTGCTCTTAAGTCTGCATACATGTCTATCTACCCAAGCCCTTGTGAAAGTCAACATCGAAATAGAGAGCGTGTCCAAGTCCATGATTTCTGGCTCAGACCAATCAGGTGGTGGGACCGGAGTATCCCTGATTGAATCATAGTCAGGCTGTATAACGTTGACGTCTTCTTCCACCTGGTCGAGAACTAGAATGATCTCACATTCCCTGATCAACTTGAGGGGACGTCTAGAAAACATCCTTTTCCTTATTTCAACCTCATCAACAGCATTTTCCCAAAAGTCCTCAATGTGGGCCTTGTGTCGGTACTCAACGTTCTGTATCATTCGGATGTTTCTGTAAGGATCAAAATCCTGCCTGCCTGTGTGATACGATAGATGGTAGAATTGCAGCTCATCCTCTGCCTCTCGAGCTGCCTGTAAGGAAGGACACACCTCAGTGGAATTCCCCATGGCGATAGGGAAGTCAAGTCCTCCCTTCTTTTTCTTCTTCTGGATCTTATCCTAGGCGATCAATTGCCTAGATACTTCCAGCATTACAAAGTGATCGGTGGGGTACCTCGATAGCCGGTATGGATACGAAGTGAACCCCTGTAGCCTAATGTAAGTGAATTTCAGGAATTGGATGAGCCAATATCCGTATTTCTCTATCAATGCCTGTGCCTCTTTGGATATTATTTGTTGCGTTCTCCGCTGAAGGGTCCTCGTGATGTGCATTGTGAATGCATCATTAGCCCGCTTGTAACTGGCAGGGTTAGTTAGATGTAACTGCGTGCAGGCCTCATGGATTTTGAACTGGTCAGGGGCACTGCCAATTGGTTCCTTGAATGTAATCCCTCGGTACTTGGTCATTCTTGCCAGCACATATATCACATACGAGCTCATGTAAAAGGTTTTCATCCTCCTCAGGCTCCTGAACTGTTCATCTATGTGATCACTAATCATTCTTGCCCAGTCGACACACTCCTTTCCCTCCAAGATGATCTCGATGAAGTAGAACATCCAAGGCTCGAAGAAATAGGCCTGTGCACTCCCATTTATTCGGCTCAGCATCATCATTAAGTCGTAGTATTCCTATTTCACATCTTCGGCAATTATCTGCTTTGGGAGTTTAGTGCGAGGTGGCTTTGGCTTCTACATCCAGACTCTGTTGATGATCGCAGCAACCTTTTCGAACGAGGAGTACATTTTATCTGCCCTCTCTTTTGATCTGTGCAGCATTCTCTCGGAAGTAGGAATCCCAAATGCCTCTCTGATGGCATCTGGCGTGAAGTTGGCAAGCAATTTTCCATTCGGAGAGACAATGGAACTACGCTCCGGCTTGTAGTAATTCGCACACTCCATGATTAGCTTCGGGCACTGAATTGCTGGTGGAAAACTAGCGGCTGCGTAGATACCACTCTTCATGATGTTATGTGCCGTGACTGATGGTTGATGGCCTCCCAGTCCGTACATCCTTGACTTGAGTGCATTCAGATTAAATGACCCGAGGTTGGTGTCACTTAATCCCACCAACTTTGAAACAATTGCCGATTTTGGAAGAAATGAGTTGGCGAGCCTTTTGATCAATGCCTGCCGGGATGAGCTAGCCTTGCCCGTTTCAGTGTTTGCAGCTCTGCCTATGGCTCTACTTGTTCCTGCAACATCCTTTGCTCCGGCCATCTGCGAAATAGAATAAAATAACAATAAGTTAGATTGCAGATTTTTAATAAAATAAAACGATTTCCGAGATGGCTGCGGATACGGAGTTAGCTTTGAAAATGAAAATCTTTAGCATAAATTTCTAACTCCAAACCTCAAACTGTATAAAAACTCTGAGCTTAGAAAGAAGCTTTCAGCAACTTCACTTCCGACTGGCGAAGAAAATCACAGAAAACCAATAACTTTCAGCAATGTGAACAATTTTCTCAGCACAAATAATTTGAATTCTCCTGACCACACTTCGTTGACTTCAGCAATTTTAGAAGAAATAAAGAGATTGCTGCAACATGAAATTTCGAATTTCTTCTCAACTCTAACAGCAATCAGCTTCCTCAGCACTTCGACCTTCAACAGTTTTGAAAATAAAGATCTCCAGGGAAAAATAAATCTCCAGCAACTCCGGAAATCTGCAGCGACTCCAACAACTTGGAAATAAAGTTTCAGCTCTCCAGGATACAATTTTGAAAATTGCAGCAACACACCTTCAGCCTTTCGGAAAGAAAACTCTCAGCAACTTGGAAATAAAATTCCTCCAGCAACTTCGACTTTCAAAGTAAACTCAAACTCACTCTCAGCAACTCCAAAAATATTTCAATCTCTCACAAAATTCCTCACTTTAGCAATTCCAAGCTCTTCGAAACGTGTGAAGAAATGAAAGAAATGAAGTTGTTTAAATAACTCTTCGTGAAGAATCCTGTTGAGTAGTGTTGGGGCTATTTTTAGCACCTTCATTAATTCGCCACTCTCTTCATTCGGAATCTTCTAATTCAGGCGCAGTAGTGGGCTAGTCGTCAGCCAGTCATTATGGCAGTTGCCATTAATGAGGATTCTTTCCTTGTAAAAATTCGAATTTTTCCTCTATTCTGCCAGTTAACTCTTGGTGATTTAAACAACTCGCGAGAAAATCACTTGACTTGATTGAAAATTCCATTTTAAAATTCTCGCAGTGTTTAATTAAATTCAACTCGAAAAATTCGTGGGAGTTGTAAATTTATTTCCAATCTGTTAAAATGTCTGCCATTTAAATCTTCAATTTCATGGAATTTTCCTTAGACATTCTAAATTTTCTCTCTTTAAAATATTCAACTCCGGGCGATTTAAATTCACTTGCCTGCTCGAAATAATTCATCCTTTGAGATTTAATTTCCGTTGGGGAAATAATCAAGGCAAAACGAATTTCCTTTGAAAATATTAAAATTTCCCTTAAGAAATTAATTTTTAACTCTATCAACCCATGGGTGCCTTTTAAACGGGTTTATTTAATTTTTTATTTGACCCATGGAAAAATATATCAGTTGCTTCTGCCTTGGAAATAAAATTTCACCACTTTATTAATTTCCATGCTTGCCTTAGGAAAAAATTAATTTCAAGCTCACCCATATTCAGGGCGTATTTTCTTCTCATTCAATTTTAAATTTCCATGCCTTACGAATTTCTCCACTTCACACACTTAGTAGCAAATTTAAATCCTCACCCCCTTAGGCGTATATTTTTTCTTGATGAAATATTTATTTCATTTAGAAAAAATTTCTTCACTTTACACCTTTGGCACACTTGACCCCTTGGCATTTTATTTTTTCACGACTTAGAAATTTTTTTCTCAAGTCTTCATTTCATGGGCACAAATGGGAGGGTGAGCTTTCATTTGCAATGCCTTAGCATTTTCTTCTCTTCTTTTTCTTGTGCTAACTCCTCCATGGTGGGTGCATTTAGGCATGTCCACTTTCATTTTTACTTGCCGTAGGCGCTTTTTCTCAAATAACAATCCTTGTTGGGCGCATTCCCACCCCTCTTCTTTTGTTTTCCATACTTAAGCGTTTTTTCCTGTTGGAGGTGGGGCACATTTCACATGAGCTGCTTTGATCTTCATCATGGGCGCATTTGGCACAATCTGCTTCCATTTCGCTACTTAGAAAACTTTTTATATCATCACCTTTCTTGAGGGCGCAAATGGCATAGGCTACTTTGATTTTGTGCCTTAGAAATATTTCGGGGTTCTATTTCCTCCTTTTTGACTTGGGCGCATATGAGGTAGGCAACTCTTACTTTCATGCCTTAGTCGTTTTCAGCCTTCCCATTGCCTTGGGCGCATTTGGCCTTGGCAGCTTTTGTCTTATGCCTTAGAAACTTTTTAGTCTTCAATCCTTGAGGTGAGGGCGCAAATCACTAGGTGAGCTTTCATTTTCATACTTAGAATATTTTCACATCATTTCTTGGCAACTTTGGGCGCATTTTAGTTGGGTGGCTTTTGTTTTTGCCTTAGAATATTTTCGGCCTTCCACTCACCTTGGGCACATCTGATGGGGTCTACTTTGATCTCATGCCTTGGGCATTTTCAACATCTTTGCTTCAACTTGGGCGCATTTGATACCCTCAACTTTTATTTTCCATGCCTTAGGATAATTTTGAGGCACCTCATCAAGGTGGGCGCATTTACACATGTGAGCTTTCAATTTCACCATGGGCGCATTTGGAAGGGGTTACTTTGATTTCTCACGCCTTAAAATATTTCTTCAAGGCTTTCACCACCCCTTGGGCACATTTCCTTACTGGAGCTTTATTTTCATTTTCACCATGGGCGCATTTGGAATGTGCTCTTTGACTTTATGACTTAGAAACTTTCTAAGTCTCTACCTTGGTGGGTGCATTTGCCTTAGAAAATATTTGATGTTGATTTCTCCATGGTGGGCACATTTGCTAGGGTGAGCTTTTAATTTTGCCTTAGAAAATATTTTTAATCCACCATTCCTTGAGGGCGCATTCTGGAGCCTCTACTTTCAATTCCAACACTTAGAATATTTTCCATGCCTTTGCCTGCCCTTGCTCTTGCATTCTATTTTTAGCAAGTTGTGCTATTTTTAGCAGGTCCCTTAATTTTCAACTTCTACAGCTCCGTTTTTCCTGAAAATTTCACCATCTAATCTTCTTTGCCTTGTGAACCTGTTTTGCCAGTTCTCTGCCCTAACCTGCTATTTATAGCCACCTGCTATTTATAGTAAGTTTTTGACTTTCTGACTTCAGTAGCTCCGTTTGACTTGAAACTTGCTATGCCTGATTCTGATAACTTGAGTGTCGTGCTCATGCCAACCTCAGGTGCAGACCTGCTATTTATAGCCATGCCCTAACTTACTAAAAATAGTAAGTTCTCCGATTTCGTTCAAATTTTGCCAATAGGTGCCTTGAAGTATGTTGATGTCGGTGGGGTACTTCATTCTGACAATTTCTGGATTTCATCCCCTATAAAAGTGGAAACCCTAATTTCACTTGCATGTATCCCCAACGTTCTCCGTTTGACTTTATATCTTCTGCATGTCGCTTTGTATGTTGAATTGAAGTGTTGGGCGGTTGGAGTGAAACTGCTATTTATAGAAACTTCCTGAAAAGTGACCCATCCATTGCCGGATGATTTTGCATGTCATATTGCCTGTGGGATCTCAAGAAACCCAGAAAAACCCAGAAAACTGGTCTTCATGCGGGCACTGGCTAAAAATAGAGAGTCCTCGAAACTTGATCTTCTCCACTTGCATGTCACATTGTTGCGAAGCTCTCGAAAAACCCAGAAGGAATATCTGTACATGCGTCAAAAAACTCTACATGTAAACCCTAAAAATAGCCTCTGAAGGCTGAACTCTAAAAGTGATCGTCTCGGTTTGCATGTTATATCGTTGCGAAGGTTTCGAGAAACCCAGAAGGAATCTCCAGACATGCATTGAAAAATCACATGTGCAAACCCTGAAAATGGCTTTTGAAGCCTAACTGCCAAAAATAGCAGGTTGTCTGATCTTGCTCAAAATTTACATGCAAGCAGCTTGATGTGTTCTGAATGTGGTGGAATAGGCAGAATTCCAAAATCCTGCTGAAAGAGTCTCCAATTGAGTACTTACTATAAATAGTAAGTTGTCAGAATTCAATGAAAACTCGGTGGGACTTTGCTGGAAGCCTTGTGATTGCTGTACTAAGCTCAGATCTCAATTTGATAACTCAATTTGACCTTTAAAAGCCTGGAGGATAGAAAACCCTAATTTCACAGACTTAATCAATATTTTAACCTGGGTCAAATGATGGGACATCCCCGAAAAGACAAAAGGACCACAGAGAGAGAGAGACGCAAAGCCAAAAGACCAGAATGGAGCAAAATTTAAGGGGGGTCCCCATTTGAATGGGGTGATGTGTGAAAAAGGTCACAACAGGTAGGATAGTCTAGAAGCTAGTTAGTCGTAGTTAAGATCTGCGGAAACCAGAGAAAAAGCTTAGCTACGGCGCATTGTCTTTATGCACTCTTGTGTCCTAGCGTTGAGTAAAAAAGATAGGAACCTTAGTACGCCCCTTTCTTACATAGAAAAATAGCAAAGAGAGATCTTCCTCTCTATAATCCAAAGAGCATGTACTAACACACTTGCAATAGCTGTTCATTTCCAATAAGCACTTCAGAGGTGCTAATTGAAACGCCAACACTATACTAAACTAGCAACTCCAAAAACTGACAAAAATGCAAGAAACCCAACTACAATGTGCTCAATCTGTTCTCAAGGATTAAGAACAGTAATATCTCAACTAGTTGCTATCTTTCAAGCAAGAAATCAAGCCAAAGCTAGGAGGTATGCATCCCTTGAAGCAGCTCACTAACCATTTCGGCAGCATAACATTACTGTAGATATCTGAGATAATGAAATAAGAGCCCAATGCTCTTATTTATAACATTTCCTGCTCCAAATTCAAATTCAATCTCCCTCCATATGGACGCCAAAACCAAACTCAAATTCACAATGCCCATTAGTGTCATTTGTATTTCATTTCTCCAAGTCATCCTCCTCCAAAAAGCATTATACTTTATTAAAATGTAAATAAATTATATTATGGCATCCAAAATAATAATAAAGTGAAACACTTTATTAAACTGATTTAATTCCTCTAGGCTAGGCGTCAAAACAATAAAGAGAAATATAAATATAATTGACCACTTATTCCTCCAAGGCGTCCAAACAAGCCTTTTAAATATTTCACTTAAAATAATATTCTCATCAAATATCAAACTTGCCAAAATAATCACCTCAAATGTTGGAGACCAACTGACTATACTGCCCTGCTCGAAATAGCCATAACACCAAGTTGCTGAAACACTGCCACAATTAGCACCAAAGGTGTTGGAGACCAAACTGCTCAAATTGACTCGCCAGGTATAGCCACTGCATTGAACTGCAAAAACCCTACTAAAAATAGCACTGCTAAAAATAGAACTTACTAAAAATAGCATACTGCTAAAAATAGTAAGTTGTTCCAAACTCATTTTTACCATAATCCGAGCAGCCGTCGTACTTACTAAAAATAGTAAGTCCGGAAAAGTTCTCTAATTCAGTTGCATGTCACACCGTCGCGAAGCTCTCTGAAAACCCAGAAGGAATCCAGAATCCGAACTGTAAAACTCCAACGTGCAAACCCCTCAATCCTCAAAATAAACCTCCAAGCAGCTAGAAACCCTAATTCTGCCTCTGACTAGCCTACGGGTATCCGGGAATAGGCTAACAGTCACTGGAAAGTGTAGTGCTAAAAATGGGGACATTACATATCATAACCTTTGAACAAGCTAAAGATCTGGAGATGAAAACACTACCAACTGCCAACTGAGGAGCTAGCTAACTCCAACACTAGTGTAACGATCGATCCTTTGGTAAAATAAAAAAATTCCAATTTACATCAACGAGTACATAAACGTGCTAACAAGTTACTACAATATAATTTTCTTTCCTTTATTGATAATATATGAACAAGATATCATAATAAAATTACAATAAAGATTCCATGTCATTACAATAACTTCACAAATACAAATAACGAGAAAACGTACCACAACTAACATAGCTCCAATGAGCTTTAGAACAAAGTAGTAAGAAAGTCCAGGAATCCGCCTTTCAAATCTTGGTACTTCAATAGCCTTCAGAGGAGAAGAAGCATCACTCGGGCGCTTTTCCGCCAACCACTGACTTATAATCCGATCCCCCGCACATCTATCATTCGATAGATGGCCCTCCTTTCAACGAAGAGATTGGTAGGGTAACCGATACTGTTTACCAAATGAGCATAGTGGTGTGTCCTACATAACTAGAACCTATGCAATCCGGCAAACTCTCATTCTAGTATGTAATACAAGATCATGGTGAACTGATAGTGTAATCATCGCCCAGTCTAAGAGGATGTAGGTACATTACACTACTTTGATCAAAGTGTTTCATATAGTATTTCTACTAAGGGTCAACTGTCACATACACTATTCAAGGTCGATTTGGCTCAGGGATATCTTACACTACGCGTAGGTCTTTGTCTTATATTGGGTAATCCGTACCTCAGACATCCTACATCATATGGTACTACTAGAAATGAATCAGCATAATCAAGTAATTCACATATCCCCTCCTATACTGGAAATCTTTATCATAGGAGTAACTCAACTTACCTAAGTTAACCCAATAACTAAAGCTAAAGAATTTACTTGACTCTTGTCCTCATCTCAATCTTAGTATATAGTAACTAAAGAAAGCAATACTCTCCTTATATGGAGATCATACAATTTAATGCAGAATTCGACTAAAATGCAACCATTCACTTCCTATGTACCAATGGTAAATACAAACATAAAACATCCTATGTCCCAACATCGCTTAGTATAATTAAATACTTATGTTGTACCTTATGTAATATAGTTGAATTCCTCAATCAAGTACTTTCTCCTATCATGGAGTACTTAAAACACATCATGATAGTAGCTCCAAGGTTTCAATATCTTTTATCCGGAAGCAAACAAGCTCAGCAAATAGTATTCGTGCAAACAACTTTCTCTTACTATTGGGATCATTCAAATAATGCAATCTCACAAGAATGCGTCATCTAACCTTTCCAAAACAAATAAATACTCTTTACAGTGATTATGCATCTTCTATGACATATTCACTATATGCAAGCTATTGGACAGTCTATTGAAAACACCCTTTTTCAACATACCGCAGTAATTAACATCCTTTATCTAAACATAGACATTGAAGATAACTCCATAATAATTCAAAGATTTAAAAATGAGATGAATAAAAGAATAATAACCCATGCCTGGTTTAAGCTTTCCTCCAATGTTGATGGATTGGTCTGTACTTGCAGCACTTTCAAACTAGCAGCAATCCTTCAATTGAACTAAGTTTCTCTCACAGAAGATGGACACTCTATAATTGATTTACAGCTGGTAATTGGTTTCAGCTTCGCAATTATAACCTCAGAATTTATGATGATTTGCACTTTCAGCAATATTCAAAAATGACACTCAAAAATCATGAAGATTTTGCTCTTCTCAGAAAATGGTATAATACTCTTGCAATATGAATACTCAGAGCTGGATAGTTCGACTGAGAACAAATATAATTTTGCAAATGGAATGAATTCGATTCCACTCTCAGCAGAATGACGTCTTTACATAGAGCCTCATTTTCCAACGCATTCCTCATAAAAAGGCATGGTGAATGACAAGTATTTTTATTGATTGATTCAAATGGTATGTAGCGGATAGAAAACCCCATACTCAGTAATTTAAGAAGATGATTCGACCTTCAAATTGACAGCAGATAAAGAAAAATTCAAACTGGCACCATTCAATGAGGAAGAATCGACACCTTCAGCAATGGCGCGATTCAACAGGTGAAAGATATTTTTAGAGACAAAGTCTTACTCAAATTACTCATTTCAATCCCTAATTCGAGGCGTCCATTGACACACTGCCAGTCGTATCTGCATTTCTCATGGTTGTGTGCTTCAACAAGCGCGCGAATTTCCCAGCCGCATATTTCATATTTCACGGCAAGTTCTTTTCTATTTTTCCAAATATTTGAATTTCTACTTTCTGAAGTATAATGTTTATCAAACATAATATTTCCCCGTCATTTGATTTGCAAAGGTTTTAAATCATTTGGCTGGGTTATTCTAACCCGATTTTTATTCATGATGAAATAAGAGAAGGTAAATTTCATTATACTTAGGAAGTAATTTCGATTTCCCCAAATATGTGATGATAAATTAATAAAAGATTGATTTTTCATTTTATTTAAATTAATATATATATATATTAATATTATATTTATTTATATGTATTAAAGTAACAAATAACTTGTATAAATATGTATATATACTTAATTACTTTATGTAATATATATATATATATATATATATATATATATTACTCTTACTTTAGTATATATATTTACATATAATATTAATACCTATATATATATATTTACATGTACACACACACACACACACACACATATATATATATATAATTTCTGCAAGACATCGTAAGCCAGTCGTTATTTCCAATATGTTAATATATGTAACGACCCCATCCTTGGGTAATTAAAAAATTTCTACATTTCACTTCAAACATATAAATGTAACAAGTAACAAAGACATTACAATAGAAATGTTCCTTTCTTCATTGATAAATACATGCAAGTTACAATATATATTTCCACATGAATTCCATTTTCATTGCAAATATAAATCAAAGTACAAAAGTAAAACAATTACATACATAGCTAGTAAGCTTTTGCACAAATAGTAGTAAGATGGTCCAAGTTCCCTTCCTTTCAAATCTTGGTGTATCCGTCGCCTGTGGTGGAGGAGAAACATCACTCGAGCGCTTTTCTGCCAACCACGGACTGTTAATGTGGTCCCCCGCACATCTATCATTCGATAGATGGCCCTCCTTTCGAACGAAGAGATTGGTAAAGTAACTGGCTGCGACAACCCAACTGAGCATAGTGTTGTGTCCTATACATCTAGAACATGCTATTTCACAATCCCGAACTAGCCTGATGGATCACAATGAACTGACAGTGTAGTCTCAACTATCTCACATCTAAGTGGATGTCGTACCTTCCACTACTTTGGCCAAAGTATTCTCATTCAGTACTTCGAATGAAGGTCATCTATCATATACACTACTCAAGGCCGATTTGACTTAAGGCTATCTTACACTACGCATAGGTATCGTCCTTTGCTTTTGGATAATCTTTTATCCCAAACTAACCTACAACATTTTTCTAAGAAATTTACAAAAGATAGGTATATCCTGTTTCAAATTACCTACCTTTAGACATTCTACTTCAATAGTTGCATAAGGGAGGTATATCCTGTTTCAGACAACCTACCTTCAAACAATCTACTTAGAAACGAAGTAGTCTACAAGGGTCTTATACCATTCCTCCTAATCAGGAAATCTTTATCCTAGGAGTACTTTTAGCTTACCTCAGTTATCCCTATAACTTAAGCTGAAAAAGACCTTTCTAGACCACTATCTTCATTTCATTCCTAGTATATGATAACTAGATAACCCTTATTCTCCATATACAAAGATAATACACCCAATGTGGTAACATAATTATGCCCTTTTACTCTTTCACTAGAAGTCAATACAATCATTAACACATTTACAATGTGGTTACAAAAATATGCCCTTTTACTCTTTCTTTAGAAGTAAATGCATTCATTAACATATTATGTATATGATTCTATTCAAACACTTGCCTCTTGCCAATCAATTTCTAATAAAAGCCAAACAATCCTTTATCTAGTTTGTTTCCTAGATTCAGCACAAGTATTAAGAGAAAGAAAATACAATAAGAAATTCTCATGCCTGTATAAGCTTCTTTCCAGCTGGAAGTAATCAATTCCTCAAACTCCCAATGTATACAGCTGTGTTTCACCAAGTTGAAGGTGAATAATTCCAACTAAATTCCTCTCTCCCTTTCTCAACGATGCTCTCTTATTGAATATCCTGCTCAATTACTATTATCCCTGTTTTCTTCTAAGGCTCAGAACGACTGAACAATGGTGGCTGGTAATGCTGGTTTCTGTCAAATGGTTACTACAGCAAATACGTATATGTATTTAAGCAATAATGAATTTCACAAGGCTAAAGCAGAATGGCAATGGGGAATTGTGGCTCTTCAAAGGAAAATTCGAAATTAGCAAAAGCAGATGTAAATTGGTAAAAAATAACAGAGTGAGAAGCTCTATATATAGGTTTCGAATTCTCATGCCTGCTACCATTTTAGCATGAGAATTGACACCTTATATATTTGAATAAGTCAATTCATGAAGTGGCAGCTATTTAGCAAATTACTCAGCAAATTTAGAGATGATTCAACCTTTATCCAGGGAGAATTTTTCAACTTACACATGGTAAAATGCGGATGAAAGACACCTACAGGCGTCCTCAGCAATGGCGTCCAAAATGGTGGTTCATTGCAGAAAATGTCACAGGTAGAATGCGTCCCATCTGGCCTATCATTCAACCTCCCCACACATTTCCAGAATGGAGTCACAGCAGGCCGCGACCTGGTCTTGCGCGTGAGTTTTGCAGCTACGCGGGTTTCTTCTTTATTCATAATTTTGATTATTTCATTCCAAACAACTTCGAACTTTTGGTGTATTAACATGATGGAGGAAAATTTGCATTTCACTTAGCATTTATTTAAATATTTACAAAGTATTCAATATATCTCTCAAAAGATTTCAAATGATAAAAACATTTATTTAATTCTCCAAGCATATTTCATACGATTTTCCCCAAAAGACTATAGAAGTCGAATTTTATTTTCTTTCTTATCGTAAATATATATTATTTACCGAGTGACTATAGAAGTCAAATTCATTTATTTTCCAAGATCTTATTTATTTAAAATATAAATAAGTTGTTATATTTATATCATGTATTATATTAAATATATTTTATTATAGTTTTATTTACCATAATAAATATATATATATATATATATATATATAAATGTTTTAATATTTAAATATAACTATATATATCTATATATTTATTTCTGGTAAGACTATAATAAAATATATATTTATATAATGTTAAATATATATATATATAAACATTCATATATTTACACTTAAATAAACATATACATATTTGCATTAAATCATTCAAATACGTGTATTGCGAGTCAGTCAACATACTTCCAATAAACCTGTTTGTGCAAACATGTATATATACGTTTAACTGTAAATTTAAGGCATCATAATAATGTTATAACAAACATCATAGATAGTGCGTATACGTTTATAGATGTGTTAGTCATGTGTATGTATCAGTTTGTATGCCATGTCGACACATGTGTATGGCATAGTAATTGCCCACATACGTTTGTATCGCCATGTCATAGTAATTGCCCATCATATGTCTGTATCGCCATGTCATACTTATTGATGCATACGTATGAGCGATACGTGTATACACATATACATACTGCCTATGTTCACATATCAATCCATGTTTCACATAAAAGGTCACAAAACAGTAAGTCAGTTAACAAGTAGCACCACTCACAAAGCACAAAGAAGTAATTCAAAACTCCTAAGCCTAAGGATGACTTATCAAGATAACTCTATCTGACCTAGTTCCTCTAAACCTTAGTGAAATGTGTGTATGCTCAACAGATTAACTTTACCGGTTACCCGACCAAGCCCCTCTCCCGAGTGATATTTCCCCTCCGCCTAGAGGAATGGTTCCTGTTCCTGCAACCATAGACATACAATCTCGGCAATTACTTGTTCACAATCATTAACAGTATAGAAAACATATTAAGTTAGAATATTCATAATTCAATACTATGCTTGCAACTTTAAACAAGAATTACACCAATAGAAGAATCAATCTAATGAGGCCATCATTAAAATAGAACTCATTCATTTTGATAACAAAAACATGTTTTATTCATTTCAAAGATTCAAACATTACAATCAATTGCCCTATGTAATACTAGCTATACAATCGGGGTGTAACAATATATGTATATATACATATATATGTATATGTAAATCGACAGGCAATAATAATATATTATTATTAATATCCACATGCAATAGGTTGTGTACATATACACATGTATGTATGTCCGTATATACCTCAATATGCACGTATATGTATGTATACCATATTGATGCAACCGTATGAGCATATCAGTTTGCCAATCACACACTTGTATTGATATGTATATACATATGGATACGAGTATATACTATATATATATATATATGTATGTATATATGTACCCTCCCTATTCACTTACATTCATATACGATACCATTGTAATGAACTTAATACCATGAGACAGATAACAGATAAACAACTCACATAAAACCTATAGAAGAAGACACGACTCCTAATGCCAATCTATGACTATGGATGACTTATCTAACATAACTAGCTCAGTTACTCACTCTACACTGAAGTGTGTGTATGCCTAGATAGTTCACACTACCGGTTAACCGACCAAGCCCCTCTCCCGAGTGATATTTCCCCTCTGCTTGGAGGAATGGTACATATACCTGCATCCACTAACATACGTTCACGGAAGTCAAATGTTCACAACATAGGCAGTATACATAACATCACATAAGCTAGAATATTCAATAATTCATTAACCATCTATTCTCATTTATGCAGTATTTCACCATGAATAACATCAACTGAAACAACATCAAATGAAACAACATCAAGTGATATAACATTCATATTGATAACAAGGTACAAGCATCATTAATTCATCTCGAAAATTCACATCACATTCACATTTACCCTATATAGTAATAGTAAATAGTAACCTCACAATTTGGGATGTAACAACTAGGCCCTCTAAACACCATTATTATCCTACGAACACCCGATGATAGGCTAAACCTCCAACTCCGATGCTCGCTCAAAAAGGGAACATTACAATATCAATTGTGCAAATGTTTCTAGCATGAATGTGTAGATCTAGGTTCGTTTTACTATTGCAATGATATGTGTATGATATTTCCTTGATGTTCAATGATGATGGATAAATGCAATTGAATAACTTTAAATACAATGATGTTACATCCCAAAATGTGAGGTTACTATTTACTATTACTAGATGTGGTAAAAGTGAATGTGATGTGAATTCTCAAGATGAATTAATGATGCATGTACCTTGTTATCAATATCAATGTTATATCACTTGATGTTGCTTCATTTGATGTTTTCTCAGTTAATGTTATTCATGGTGAAATGCTGCATATATGAATAGATGGTTATTGAAGTATAGTTATTCTAACTTTAAAGATGTTTATATATATGAAGTTGCTAAAGGTATGTGCTAGTGGTTGCAGGAAAAGATTCATTCTCCAGGGGGAGGGGAAGTATCACTCGGAAGAGGAGCTTGGTCGATTAACCGGTAATGTGAACTATTTGAGCATACACACCCTAGATTGAGAGAACCAAGTCAGATAAGTTGGTCTTGAGAGGTCATCCATAGGCTTAAGGAGTTTAGTTTACCTCTTTGTACTTTGTGAGTGACGTTTATTTGTATATCAGACTTACTGTTCTATGATCAATGTGTGGAAAACATGAATGGATATATGTGAATAGGTTAAGTGGGTATGTATACACATGTATACATTATGTACATGCATCCATATGCAAAACATATCGATACAGACGTATGATCGGCAAATGGATATGCTCATACGTGTACACGAAGGTATATATGGTTATGCACATGTATATACATACACATGCTACCTATTATCTGTGGATATAATATTATTATAATATTGCATTGGAATTTACATATACACATATACATAGATATGTATATTGAAAGTATGTTGACTGGCTCGCAATATACGTATTTATCAATTAAATATGTAAATGGGTATATATTTATATATGTAAAAGTATATATATATATTATTCAAGGGGTAAACGCTTTTGACCAGAGCTATGAACCGGAATACAATCATTCAACAATACCACCCCAATGGGGTTTGAACCTTGGTGGCAAGAACAACAATGCCACCTACAAACCATCACACCATGCCAATACCAGCATATATATATATATATATATATTATAGTTTTTACCAAAAAATATATATGTATATATAAACATATTTAAATTGTAAAATTTAAATATATATATACATACATATATAATAAAGTAAAATAAAACTATACTATAAATATATAATTATATAATTAAATATATATATGTTTATAATTTAAATTGATTTGATTTTTGATATGAGATCGATATATTTCATAAGTTAAATGTTGTTTTACCGAAGGGTCGGGTCATTACACATGATATAAAAACAATTCACACAAACGTGTGTTTAGTCAACTCACAATGGCTAGTAGAATGGGTGGAAGTCAGCCAAATTTGAGTTTGATTTTGAGAATTTGGGGGTCAAATTTGTAGACATAGACATGGGATCAATCCAACACCTCAAGAAATGACCTCAGATGGTGGAGCAATGAAGTCTGCATAAAATGAATATCTAATCATAGATGGTGCAATAAACGCGGTATGTATGGGAAAGTGTGCAAACATGAATAATGTGTGGATAAATGTATGGGAATGTGTGTGGGAGGTAGATAGGTGAAGGCGATGGGAATGAGCCCAACTTTGCACAAAATTAAACCATTTGTCGATATATGTCAATATGTAGATGGATTAACCATTATCTCAAAATCGGCACAAAACTAAATGGGAAATGGCATGGATATGTAAATTTTACCATAACAATTAACTACATCACCAACAATACGAAAAAGAGAAACTGAAATAACA
Source organism: Sequoiadendron giganteum (assembly GCA_007115665.2). Taxonomy (NCBI): domain Eukaryota; kingdom Viridiplantae; phylum Streptophyta; class Pinopsida; order Cupressales; family Cupressaceae; genus Sequoiadendron; species Sequoiadendron giganteum. Next base: position 390,650,670 of record CM021104.1, on the reverse strand, counting down.
TTTTAGTACAATAGTTTATTTTTATAATTTTTATGTTATAAGTTGTTTCATATTTTATTTTTATGTTTTAAGTTGTTTAATATTTTATTTTTATGTTTTAAGTTGTTTTGTTTTTGTGTTTTGAGTTATTTTAAAAAAAAAATTAAGGGTACGAATCCCCTTAGGGTAGAAGAGGGGGGATGCAATGTGGACATCCTTGAATCATCCCTTCAATGTAGTGTTATCGAGACCTCAACCTGTCCACGTCCCAATGTGCAGAGTCCCAATGGAACATAGTAAATATGCATCTATATTTATTTTAGATGGCATCCTCTATATTTCATACAATATATTCTATTGAATCCCTTATGGAATTCACATAAAAGACATATGGTCTATTACTTGTCATTTCCAGTAACTTAGTTTTTAATAATTAAAGATTGGATTAATTCTTTCCAAATCCTTCCAATGCAGACTGGCAATGCTCTACCTCCAGACCATGGAAAATTCAAGTGAGCCGTATCTAAGATCCAACAGCAGCTGCCTAAAAATTAAATAATACAACACTATTGCTTTAAACTTTCATTATTTGGCCATTTTTAGTTTAAGCTTCATGCTAAATGCCATTTTAAATAGCATGATCCCCTCAACTTTGCAAAAGACAAGGAACCATGGGAGTGAAAAAGAAAACAATAAAATAAACTGTTGCCTAGAAGAGAAGTTATCAAACTCGTGAGTGTTTGTTCCAACCTGAAGCCCAAAAAGGTACCAACATGAACCAACCACATGTCCAGCCAGAATAAAAATGAGAATATTAATGACAAAGTTTGCCCATGCTGATTCAAAAATAAACCCTGTTGCCGAGCTTCCAGCGAGCAAAGGTAGAAACCTGACCATCCTTGGGCCATACTGAAGAAGCACACTGATACGCAACAGGTTCTTAGCATAATTTGCTGCTGAACTTCCAACATATTTAGGCAGAACCAACAATATCATAATCTGCATGACATAAAACATGGGGTTGTTATTAGGCTAATTATTAGATACTTAACTAATTTCACCACATCGACAAGAAAATGATTACTTTGAAATGCCACAATTTGTAGATTATCAATCAAGACATACATCCTTGGAAATAATAGGATTAATCAGTTTGAGTTAAGCCAAAGGAAAAGGATCAAGCGAGGAATGATATTAAATCAAAATTGAGTTTCCACTAAGGCGAAAAGTCAACATGATGTCAATGTTTAGATGTCAATAAATCATAGTTAGCATATGAAACCATATTTTTGATGTCCCAGAGATCAAGGCCAAACACCCTATGCCTGTATCCAATACAAATAAATTTTCCATTCATATTCCCTTGAAAAATAAAATATTTGCTTGCCTTGATTTTACAAAAAAACCATTAAGTAACACAAACAAACTCCTGTATTGTTATTCTGGAAGCCTAACAAAAAAGTAAGATATCTATATAGCATGACCTGTTTTGCAGACAATGTGACCAGTACAAACATTACTATGTCATATTTTGAACCAGGTCAAGCAGCATTCTTCACTTTTTGCTTGTCCTTACTTCTTCCAAATTGTGGATTTAGAGGAGTTTATTGGAACCTAGAGCTTCTTCTAAGAAGCATATCAACACAAAAATCAAACTGGCCAGGATTGAGTTGGTGCGGTTATGAATGAAAGACACTCAACTAACTTCTACAAATATTTCAATTTTCAATAGAGTCTGGAGTAACATGCAACAATAAAGGTTTTATGGTGGAAGATTAGGTGCACTATTCTTAAGTTGAGTGGCTCAGCAAAGGCAATGGACAAGGGATGATAAATGAAGCTGAGTGTTGCAGATCCTTTATTCCCTGTCTTCTCTTGAATCCCTTCTTTTCTCTCTTTTCCCCAATAAAATATTTCATATGAATCTTGGTCAAGCCTAGAACACTCATTGTAGCCTTTGTAAGAAGTATCTAAAAATATATATATGTGAACTCCATAAAATCTTTTCTTTTGGTTAAAAAGGGCGTTAAAGTGGGTAAGAATGATCTGTGCTTAGTATCTTGTGATTATTTTGGCACTGTCGATAAGGCTTGCAAATTACTATCAAGCTGCAGAGAATTCAGACTAAGAAAATTCAGGCCAACTGATTTCCATATGTGCATGGAGACCAAAAAGACGCACAATTATCATAAAGTTGTATTGATCAGGTAGTGCAGGGAAAATGGACTTGGGAGTGATAGAGGAGACGTAGAGAAGTGGTGTCCCTAGAGGATTGCAATTGGAAAGAATGGGCAGTTTGGAAAATAAGTGTCAAACATGTTAGAATTTTAATTTCTCTGTTTCATGGCAACTCAAACTGGAATAGTATGTGTAAGCATGCAAATTCAAAATAAAAATAAAAGGAAATAAACATGAAATCAATTTCCTAATTCAAATATGCATGCAAACATCAAGGTTGAGCTTTAATTGAAATTCAAACAATGCAAGTGCTATCAAATAAAAACCCCATTGGTTGTGAGGATGAGCTCAATGAAATATTAATGGATTGTAATGTAGTTTCTCAAGTATTTCATACAAATGATCTATGTTGGCGTAAAAACTAACAGCTCTGGAGTGTAAGTTTGTACAGACAGCTATGCACACTACGTAATGAGTGCTCTTCAAATTAGGAGGGTAAGCTCCCTCGTTGTGCTGGAATGCATGGAAAAGAAAAGTAAACTAAATCCTATCTTTTTGTTCTCAGCTGGTAGAGGCACAAGGTTAAGAAAACCTAGAACGTTGCAGCTAAGGATTCTCTGGTTTCGTAGATCATTTAACTACAACTAAGCTAACTTCTTTAAATCTATCCAGTTTCCTCAAGAAAACAAAGCGTGAGGAAATGGAGCAGGAATGTTTTTATACAATAAGTTGGGTACAGATTTGCAACATGAAGGCAAGGTGGGCACAACTATCTGCTCGGTTGAATAAGCTTATTATCACACACATCATACGATAAGCTTTAAGTACAAATTCTCAACATGAAGGCAAGGTGGGCACAACTATTTGCTCAATTTGAATAGGCTTATTGATAACAAAACACAAAAGATAGCCAACTAGGACAGCAAATTGCATAGGCGAGACACGTGTACAATTCTTCGATTGAACTAGCCACTATATCTAACTAAGGCAAGCATTCATCATAATAATTGCATGGAACCCGAGTGGCATAACAATTCATTATCAAAACAAACGCTCATGAACAAATACCAAAAAGACAATATTACAGGCAAGGTGGGCACAACTTATATTAATCTCTCCTGCAAAAGTTCCTTGAACAGATACAATAATAGCAATACTACAGGCAAGGTAGGCGCAGCATGTATGCTATCAAGCAAAAGTTCCTAATTTACAAGGGTGAACCAATCTTGAGAATAGGCATGTTGCCGACAGCGCAACAATTCTCTATCACAAGGAAAAGCTAATTACAAAAGAGCTGAAAGCTCTTATTTATAGACATCAAAGATGTAGGCAACCCTAAAATCACCTTGAGTCAACTTAGAGTCTCGCAGCATGCGAGATCTTTATTCTCTAAACCTAATTGAATGAAACTACACTGTTAACTGGAAAGATACCATCAATTAACTAAAACAAGACTCAACAAAATGGACATGTGCAACATGCACGTCCTTATTGAAATGAAAACTAACTAATAACTCCAACTATACAAAGATGTTTCCAAGAAAGACATGGCATGTAATGTGTAACAACGAGTTAACTCGGAAAGAGGCATCGAGTTTAACTCTTGTGTCTAATGTCTATCTTGGAAAAGGTGAGATGCCCTGAACTAAAGTTCACTGACCTTGATCTCGAGCAAGTAACCCCTCCACGAGGTTAGTGACTGCATCACCTTTCTAGAGGTCGTCACATGTCTCAACTGTCAATTCACTACTTGTCAGTAACTCAAGCAAACCTGAAAATTCTGCATACTTAAACTGGCACTTCATTGACTGATAACCCTGGCGGCTTTGTAACTGAAGTGATGATCACTGTTTCTTCTACAACTTGACGCTTCTCATGTTTTTGATGCTTTTCTCTATAGAAGAGTGTTGCATGATGAAACCGCAAAGTTTGACCACGAACACTTTGGTTGTGAGAAATGCAAATGAACTTATTGCATACGCAGAAACCCAACGGTATCAACCCTCTAAACTGGCCTGGGAAGACAATCGGCTATACGAGGCATGAAACCATACAGACTTGAGTGACTACTCCTATCAACCTTTCGGATACGCTTGATACAAATCGGTGTCAGCTTTTCTGATGAAATGATGAATTAAGACTAACTTGGTCTTGTAAGAGACCAGGTGTCTCTCAACCCAACTCTGGCAGTGTATGCAGTGTTTTGTTGTGTTTTCTTTGTTTTTGAGTTTTTTTGTAGTTTTTTGCAATGGTGCGATTTTAAAAAAATGCTTTGAAAATTCAAAATAAATACTGGAAGGCTGAAAATGAAAGAATACAATTGATAGACTGGAGACAGATGATTTATATTTCTTTCAAAGCGATTACAACTGCTGAGATCAAGCATATAGATTTTAAAAAAAAACTATTTATTAAAAACCTAGATGGGCTTGCAGCCGCCTATGACAGAGCATGAAATGGTACGGCTGAAAGGCAGAAGACAATCTCCCACCTTGAAAATGCTCCAATAACTCCACAAACCCTAGGCGCCACCTCTGGAAGTCAAACAGCCCAAAAAGGCAAGGCGTTTTTTACAAGAAAAGTACGGCCTTGCTGCTGCAATCTACGGCCTGTACCAGTAGATGGAAAATCTGTACCACCTTGATATGTGTGCCAAATGCTAGGCAACTACTGGTAATGAAAAAGAATCATGACAGAAAAAAAATGATTCAATAACGTGTTGATAATCTTCCTGTTATGCTCTGTAATGACCTTTGGATGAAGCCACTCAACTGACAATCTTCAACTGGTATTGCACAGTCTCAGTATGCCTGATTCTGAAGAGGGAACATTCTCCAAAACCCGATGATCTGCTGAAACCCTTGTTTCACAAACCCCAATGCTCTCAAAGAGAAAAGACAAATTAGAATAATCATAACATAAGTGAGTTCGATTTGTCTTGACAGTATTTATATCTCTCTTCACAAGTTCGACCCAAAAGGCAATTTAATAATCATTTAAATAAATGATGAATTCGTCCTTTTAAGACTTAGGACAAATATTAATAAATGGCGCCCCTTTTTGACTAATAATTAAATGCTCATTTAATTATTATTTAACTCCTTTTTTATAAAGTATTAAATACTTTATAATTCGCCATTTAATAAAAATTTAATATTTCATTTAAGTGACTTTATATTATAAGGTCCAATTAATAAACTTTTAATAAACATTAAATGCCCAAGTAAACACTGTTTGCTCATCAAATCATCAAACTGGGTCGAAGCTGCGCTGACCAACTCAACCAGGTAACTTGCCATAAATAGCAGCTCCTGCCTACCTGACTTACTATAAATAGTAAGTATTTGTAAATCACTCTGGAAACATCTACTAGGGCCCAAACCTGAATCAACTGAAGGAGTAATGTTCCCAAACACTGGATAACTGCCTCAAGTGATCCTCTAAACACATATGTCAGCCTACGAGGATTTGAATGATAGGCTAACCCCTGAACAACATGTACTGCCTAGGAAGGGGACATTACAGGTCTTGAATTCGGTCTACATCAATTGCATCCTGAAAAACTCGCTTGTTGACTGTGAACACGGCTATGTTCTGACAACTTTCTCTGGAAAGCCAAAAATCACTCCAGATAAAGCTAAAAATAACCTGTTGAAGGACAATTTTCACGAAAAATTCTGAGACGTGGGTTTTGTGCATAGTCAAATTCTAAGATGACCCAGAATGTCAGAAATTCGGAAAAATGTGATTTAGGCCACCATGCAAAAGGTTTTTAGTTGAGATCTGAGGGGCTGTGAGGGCAATTTTCCTGAGAAAATCTGGAACATGGGTTTTGTGCAGAATTGAATCCTAACACAACTCAAATCGATAGATTTTGGAAAAAAAATCTGTTTTAGGCCCGCATGCAATAGAAAATTTTAGAAAAAAGCACAGAGCTCTAGAATAGAGGCTGCGGGGCAATTTTCACGAAATAATCTGAGACATGGGTATTGTTGTTGATGCTAACATACTCGAACCCAGATGATGCTTTTTCTGAAAAATCTATCGTTTTCTTTGACATGCGAAGAAAATCTAAGATGAGAATAGAGGAAAATAAGACAGAAGAATAGAAGTTTTATTTGTTTGTTTTCTCTCTTCTTCTGTAAAAATTTGCCTATGCTTGAAGTAGAACTAATAAAACCTGCATGCAAATAAAATGAAGTCTGAAATAATCTTCTCTTGAACAATCTGAATCCGTAGCTACAAAAAACACTGAAATTTGACACCTGTAGCACCTTCAAATCAATTTTATGCTCAAGAAAAGATGTTTCTTGTCAACTCTAATGAAGAATAATCGATGCCATTAGCAAAATATATAGAAGAATATCTTCTAAGGCATGTGAAATGCATGCTAAGTGTTGGATATGGCGCTTGAAGTACAACTGGACCTTCAAAACTCACGCATGGCCTATATTTGGCTTCAAACTCAGTTAACTGGATGTACCATAAACCCTAATTAAGGCACCACTTTGAAAAATTTAGTTAACTGATACATGCAAACTAATTTTAACCAGTTATGACTAAAACTAGGTTTACCAGAAGTTGACTTGAAAAGAGTTCAACTGAAGATCTAAATTTAGTAAACTGAAAACTCTCCTCATGCGCACTTCTATTTTTGAATTTAAAAAGTCAACCTTTGACTTTAGGCGTCCTTCCATACTTAGACATTTTTCTGAAAATTTGAATCTATAAACCTCAAATGAAGCTCACGTTTGATCACTGATTCTGATTGACTGTCGCGTCAGATCAACTGACTGACAATTCCATTGAAGAGCAAGACCAAATCTGACAAGAAGATTCCTTGAGGTGATAATCTAAAATTCATCAATCTGAGGCCTCAAAAAGATGGGCGCCCTTGGTGACCTCAGAGTTCGAATATTTATAGGCATTTTCATTATTTTCACTGATAACTTGACCTCATTTCACTTGATGTTTCTCGGTACTTGGCAAAACTTCAGAACATGTTGACTAGTTCACTGTGGAGCAGGCTGAATTTTGAGCAAGGGCTCCTGGAGAGCACTTCGTATGAAAACATCATCTGACCTTCCTAAATCATGGGCGCCCCTAGCCTCTGTTGACGTGCTTTTTATGACGACATCAACACAGAATAAAAATGTCCAACGGTCATTCTATTCTCTCTTGATCAAAGTATTCTGCATGCTAAGATTGCATGAAAGTTCATGCATTCAACTCCAAGGTTCCTTTAACACGAATAGACTCAGTTGGCTAATGTGAATATGCTGGGTATTCAAGGGGACTTACGTAGTTCGATTTTGTGAAGCAGTTAAGACATAAAGGATTTGACAATATTGCTCTGATTCCTAAACTAACCGAGAAATACTGAATTAAAAGGAGAAGGGATAGGAATTCTACAATCTACTTCTAAGAGGTGGAATGTGAGGATTAGCTTCAACAATCTTCAAACAAAACTTTGTTTCGCCCCCCCGTCGGACAACTTTGACAAAGTAGGTGCAATCTTCAAAGGATAAATAGGATATTCAAATTATGATTTAACATGTGCACCCCATCACAACGATGCAAGTGAACACATACGAATCACAATCGAAGTTGAGTACTGAAATTCCAGTTGACCACGCAGGGCAGACTTACCGTCAGCAAGTTCGCTAGTGGTATGGATAGAGGAAGACTTGTCCAAACTAAACACCACACTCCACAATTAATGACTACTTGCATGAATTGAAAGTCTATTTTACTCTATCTACTTGAATTGGAAAGACGAACAAGCCTTGCTAGCTACTCACAATAGAAGATAGAACCACCAAACAATGATAAATCTTTATATTATGAGAGTGTTCACAACAACTTCTTACAAAGTCCTCAATGGGAAAACTTCCTTTCCTCCTCAATCTAAGCTAAATGCTATATGCCTTCTATTCTCTAGTTCAACTCTATCTCTGATTCAATTCTAGTTCTAATTTTTTACAAATGAGGGGGGATGCCCCTTTTATAGTTGGCTATGTCCAATGGACGGTTCAGATTGAATTACAATAAAGGGCTCAGATCGAGCCACATATGCCCCAATTAGGGTTTTAGCTCTAAAAACCGCCACAGAGAGGAGTGGGTAATAAATGAACAGAATATTCTCCACTCCTCTGCAGGAACCATTATCTGTAATTAATGCCCACTATCTTCTTCTAGAAGATTCTCGTCCAGAAACGTGTTCCCACTGTTCTTCTTTGCCAATTATGTTGCGTTAGGAGGAGGCAAGCACACAACAACACTTGGTTCAAACCCTCCTTGCAAAAAAGTTCTTCTTCGTTAAGTCCTCCTGTTGCTTTCATTCCTGGATGCATTTCTTTCTTGTGACTTTCACATTTCTCTATCCCACTGCCTTGGGCGCATTTGCCTCTTTTGCATCACGTTCTTAGTGCCTTACACAAATCTTCACTTTCGTTTCTCTTTCCAAAGTTGTAACATTGTCCAACTTCATCACCTCAAGTCCTTACGCTCAGGCTCCAATTTTCATCCTGCAAAACAGAAAGAAAAGCATCAAAACGCTTATAATATAAATTCACTTTACTTACCCAATTTCCATGTTCTGACCGCTTGATCTCCAGATCTTGATAGAGTTCACCATTTCCAGCAAACTTTTATAACTTTTCAACATCTGAATGCTTGATGTTCTAGCTTCATTCCATCTTCAAATTCTCCTATGCCTTGGACAAATTTCATCTCCACCCTGTGAGTGTATTTGACCTCTTGAGCTTTATTTTACCATGCTTTAGAAAATTTATCCCTCAGAGCCTTAGGAAATTTGTTAAACGGGTGCCAAGCCGAAATCTCTGCCGAAACAACACAAGCAAGGTGTGGAAGAACCTCAAATCATTTCCCAGTGGGAAATGTCCAATACCCAGAAGAAATTTCCCCTCAAAAATCATCATTTTCATGTGTATCCGGACGAAGGGGTAAGTTTAATTTTTATTATTTTTGAAAAAAAACAATAAAAATTGCTAAGGTTTATCCATTTTCAATCTTGGGCGCACTTCATACTTGCAGTCTTCAATTTGTTGTCTTGGCATCTTTCTTGCTTTACTGAAGAATTTCCTTCTTGTATCTGGGTGCATATCACCTTGGGCGTTCTTCATCTCACCTTCACTCTCCAAGCATTTCCACGCCTTAGATATTTTTTCCTTAACATCCTTGCTTCCTTTATGACTTGCGAGCTAGGCGCATTTGGAGGGTCCACTTTCATTTTGACTTAGGCAAATTTCTCATGCCTTAGAGCCTTCATTACCCCTTGGGCGCATTTGGCATCTTGCATTTTTATTTTTCAATGCCTAGGCGTTTTTATACTTTACCTTTGCTAAAGGGCGCATTTTACAGGGTCCCCCTTTGTCTTCAACACTTAGCAATCTCCTTTCTTTGAACCCTTCATGCCTGGGCGCATTTTAGCTAGTGAGGAGGATATTTCAAACACTTAGAATATTTTTCTAATACTTCTTTCCTTGCTGGGCGCATATCCATGCAGCAACCTCCATTTTCAATCTTAGAAATAAATTTATCCTTTCAGCAACCTTGGGCCCATATTCATGTGAGGGCTCTACTTTGACTTAGGCGATTTCTTTCCTTGCTGGAGATAGGTGCATTCCTATGTGAGCTGCTTCTATCTGGGGCGCATTTTACATCATGGGCTTCAAGTTTCAACACTTAGACTTCCAAGGGCGCAAATGAGATGTAGAGCTTCATGTTTGTGGGGCGCCTTTCATCTCTTGTATCTTTTACTTTCCCATGCCCTAGAAGAGTTTCAAGGCTCTATCTCCTTGGGCGCATTTTACATGTGCTACTTTCATCTTAGCACTTAGACATTTTTGCCAACCCCTTAATTCATCTTGGGCGCCTTCAACATATCTAACTTCCACTTGAGGGTGCATTTGAGACCTTATGCTTTCATTTCTTGCCTCGGACAATTTATTTAAATCCACCACACAAGCTAGGCGCATTTAGAGTATGCAGCTGCAATTTTTATGACTTAGAAAAAAATTCTAAGTACCTTCCTTCTTGAGGGCGCATTTAGAAGTGTGAGGAGGAATTTCTCACACTTAGACATTTTTATTTTATTCCCTCTCCACCTCTTCTAGGCTGGGCGCATATGGGGCTGCTTGCTTCCTTTTCCCATGCCTTAGAATATTTTGAAGTGACTTTATGCAAGGTGGGCGCATTTTGAAGGTGGTGCTTTTATTTGTTGCCTTAGAAACTTTTAAGCCTCCACATTGCCTTGGGCGCATTTGGGGCCCCTTGCTTGGAGTTTCAACACTTAGAAATATTTTTGAGTGGCTTTCACCTCAAGGGCGCATTCAAGGGGGTAGGCTTTCATTTCATACTTAGAAACTTTTTTTTTATATCATCACCTCAACCTTGGGCGTATTTCACATGTGCTACTTCCAATTTTCCTTAGAAACTTTTGAGGTGGCCTCATTCCTCCTTGGGCGCCTTTTGCCTGTCAGACTTCCATTTTGACTTGAGGGCGCCTTCTGATGGTGGAGCTTTTGTTTTATACTTAGAATATTTTGACCTCTTTAGCCTGCCTTCACATTCTATTTTTAGTAAGTCTCTGCTATTTTGACCTCCACAGCCTCGCTGTCATGAAATTTTCACCATGTGACCTCCTTTGCTTGGTGAACTTGTTTTCGCCTGTCCTACATGCCAACTTGCTATTTGTAGCCACCTGCTATTTATAGTAAGCCCTTGACTTTCTGACTTCCACTGCTCCGTTTGACTTGAATTTTTCACCAAGTGGTCCTCATCACTTGATGAACCTGTTCACACTTGCCCCTCGTGTTGACCTGCTATTTATAGCCCTGTTCTGGAGACGACTTACTATAAATAGTAAGTGTCCGGATTATGCCCAAATTTCACCAGTAGATTGCCTGAAGGATGCTGATTGCAGTGGGATATCTTCATTTTTCAAAATTCTGGCTTTTTACCCCTCTTTTTAGGCGTCGAAGCTGGAAATCCTAATCTGACTTGCATGTGCCTCGAATGGTCTCTGTTTGACTTGATTTCTACTACATACTGCTCTGCTTGTTGAACTGAAGTGTCGGGTTGCTGCCGGAGCGAACCTGCTAAAAATAGTAAATGCCTAAAAGGTGACCAATCTGATGTCGAATAGTTTGCATGTCACATTGTCCGAGGGATCTTAGAAAACTCAGAAAAACCCAAAAAACTAGTCGGCATGCAGGCACTGGCTAAAAATAGTAAGTCCCTAAAACTTGATCTTCTCTGCTTGCATGTCACACTGTTGCGAAGCTCTCGAAAAACCCACATGGAATATCCGGACATGCATTGAAAATTACTGCATGCAAACCCTAAAAATAGCCCCAGAAGGCTGTACCGTTGAAAGTCACCATCTTGATTTGCATGTTACATCATCGCGAAGGTCTTGGAAAACCCAGATCCATTCTCCAGTCATGCATTGGAGAATTGTTCATTTAAACCTTGAAAATAGCCTCTGAAGGTTGAACTGCTAAAAATAGCTAGTTGTCTGAATCTGTTCAAATTTCATGTGTAGGCACCATGAAGTTGCCCGGATGTGCTGAAGTAGCCAAAATCCCGAAATCCTGAGGAAAAGACCTCGTATTGAGCACTTACTAAAAATAGTAAGTTGTTAGATTTCAATGAAAACTCAGTGGGAACTTGTTGGAAGCCTTCTGAAAGCAATGTCAAGCTCTGCTGCCAATTTACCAATCTTGATTTAATCTCAATCCAGCCTAAAGAACAAAACCCTAATTTCACAGATTCACTTCAGACTTAGCCAAAATTTCAAATTAGGTCAAAGAACGGGGACATCCCCGGAAGGACAAAAGATCAGAGAGAGAGAGAGACGCAAAACAAAAGCCAAAAGACCAAAATGGAGCAAAAATAGGGGGTCCCCATCTGGCATGGGGTGATGTGTGAAAAGGTCACAACAGCCTCCAGGGGCGCTTTTCCCAACCAGTGTTAGCCATTTTTGCAACTGGCTAAAAACTACTAATCTTCCAATTGTAAGTTGCCAAGACATCTTCTGACTTGACTGAGACAGGTAATGGAAAGTTGGAGCTGACACGGACAAGACGAGCTTCTGAAATCATCAAACAAACTCCTTTAAAGGCTTCAAAACCTTGGGCGCCCCTAGCCTCCAGGGGCACTTTTGTCCTTTCTAAACAGCTTTTGATCAAGTCTGAAACCTCAAGTTTGACCACTGATGATGGCAACACGGCAACTCAGATTCACCTGCTGACAGATCCGTTGCGGAGCTGGACCAAAAATGGAAACAAACTTCCTAGGTGTCACTCGATCAAAAGACTCCATCTGAAGCCTCAAAAAGATGGGCGCCCCTGGCCTCCAGGGGCGCTTTTTGACCTCAGAGTTAGTCAATTTTGCATTTCCCTCGTTCTGCATTGAGTCTCTAGTTTTAGGCAATCTACTCCTTCGTTGGGTTGGCTGGTTGGCTCATCGCGAAGCTATCAGGAATCTGGAGAAGTCATCTTGGAAGAGATAAGTCACAAAAAGTTGATTAAAGCCTCCAAAATGATGGGCGCCCCTAGCTCAGAGTTGCGCTTATTCATTCCAGACAGTCAATTTTACAATATCTTCACCTTGTTGAAAAACCCCTCCAAGACGAAGTAACTTTTTGGATGAAACTTGCCATGGAAACATCATCGAAGCGTTTTGAGCTTAGCTGTCGACACTTGGTACCTACCCATCTGCCAATGATGAGTTTAGAAAACCTAAATTCTCACTTGAAAAAATGAAAACTACCCACCAGGCTTAAACTGAGTTTTAACTAAATCTGACTTCACCATTGTGATCGTGAAGCAAAATAAACCAATCAAAACAAATTTCAGCCAATTTTGACAAGTTTCAATTTTTAGAGTTTTAGACCTAAAAATAGGGGTCCAGAAACCCTAATTTTCATTTTTTTTCAAATTTTGTCAGTATCTCCATGGCATGACACTGACTCAAAGCCCATACTTCATTTGCCCAAAAACTAAGTTTTGACCCCATTTTAACAAGGTTTAGACCATTTTACTCAAAATGCCTTAATGAAGCAAAAAATTTGGTTTGGGTACAACAATCTACAATGGAGATTGGTTGAGAGGATTTTCCTAGAATATACGAGACATGATGAATGGTTAGATTTGAATTGTTTTAGATGGATGGTGAGTGTTGTCCTCAGTTTTCACAAAGCAAAAATTGGACAACCTATACGAATTTTTCTCTAAAAATTCCTATTCTTGGCTACTCTAATGCACGTTTCTCAAGGGAAAATTGTGCCTTGTACATTCTATAAGGTCTTTTGTCATCTTGGTTATTTTCATTTTGGTTTTGTGTCTGTTTTGGTCTTGTTTTTGTGTCTTTCCTTCCTTTGGTTGGGTTTTAGATGTCTTACTGCAAGTGTGGGGGTTTCACACTCTAAGATGCAAGTAATACTTGAACTTGCAATCAAGGCCTTAAGACCCGATTTCCTTTTTGGCCTTTCAAGTCACTTTTTGTGTTTTGTTGCTAACTTGTAATGGGGACCTTGAGACCCGAAATGCAAGTGAAAGCACTTTTTAGTCATTTTATAAATCTCATGTAACTTGCAATGGGGGTCTTAAAGCCCGATTTGCAAGTTAGAGGTTTTAAAGTTACTTTCTGATAATATGTAACTTGTAATGGGGGTCTTGAGACCCAACTTACAAGTTGTAAAGAAAAGTCAAGTTTATTACTTGTAATCAGGTCCTCAAGGCCCGATTACAAGTTCGCGTGTGAAGTGTTCTTTCAAAAACGACTTGTATTTGCTCTTGAGAGATCCAACCCACTTAAGCTAGTGACTCAAGTCATTGGTAAAGGCATTCAAAAAGCCCGATTTCAAGCTTATAGTTCGAGTTTTTGCTGAAGCATGTACTCTTGTCTTCAAAACCCAATTTTTGACTTGGTCTTGGTCATTCTTCTCCTCATGGCACGATTTCTCTCTTCTTCCTCCCTTTGTTTCTGTGTTTCTTGAGGAGAGGATTTAATACTCAATTGATAGTGTTTGGAAAGGAGTCTTTGTCCCACTTTGTCTATAAGTGCTGGTTACAAATCAAGGGTTCTTATTTTATTTCTTCAGCTGTGCGTTTTTGCTCTTCAAAGGTACATTTTTATTTTTTGTCTTTGTTTTATTTTTTGTTTTCTTTTTCTTGGTTTCTTCTTGGTCACAAGTTCATGGTGTATTTTCAAAATGCATTATGGGATAAAAGTTTTCATCATTTACTTGCTTGCAATCGGGTCTCTAAGACTCAACTGCAAGTAAGGATACATTTAAAAAGCCTTCAAAATGCTTGAATTTGCTTCCATATGCTTCCGCCTTACTTGCAAAATCCATTCAAATGCATCCCATTCATCATATCATATTCCCGTCACTTGCAATCGGGTCTCCAAGACCCGACTGCAAGTACACATTGTCAAAAAATACATTTCACTTGCAATCGGGTTCTCAAGACCCGATTACAAGTTGAACTTGCAAATAGCCTTCCCAGATCTGATTTTTCTCCCATCGCTGTCCAAAGCATATTCAACAAGCATCTTCGTGTCATGATGAATGTTATAAGTTCAAAACTCAGGCAAGTCTGAATGGGATTGCTGGTTTCTAAGATTTTGGCATCATGGAATCACCTATAGCTGCTGAAGATGTTCTCACTCTTCTGAATTTTCATCACAGTGTTTCAGATTCTTGTTCAATGACTGAAGAGCCAGTATCGCCTCCAAACAAGAAGATGAAAGCTAAATATGATAAATATTTGAATGAGTTTGTTCCCTCCCAGGTGGTTTCTCTCATTGATGAGATTAGAGACATGAAGATCGGGCACGTTGATATGTCTGAGTTCCTAAAAAGAACGAAGGACTCACCGACTCATGGGATGCAGTTGCTTCTTAGAAGTCATATTCATTTAGTCTCTTCATTTCCAGTGGCTGCCTTAAAACCAGAATTTGTGTTTGCATGTGCTGTTCATTTTGATGAAAAAACAAGGACAATCAGGGACGATGATGGAAATGTCATAATAAGTTTGGAGGCTGAAACAATTGATAAAAATTTCAAAGTACTTGCACCTCCTTTGTATGCTGAGATCACAATGAAGAGTGCAACAGATCAATATAAACAAAGAAAAGTAGATTGCATTAGACACATCAGTGCTAAGTGGTTGAAGACTCTGTAATGTCCCCATTTTGGCCATACGCTCTTCTATGACTGATAGCCTATTTCCAGAAATCCGTAGGTTGATCAGAAGTGCAAATTAGGGTTTCCTTTGTTTGAAGGTTTTTGGCAGTTCTTTGAATTTACTATTTTTAGTAAGTTCTAATTTTGGCAGTGTTCCAGTTGGCAACACTTCAGTGAGTTTCTTTTACTGATTGGAGCAGTTGTGTGGTTTTGGTTTGGTCTTAAGAGCAATATTTGGAGAAATTATTTAATTCAAGCCAATTAATGTTATGCTTTTTAAATTGACCCCTTGGCCTAATGAGATGGCTTTAAGTTGTGTTTAAACAGTGGTCATGAAGGGGGACGCCACATAAAGGAGATATTTAATATTTTAATAATGTTTTTTATTGCCTTGAAGTTTGGACGCCATATGAAGGGGATTAAGTATTTTTAAAAAGTAAAAATATTTCAAAAAAGGTGAATAGGCGTCCCTTTTCTTAGAGAAAGTTATGGAATTTGAAAAGTCACCTCCAATTCTATAAAAGAGAGTGTTTGCTCCAGCTTTTATGATCCATGAACTTATGCTAATGTTATGCTGTCAAAATGACAACTTGGTTTTCACTTCGAAGGATGCTTACCTCCTAGTTCCAATCCAATTTCGTGTTTGAAAGATAACACCTAGTTGGGGTCTTATTGCTGCTTCTCATCCAGACTAGTAGATTGAGTCTCATAGATTGAAGATTTTGGAGTTTTTTCCAAATTTTGAGTTGCTGGTGCAGCCATGGCTGAAGGTCGATTTTACTTGCAACTTTTTTCTTGCATTTATTTCTGATATGGGTATTTTACCTATGTGTTCCTAAGCCTTGGGCGACCCTCTCCAAGAGGTTTCAGATTTTATTAATGTGTTTCTGATTTTTTATGAAAAAATCACCCCTCTTGAAGGTCGTACTTTCCATAATGACATTGGGATGCGTGCATTATTAAATGTGGAGAATTTGGTACAGTTTGTGTGTTTGAATAGGGGCGCTTTACTCCTAGAAGCTGCTGCAAGTGATCCATGCAATTGGTGATGATATGATGAAGTTATGAACATTTTGGTGTGCTACAGTTTGCTGATTTTTATATTAGACTTGTTTAGTTTCAGTTTTCAGTACTCTCTTCAATAAGTTGGATAGATATCAAATGTGGGATCATCTAGTTTCAATATGCTTCATAGCTATTGTAATTCTAATGTAATTTTGCAGCTGTTCTTCATTTTGTAAAACTGTAAACAGTAGTATTGTTCCAGTCCCTTATTGCTGCAATTATTTCATTTAATTCACATTAAGCACCCCTGGATGGTATACCGCCAGTGTGGAGAATGAATGTTTTAATCTATCTTGTAGCCACTGTCAAGTGGTCAATCGCCACTCCTTAGTGGATGCCCGCCGTAGCGGATGAATTGTTTATTTGTATTTTCTTTCCCCCCATTGTTTCGGTGGAAGAGTGGAAATTCTCTCATGGCTGATTATCCGCCAAAGTTCCTTTCAATTTGTAATTAGCACTCCGCCATATGTTAGCACCTCGCCTTCTAAAGGATTTGTGTGCACATTCTTGGTGTTGAGTTTAATTCCTCTCATTCACTTGTAATCATTTCAGTTATTGATTAAGTAGATCCTAGGGATCCTCTGACCATATGCCCGCCCCTCCTCCTTAAGTGGTTTTAGGGTGCATTCTTGGTTAGAGTTCTTTTCCGCATCGTTTTGGTTTGAAGCTAACCTTAACGGGTGCATGATTACATTGTAATTGTCATTGAAAATAAAGAAAAAATTGAGAGGGTCTCTTTCAAACTCCCCGAACTTGCTTTTCCAGATGGCCCAAGTTGCATCGTTCTGACTTCATTGAGGAAATAGGTGATATAATTACACTTCTCAGCAGGTTAGCAAGCTTGAAATTTTCTAATGTGTTTGAAACTTGGATGTACAAGTACATCGTGAATTGAGGAAAGGGTGGTCTCATGTTTTCTGGGGAGAATTAATTAGTGACAACTTGTGTAGACAGTTGGCACAACTTCATACTACCTACACCTTTTACATGAATTCATTCTTGGTGTATATTGCTCCATCGCTCAGACAGTTTCCTAGCCTTTCTACCAAGGGCAACAGATTGTTGGTGCCAGTCTGGGAATATTATGATCAGCTAACTCTGAGTACCAATAGGCTTCATTACAGGAGAGTGCAAGATGCTTTCTTCGGTCACTTTATGTGTCTCTTTGACAAATCACTCAAGGTTAGAAGAGTTTCCGAAGCAGCCTGGAAGAAAGTGAATGAATATGGTTGTTTGTTTTTGTAGTTCCCCACTTTCACTTACATGAGAGTTGGATGTTTTGAGGGACAGCCATACATGGGGTATTACCCCGGTATCCTATTGACAAAATCCTTTTGATGGAGTTGGCGAGCCAACTAATGGCGGTTCATGTTGTACAACTTGTTAATCACAAGTTGGGTATTACTATCTCTTCGCACAATCCATTGCAGATTGGTCGGTATTCTATAAACACTTCTCAAAGAGCCAAGGCAATGGACGTTGAGCTTCAAGAAATCAAGTTGAAGAAGTTCATTGCGAGAGAAGATTTTGACTACCGTGGGATGAAAGATAAAATCAAGACAGCCTTTGCTCATGTTCATCTCCTTCAAGATATCTCGGTTGATCTTCGTACCGAAGAAGATATAAGAAGGATGGATTATAGCAGGCTTACCTTGGAGCAGATTGTGGATCTTAACTTAACCAGAATCCCTGAAGGGATGGTAGATGATGGAGAAATCCTAGATCCAGAGTACATTGAACAAAGAGTTGCAGAAACTCCTCTCCCATCCCCGCAATGGTCTAAAAAGGAGTGTGACTCTATACTTGACCATTTTCAGACCATCCTCGCTAATACCAATGCTTGGTTGAAGGATAATAATGTCAAGACTATCAATATCAAAGGTGAATCAAAGAATGATTTGGCTGGTCCAGTTGGGCAAAGGTCTGAAATTAGAGACAAATCTAAAGAAGGTGCTTCTTCTTCTGGCACAAGAATCAAGTTAAAGGTTAGCAAAGCTTTGGTAATCCCTCCACCAGAACTGTCAACAAAAGGAAAATAGACATTACAAGTGCAAGTACATGTCCTTAATGATGAGGATGATACTTATGAAGAAAATACAGCAGAATCACCTCCTTCAACAGTCTCAAACTCTCCTCATGCGGTCATTCCTCAAATGCCCATGGATATTGACACAGATGTAGACTCTTTCTCCATTGTGTTTGTGGATCTTGTGGAACCTAGTACGACTGTTGTTGCTAGTGTGGAGATTCCTATTGGAACTTCCCATGAAGACTTGGAGGGAATCTTTGATGATAATCCTTCTTTTGTAGCCATGTCCAATATTCCTTTCTCTGAGATTGATACTTCTACCTTGAGTTTTGAGAAGTTTATAACAGAGGCAAATCATGTGTTTCCAGTTGAGCAAAGACCCATTGCAATTCAAATTGATACTTCTCCAAAGGTAACAACTATGGTACAGGTAGAGCCTGTTTCTTCAGAAACCACAGTTGTTGTTTATAATATGAGCTCGTTAGAATTACCCCCATGGCTGAGTTCAATTACGCCTAAAAGAAAGAAGCGGGAAATTTCTCCTGATGTGTTTGATTTTCAGCAAATTGCAAAACCTAAATCCAGGGTTGCAAAGAAGGCAAAGAAAGTCTCACGGGTGGTGATTGATGAAGATAAAATGAAGTATGCAGAGATAGCCGAGCCATTGGTTGTAAAGAAAGAAGCTTCAATTCATCCTACATTGCTCGAGTCATCCATTCCAGTAAAAGAAAATCCTAAACCTTTCTATATATCTTTGTATATAGGAGGATTTAAATTGAGCAATTGTATCATTGATTCAGGAGCCTCAGGCAATGTCATGCCTCTACAAGTAATAAAAGCATTGGGACTTCTGTGCACAAAAACTCAAAACGAGTGTTATTCACTTGAGCCTAAGTCGGTGTCGTTGGTCGCACAATTGGAGGATGCTCAAGTAAGGTTGGTAGCTTGCCTAGAGAAAAAGATAAAGAAGAATATCCTAGTGGCTGATGTCCCAACAAGCTATGGGATGTTGTTCAGCTGAAGCTTCTACAAAGATCTTGGTGGTGCTCTATAGTTAGATTGGTCGTCCGCAACAATTATTGTGAAGGAAGGCAGAATTAAGATAGAACCTGAGCCCAAATCCCAGTTCATGGTGTTGAAAATCCCAAACCCCCTGCCCAAATTCCATATCAAGAAACGGGTCTTGGTAATTGCGTGACGCTGTCAGAAATAGGAATTGAAGAGAAGAACATTTAGTGTTCTGAAAGAAGACTAACAGAGGATACAAAGTTATGGACAATGCATTTAGATGGAGATTGCTCAGCTGTAGGTTCAGAAGAAGGGAAAATGATCATCTCCCCTAAAGGATTGCTGCAATTGGAATTCGCTAAAGCTGAAAAAGAGGCGCTTTTGATAGTCCTCAAAAATGTCGAAGACATGGGAATTGAACTCCTATGTGTTAAAGGGAATGTGGAGTTCATCGATGAGCCAATCAAAGGATATTTCCAGGTCAGAAAGGATCATCTATGGCATTATAGAAATAGGGTTTGGAACACAATCAATTGGTTTGAAGAGTTCGACAATAGAGACATCCTGAAGATTGACAACAGAGACATCTCAAAGATGAACGACAACAAAGTTGGTGACTCAGTGGTACCTGGTTCCTTCCTTGCGCCATATTCTGACTTTTGTCAAGGTGCCTCTACCTGGACGTATGAAGATATGAGAATCTTCATCCTAGAAGATTTGTCTCCTGCGATACCCATGAGAAGAGAAGTAAAGCCTTTCAAGCAAACATGACATACCAACACTTCATCCCTCAGGGGGTGGAGTAATTTCCTTTCAGTAAATTTTTCTTTCTACTTTCGTGACGTGTTTCCCCTTTCCATGATGTGTTTGTTATGTTGTGTTTCCCCTTTCTATAACAGTTATGTCGTGTTTCAGGTGATTAGGCGTCCTGTTTTAGGTGACTTTTAGGGAGGTCCAGCTATTAGGTGATTCTAGGAAGTCCTGTCATAGGTGACTTAGGGGAAATCTTGCAGTAGGTGATTAGGAAGTGTTGTTGACTCCGATACCCAATGGACAAGGCACTGGTCTAACCTTAAAAATCTAGAGATTCCTTGGTTCTCCTATGTCGTAAGTATCCGACATGGTCCCCAGATGGAGCCAAATGTTGTACCCCAAATTAAAAAAAAATCTACACTTAGGCAAGTTGAAGAAATGGTCAAAAGTCTTGTTAAAATTGTCAAAAAGGTCAAAATTGGAAATTTGAACTCGAAATTTTCAAAATCTGAAAATCTAGGTCTACTCAAAGTGGCCAAGTCTACAAAACCCAGATCTCAGTTTTTCGGCCATAAATTTTAGGAAATTTTCTATTTTTAGAAACTTTCTAAAAATAGAATTTTATGGGTTTTTCTAGGTTTCTTTTGAAATGAATGCTGGCAAAATTTTTTAAAAATAGAAAATTTCTAACAATAGAAAGTTTGGCTTCTAGGGTTCAAATTGATTTTGATTGGTCGAAAATACTTCTTCATTAGGTTGGTCTAATCAGAATCATCAAAAGATCAGTTTTGCCCTAGTGGGTCTATTTTGCTTTTTTAGAAGCTTTTTCCGGAGCTCCAAGTTCATTAATGAAGGTCAATCAACTGCCAAGTGTCAGATTCAAAGTCTCAGGCGCTGCTCAGATCAAGAAGCTGCAACAAGTGATCAAGGGACGAAGAATGTAGAATGGATGTTGAAGAATCTTAAAAATGCAAAATTTTGGCTAACTCTGGAAAACCAGGAGCCCCTACTCAATTTAGGCGCCTAGATGCTCATGCCTTAGAAAAAATTTAATCTCCAACAGTTCAAGCAATGGCAAGCACGTGAAACAAAGAACAAAGTTGAAAATTGCAAAATAAAAACTAACACTGCCAATCATGGGCGCCCCAAAAGGAGATAGGCGCCCAAGTTTTCAAGGGGTTAAACTATGAAATTAGGGTTTGCTCATCCCAGACAATGTTGCTCAGAATCTTCTCAACTCCATAGTGAATCAATCCACACAGTCATCTGATCATTCAATCATCCAGAATTGAAGAATGAACAGAGAAGTCTCAACCGAGAGGCAAAATGCAAATCGTGAAATCATCACAAAATATTCTAAGTCTGGAATTTTGGGTGCCCTAGGAGGAGATAGGCGCCTAGGGTTTTGGAGGCTCAAATCCGGCAATTAGGGTTTTCCAGATCAGCCAATCTCTTTAGAATCTTGCTAGTTTCGCAATGGATATCTCAGCAAAATCATCAGATCATTCAGCTGCCGAAAAATTCAAATCAAACAGAGGCCATAACATAAGATTTCAAGAATGAAGGTTGTAAAGAGCCAAAAAATGACTAAGTTTGAAATTCTAGGCGCCCCAGAAGGAGACAGGCACCCAAGGATTTGAAGGTCTAAGACATCAAATTTGCAATTCAGTCTCCAGCATGTCCTCTTCAATGTCGAAGCAGCTCTCCAACGCAACCATGAAAAAATCCTTCAGAGTTGGCAGCCACCAGATATTGAAGACAGAACGAAGAGATGAAACCAAAAGCAAAATGACAATCTCAAGAAAATTTCTAGGTCTGGAATCTTGGGCACCCCTGGAGTAGCCAGGCGCCCAAACATTTGAAGCCTCAAATTCAATAATTAGGGCTTTGCATCTCCAAAAAGATCTTCTTAGATTCAGACAAGCTACTCAACGGGACAATCAGCCAGTCAATTGGGTCAATCTAACTCTCAAAATCATTAAATCATCTAAAGGAGGGGTAAACAAGCAAGAAAAAGAAAATTGTGAAAAATGGCTGACACTAGTGAGTTGGGCGCCCTAGGTAGCCAAGGGCGCCCAACATTTTGATGGTCAAGATGAAGTTTTTATCAAAAGATCCCTCCAGGATAATCTTCTCAAAATCAGTCAGGGTCCGCGATGGATCACTTTTCCAGTTCACAACATTCACCAAGCATCCAGAAATCAAGACCAAACTAAGGATAAAAATCAAAAAAAAAATTTGAAAATTTCAAGAAAATGGCTAAGTCTGCCAAGAAGGGCATGCAAGTTTTCAAGCCTTACAGAAATTTTCAATTTTCATCATTCATCATTTGTAAAAGTGTCTACATTCGACGAACCTGGCTTAGGATCGGCTTCAATATTTAAAGTTGGAGAATAAAGCGTTTTAATCCTCAAAACCTATTTAAGAAGACCTTTGCATTCATTATTCATTTTTGCAGGTTGGAGTTCAAAGGGGGAGACATAAAAATTTATTCTTTTCAGGATTCAAGAGCCAAAATGTGGTGCTTTTTCACAGTTCTTCATATTTTTCGGATCAGCACACAAAGGAGCTCGTTATTTCATGCTTCAAATTTCCAGGGCATCAATTTCCAAAAGAAGAGGGTCAACATTTTCCAATTTCAATAATCTAGGTCAGCTTGGTTTTCAATTCTCTACAACTTTGGAAAATTTTCAAGTTTTCGACAAACTGTTCTTTTCACACATGTCCAAGAAATCTTCAGTATTTTCACAATCTGATCATCTAGGTCCTTCTCAAACGTAATTCTCGACAAAACCCAGCTCTCATCTTTTACGAGAAAATCCTAAAAATTTAGGGTTTGTTGCTTTTTCGACCAGCCATCAACATTTTTTAAAATGGACGGTCGGGGTCTCTTTGCAACGAGATTCTACACAAAACCCATATCTCTGATTATTTTTGAAAAAATTGTCATTTTGAAGAAGAAAAATCAACAAGCTATTTTTAGTATTTGTGTTGAGCTTGTCTGAGCATAGTCAATTTTACAGTTAATCTTCAATTTTTTTCAGCATGGAGTACTATCCCATCGAATTTAGAACGAAGCCAGTGTTGTGTCAAGATTTTCATCGTACAATACTCTTCTATTGAAAATCAAGAGAAGTGTCAGAAGTACAAAAACTGCTGAAGAAACAGAGGAATGTCAAAAGATGGTCACACAAAAAAAAAGGGATATGTTGAAACAAGATGATATATTTGTAAAAGGTCATCACTTCAGTTGCAAAGCCGTCGAAATTAGCAAGATTTGATAAAGCAGCTCAAGATGTCGAGAATTTTCTAAGTTCAATTGCACAAGGAGAAGAAATCCTAGAAAAGCATAACTTTGTTATAGATAGTATTGATGCTCCCGATAGAGATACAGTTTCCCGCTTTTTGGCAAATGTGGTTGAGATTTAAAGCAACAGCTTTCTCCCAGCTTTCTTTCTATTCTTATTCGTTTCTTAGAGAAGAAGGAAATCAAAACGTAATAATTGGCACTTTCCCTGTTTTTAGGCTTTCATAGGTTGTTAGATGCTTATCTTGTTTTAGTTTTAGAAAAAAAGTTTGCATGTTGGTAAGTCTTAGTTGTAAAAGCAAGGAGATTTTAGGGTTCCCTATGAAATATGCCAACCAATTTTTTCCTTGAATTGTCACAACACAAACCAACACTATGCCAATTGATTAGCGTTAGCTTCAAAGAGAATCAGCTGAAAAAGCACTCAACACCAAGAATGTGCACACAATACCCGATGTGGGTGAGATGCTAACATATGGCGGAGGAAACTGAATTATAATTTAAAGTAAATACAACTGAAAGCAGAAAGAGGAGGTGAACCAGCGAAGAGAATTTTCCATGCTACCACTTAATTAGTGGGGGGAAAGAACATTACAATTCTAAACTAATTCATCCGCTGCGGCAAGCATCCACTTAATAGTGGGAATTCACCACTTTTCAATGGGTGATAAATGAGAGATTAGTTTAATCTTTCTCCACACTAGCAGTAAACCATCCAAGGGTTACAAATATGTTAAAATTAACACTAAAATATGCAGCAAGTTAAATGACTAGAACAGTACTATTGTTTACAGTCTTACAATGAAAAACAAATGCAATTTTCAAGTATTATTACAATCTTTACAAAACACAATGAAATAGATGATCTCCCACTTGATAATCTCTCAATTATTGAAGATAGAAACCAAAATCAGAATTTGAAATAAGTCTCATATAAAAATCTGCAAACTCAAATTCTGAACCAGCAATGAATGAAACACCAAAATGGACAAATATCTTACCACACTTCATAAACTCTTATCAAACTGATAGTACTTCACTTCAAAGGCTAGGCGACCATGTAAGCATCATTTTCCAAGCTTCAAACTCAGCAAATCACACCAGCACGAATTCCAATGCATTCAATGCATGGTACGGCCCAAGGAGAGGTTCGACCTCACTTTAAAAATCAACCACTTCATTATAAAATCTGTCCCTGCACAAAAAGGGGCGCCTCAAGCATATAATTGGATAGGATCAATACTCATGTGCAAATAAAATTCACCCTTAGACCTGTATTCAATTTCGCCTTGCAACGATGACTGAACCAGCAACTAGAAACTCAAGAAATCTTCAAAATTAATTAACCATGAAGCTCAATCTGCTAATTTGAATGAGAAGCAGCCATAAAACCAACTAGGTGTTATCTTTCAAACACGAAATTGGGCAAATGCTAGGAGGTAAGCATTCCTCGAAGCCAAATTCATGAAGTCATTTTGACAACATAACATTAGCATAAAATGATAGATGTCAAATGCTGGAGAAAACACTCTTTTTTATAGAATTGAAGGTGACTTCTCAAATTCCAAAACTCCTTCAAGAAAAGGGACGCCCAAATTCTTTTTTGAAATATTTTGAATTTAAAAAACACTTTATTCCATCCATATAGGCGTCCAACTTCAAGGCAATAAAACATTATTGAAATATCAAATATTACCTTCATGAGGCGTCCACCCCTTAATGACCACCTTTTTAATACAACTTCAAGTTAATGCATTAGGCCAAGGGGTCAATTTAAAAATATAACATTTAATGCCTTGAGATAAATCATTTCACCAAAAATTGCTCTTAAAGCCAAAACCAAAGTCACACAACTACTCCAACTGAAAAAGAAACTCACTGAAGTGATGTCAACTGGACCACTGCCAAAATTAGAACTTATTAAAAATAGTAAATTCTAATAGATGCAAAAAACCTCCAAACAAGGAAACCCTAATTTCACCTCAACAAGCCTACGGGCTTCCGGAATAGGCTGAAAAGCTACTAAGCTGATCACCGACTAGAAGGGGACATTACAATCCGCCCTCCTCGAGATTGCTTGTCCTCAAGCAACCACAAATCTGGATGCTACAAAATATGTTCACCTTCCCATGTTGCATCTTCAAGAGGCAAGTTCCTCCATTTCACCAAATACTCTTTGATTGTTCTTTTCCTCAAAGAGCACTCCCTAGTATCGATGATCTCCTCTGGAATCAACACCAACTAACCTTCCTCATCCAATGGAGGTAACTCTAAAGTAGCCACCACATTGTGCCCAAGCGCCTTTTTGAGGCATGACACATGAAAAACATTGTGTACCTTGCTATTAGCTAGAAGCTCCAACTCATTCGCCACATCACCAATCCTTTTCATGACTTTGAATGGACCATAAAAATGTGGCTTTAGCTTTTTTGCACCATTCTTTTAAGAGAAGACTGTCTATAGGGCTGGAGTCTCAAGTAAACCATATCTCCAACTTTAAAAGATCGCTCAACACCCTGTTGATCAGCGTATAACTTCTGCTGGTTTTGAGCTTGTTGCAAATTTTCCTTTAATGATTTCAAGATGTCTTCGCTCTGCTGTAATATATCCTTTGCCTATGGAGCTCTACTATCATCAAATAGAAAATCTACAAAGTTAGACGCATTAGACACTACTTGCTCGGAAAGCCTTTTGAGTTAAAGATTGACCATAATGGATTGAAGTATCTTTTTACTCAACCTAATCTAAATTCCAAGCAAAGGAGATGATTGGAACTAATAGCTGATTATGATTTCAACATCAACTATATCAAAGGAAAAGAGAATCGAGTAGCCGATGCACTTAGTCGGAGATGTCACATTGCCTCCATAGTAGCAATTCAGACCGATTTCAAGGAGCAAGTACTCTAGAGATGTAAAGAAGACGAGTACTATCTTCAAGTTAAGCAAGCACTTATGGAAAATCCTTAGGATTATAAGTACGAAGTTTTTCATTTTGAGCCTAGTGGATTGCTTAGGTACAAAGGAAGAATGTATGTACCCGATGTAAAGGAATTAAGAAATTTGGTGTGGAAGGAAACTCACGAGGCACCCTATTCCGGACATCCAAGAGTGACAAAAATGATGGCTGATATAAAACCATTATACTTCTAGAAGGGAATGAAAGGAGACACTGCAAGTTATGTCGCAAAGTGTCTTGAATGCCAAAGGGTAAAAGTTGAGCATCATCATCCTGCAAGATTGTTATACCCACATGACATACCTGAAAGGAAGTGGCAAGTTATAAGTATGGACTTTGTACAAGGATTACCTATGTCAAGGAATAGGCATAACGCCATACTTGCAGTAGTGAATAAACTTACAAAGGTAGCACATTTCATACCAGGAAATTTAACTGATGGAGCGCCAATCATAGCAAGGAAGTTTGTGCAAGAAATATTTAGATTGCATGGGATTCCGAAAAAGATTATCTCCAATAGAGATGCAAGAATTACTTCTAGGTTTTGGCAAACCTTATTTGCAGCGCTTGGGACTCAATTGAATATAAATTCAGCATATCATCCAGAGACGGATGGGCAAACGGAAAGGGTAAATCAAGTATTAGAAGACCTACTTCGAGTGTATTGTATGGATAAGCAATACAAGTGGGAAGACTATTTACCTTCAGTCGAATTTACTTATAACAACTCTTATCATTCCACTATAAGGATGGCTCCTTTTGAAGCCTTCTATGGTCGAAAATGCTGAACTCCGATAAGTTGGGATAAACTTGAGGATCGGGTAAGTCTTGGACCAGAAATGTTAGCAGAAATGGAGGAGCAAGTGAAAGTTATTAAACAAAAGTTAGCCGAAGTTAACAGTCAACAAAAAAGTTATGCAAATGCCAAGATAGTTCCCCGTAATTTTGTCATAGGTGACAAAGTACTTCTGAGAGTTAAACCTCATAAGAGTTCCATCAAGTTTGGAAAATCTTCTAAGTTGGCCCCACGTTTTGTAGGACCTTTTGAAGTATTAGAGGAAGTAAATCCCGTAGCCTATCGAATCGCTTTGCCACCAGCTCTTTCCAAAATGCATATTGTCTTCCATGTGTCCTATCTTAAGAAATATATTCCAGGCGATAGTCATCTGATAGATTGGATTGCCTTACAAGTAAAGGATCCCGTAGTTATAATTTTCGCAACCGTAAAAGTGCTGGAAATGTAATGTCCCCAAATTAGAGACATGAAATGCACAGATTAAAATTTTGATTTCAAAGATTGTTTGATAAAGAGAAATGAAGGATTGATGGAATAAGATAAATGAAATGCATTATTATCAACAAGTGCATAACTAACATAATCTTATATGACTTATTATTCTTGATTGGAATAGATCTCCACCCTATTCCTCTCCCTAACCTTGTGGGATGGTAGATTTACTATGCCAAGGGTGCGTGCACCATCTCGAGTTGGACACCCTCAAGGATTAGTTACCTGTCTTGGGCTTCATCCAATATTGGGTGGATTTAACCGCCTTTCCCATCCACACACTCCCTTTCCTCATCAAGCGTTACGACAGAGTTTTCGGTTGAGGTCTATCTTTCAAGATAAAAACCATAATAGCTCATTGAGACACAATAATTGTTGTAAGCAATATTATTGTGCCTAGACAATTAACATCCATTTGTTTCTATATGTGAAATTCACTTATGTTGTATATATGAATCACAATATATATTTATAAATCATAACATAAAAAAAATTTATAAGCATCATAAGGTTATCTTATATATGACATTACCATAATGATAATATTATGCATCTAATATTCTCTTATCCCTAATTGAATCAATAATTACTTTACATGGATATATATATATATATATGTACATATATATTGTATTTGTCAATCACCTATTATATATTTATCAATCATCATATATTTAAATATATTTATCAATCTTAATATATTTAAATATATGCATCAATCACATTTAGATAGATTTACCAACCACCAACTGTTATTTAAATTCCCAATTTGTTTGTCAATCAGCAACATCTAAATTCATAATGTATTAGACTGATTAATATTTCAATCCATAAATACTTAATATATTTACCCACTAATCATATGGAGTTCAGAAAATACTTACCTTTATTCTTCTGAAAACCTTCCTTATTTCTCGTGGCCACCCCTCTTCATATATTTCTTTAAAGTGTATCTATGAGGTTCCATTTCTCTTCCCCTTCTCCTAATTCCACACAATCTGATTTCCTCTTATATCTTTATCTTCATATGAAAGGGTGCATCTTTTAGAAGAGGGATATCCTTCTAAAGGATATGTCTTTTTACTAAAACTACTTCCCAAAACTTTTCTTAATCAAGCGCTGCCTTCATAGTAATTAATTTGCTCCCCTATGCTCCTCATCAAATGCAAGTCACAAAAAACCTATATACCTCTGCATACCTTGATGAATAGTGACGTCCCTTGCAAAGGATTATATCTTTTCAACTAATAGTGTTTCTTATTTAAAATATATTATTATTTAATATATTAGCTTTATCTATTATTTTAAGAAATAAATATTGTTGTGGGATATTAATATTTATTTCTTTATTTGAGACATGGTATTTATTATTAGTATTGATTCATTTACCTTTGTGAATATAAATTAAAAATATTAATTAGTTATGTTTTGTGTTATTATAATATTACAATGATGATAAAGATTACTATATTCATTTGTATTATATATATATATTGATATTACTTTATTATTATTTTATTTGTTTATATTTATATTTGGTAATTATAACATTATCTTTGGATAATTATAATAATGATTATATTGCCAACATCCTTATATGTATTTTATTTATTTATTTGTTTCTCGATCCTTTAAATCTTAGTGTCACAATTTTGGGGACATGACAAGAAATGCGTAAGCTTCACTTACGTAACCAAGATGTCTCTCAATGCAAAGTTCAATGGGATCAGTACTCAAGTGACTCGGCGACTTGGGAGGATTACACGAAAATTCAGCAAAAGTTTCTAGACATTCTCAAAGCTTTTGAAAATGGTGAATAAAGTAGATTTAGTTTTATGTTTTTAAATAATAACCTTAAGTCATCGAGGACGATGAATCATAAGGGGGGGAGTATGTTACACCCCAAATTGTAAGCTACTACGTAATAGTATTGCATACGGCCGAAATATTGTAATCTGAACTCAATGCTTGAATCAAATGTGTATCTTGTTGTCAAATCTGAGTATTGTTATGATTAATGATTGTCTCATTTAAATGTATTTCAGTGGATGTTATTCTTGATGAAATAATGCATATTAAGTTATAGAATTGTTAATATTCTAACTTGTGAAATGTTGTAACTATACTGTTATTTTGTGAGCATTTGACTTCCCTGGACATATGTCAGTGGATGCAGGTATAGGTACCATTCCTCCTGGCGGAGGGGAAATATCATTTGGGAGAGGGGCTTGGTCGGTTAACCGGTAATGTGAACTATCTGAGTATACACACACTTCACCTTAGAGTGAGTATCTAAGTCAGTTGAATTAGATAAAGTCATCCATATCGTAGACTGGCATTAGGAGTCGTGTCTTCTTTTGTACCTTTAGTAAGGGATGTTGTCTATTAACTATCTCATGTTATTTAGTTCATTTCAATGGATCGTATTTGAATGCATGAAGTAAGGCAGGGAATATATTTATATATACTTATGTATACATATATATTATATACACGCATCCATATGTATATACATATCGATACAAGTGTGTAACTGGCAAATGGATATGCTTGCACAGTTGCATCGATATGGTATACATATACATGAATGTATGTCAAAATATATATGGACGTATGTATACATATGTATATATATATACACCACCTGGTACATATTGGATATTAGTAAATTATATTATTATTGCCTGTTGATTTACATCTACACGTATATGTATATATGTATAGATACATATATAGACATATCGGAAATAACAAACTGGCTTACGATATGTTTTGCAGGAGTTATATATGCACATATATATATATACATGTACATGTACGTATAAATATATATATAAACGTAAAGTAAAAATAATAAAAATAAATATATATATATATATATATATATATATATATATATTACCTAAATTAATAAAATACATATATATATATATTTATATAATTATTTAATTACTTCAATACGTATATAGATAAATATAATATTAATAAATTTATATATAAAATATTTTATTAATGAAGATCATTCTTTATTCATTTCTCATCATGTATTTGGAAATCAAATGTTGCCAAGTATAAGGAAAATCGACTTTATCTATTTTCATCATAAAGTAAATTCGAATGAAGCAAAGGCTTCTCTAATGTTTAAAAGGAAATATTCAATGCATAAACTTTAGACTTAATAAAGTCCGCTTGAAAATATTTGTGAGTTTCCCGTGAATGAAAAATGGCGGAAGAAGCCGAACCGCGCAACTGTGCAAGAGCGCTTCACCCGGGGAATCTTCAGGGGCAACGCAGCCATGAGGCTTTTGTTGTTGCTTAATAAACCAAGACTTTTTCTAGCAAGGTGATTCACCTTCGCTCTGGGGCCATGTTTTAAAGAATCACCTGTAAGTGGCAAAATCTAATGAATAGTTGAAAAATTTTGATAATACTGTCAATAAGGCAAGTCGAATCATTAAGGAAATTGCTTAGTTAGGGCTTGGAAACCAACCAAGTGCCCTTGAATAAGTCTGCTTGAATGTGTTGGCAGTTTGCATAAGGAAATGTGTTGCTGTTACACCCCGGAATTTGTATAGTTACTATTCTAGTAATGCTTAGAGCATTTTGATTGTAAGGAAGTTTTTGAATGAATAAAACGTGATTGAACCTTGTTATCAATATGAGAATCTGTTTACATGTTATGTTTGGCTCATTCTGTATTCTTGATTGATGTTACTCTTGGATAAGCAATGCATAGAGGAAAATAATTAGTCTTGTTTTATATATTTGATTTATATATACTGCACATATTGTGAGCAATTGACTGCCGTGGTTTTGTGCCATGGATGCAGGAACAGGAACTATTCCTCCAGGTGGAGGGGAAACATCACTCGGGAGAGGAACTTGGTCGGCTAACCGGTAAAGTTGATCATATGAGCATACACACACTTCACTGAGGGTTTTGGGAACTGAGTCAGATTAAGTTGTCATGATAAGTCATCCTTAGGCTTAGGAGTTTCTGATTACTTCTTTATGCTTTATGAGTGGTGTTCCTTGATTGACTGACTTATTGTTCTGAGAACCTTGAATGTGAAATGTGAACTGATAAGTAACTGATGCCTGGAATTTATAGTTAAATGTATATATACATGTTTGTGCATTTACGTCTATTAGAGGTGCTCTGACTGGCCTATAATAACGTAATTGGAGATTTGAAAATAAACATGTATAGATATATTTAAGTGTAAACTGAGTAAGTTATTAATATATTTAATATCAATATTATTATAGTTTTACCGATAATATATTAATATATCTAATATAATATTCGAATATTATATAGATATATTTATATATTTAAATAAAGGTAAATTAAAAACTATATTAATATTATATTGAATATAATACAAAATATATTAATACATTTTAATGTGAATATTAAAATGACTAAACCTTTGAAAAGTTTGATATAGACTTATAATCTTTGGTAATTATTTATTTACCTTTGAAAAATAATGGCATAATCTTTGGTAATTACTTTACATTACCATACAAAGGAAATTCGAAATATTTAAATATGGAAAATACATTGAAAGTATTGAAAGGTAAGGAATTTCGAAATTTAAAAGACCATTGGAAATTTATAAAAATTAATGAAGGAAATGAAAGTTTAAACTATGGACTTTTGAAAGGCTTAAAAGAAATATTTGAAAATCGCGGATTTCTTCCCGTGAAGAAATCGCGCGACTGTTTTGAACTGTGAATAGTGGAAAATGGCAGCATTTGCAGATCCGCGCCCAGCTCGCACTTGAGAGACTTGGTCGCAGATGTTAAGGCGCCACCATTGTGGATGCGTGGGTGAAAGAAAGAAAGAAACAACTGCGAAAAACCCTTGACGTTTTCAAACTGAAACTAAAAACGCCATTTGTGCTGCAATCCACCATTTTTAAGGGCAAATTTAATGATTAAATCTGTACGTGGTTGCTTCACGAAATTCACAAGGGATATGTTGAAACATTCTTGGAAAATATGTTGAATCATCACTCATTTTTGCTGTGTGTCTGGTTATTCGATTGCCACAACAGATTTTGACATTTTCAAAGGAAGAGGTGTCGAATTCTCATGCCTACAAAGTAGGAAACATGAGAATTCGAAACCTATAAATAGGTTCACTCTCATTGTTAAAAATCACTCATTCACTCACTCTCCTTTGCATTGGAATCACGAATTTCAGTGCTGTGGTATTTCTGTGTGTTAAAATTCCCTCTTGTTGAGAGCTTTATTCACCTACACTGCTGTTGCATTTACATATTTGTTCAAGCTGAGAGAAGGCTGCGAAGGACGGTGGAGCAAGAACTGAAGCTACCGATCGAGCTCATACGCAAAAGGAAATCAGGCATGAGAAATATCTTTGTAGAATTTCTGTCATTGATTTTAAAATGTGTTATTAGTTGCTTGATTATGCCTTGCATTATGCTGTAGTTTGAAAGGAAAAATAATAGGAAACCTTTATGTTTCTATGGAATTACTGAATTAGGAATAGTTAAATTTCCTTAGAAAAGCTTATTGAATTAAGTAATAGCTTAAAGAGCTTGTTGAATTGGGAATAGTTTAAATTCTTTAGAAAAGCTTTTTTAATTAAGAAATAGCTTAATAGCTTGTTGAATTGGAAATAGCTTAAAAGCTTGTTGAAATGATTAGTTTGAATTCATAGGAAAATTCGAAAAGGAATAACATAAAAAAAAAAAAGGAAATGTTTGATTACTTCTTAGTAAAAGTACCTTATGTTTTGTATTGCTTGAATACTGCTTGAACTCCTTAAATGAAGGAAAGGGACTAGTTATTAATACTAGGACGAGGGTGGATTCAGTACCAAGGTAGTCTAAAGCTTTAGAGTTAAATAGGTTAACTAGAGAAAGCTATGTACTCCATGGATAAAGATTTCCATGTTAGGAAGTACCAGAGGGACCCCTTGTTGACTGTACTCCATTTCCTGTTTAAGTAGTTGAAGTAGGAAGTCTAGGGTGATTGACTACCCACGGAAAGGACTCAACCTACGCGTAGGATAAGGCAGCCTTAAGTCAAACTGAACCTGACTTAGTGCAAGTGATAGATGACCGTCAGTTTAAGTACTGCCGAAATGCTTTGGCCAAAGTAGTGTAGTATACCTAACATCCACTTAGACTATGAGACGAATTACACTGTCAGTTCACAGTAATCCAGGTTACATGCTAGATTGAGATTGTGAGGATACAAGGATTTAGTTATGTAGGATTACACACTATGCTCAGTTGGTCATACAGAACCGGTTACCCAACCAATCTCCTCGAAGAAGGGAGGGCCATCTACTTAACAGTATACGTGCAGGGGACCGCAATATAAGTCCGTGATTGGTGGAACAGCACCTGAGTGATGTTTCCCCTCCACCTTTGACTTCTAATGAACCAAAGTTTGAAAGGGAAGATCCTGGACAGTCTTATTCCTATTTGCTCAAAAGCTTCCGAGCTATGTTTGAAACTTGTAAGATTCTTACCTTGCTTTTTAATTGAAAGAAAAGTAATGATGAAAGTGTACTCTGTTATTTACTTGGAAAATAGAACAATGATAAATTGTGTCATTTATTTCTTTATGATGAAATGTTCAATTAGAATGAAAAGAAAAGTTATTTACTTTGTCATTTAATTGTATTTCCTTGTATCTTATTAGTGAAAGTAGAAAAAATTTTGTTTACCCGGTTTTTGGGTCGTTACAGTTGCTTTCCTGAGTCTATATAAAGGCTGTCATTTGCTGCAAATATTTACCAATTCCTTACCAGTTCATACGAATTCACATTCTAAGAAGGATCATTTTGCTGTGAGTAACCAACATCCTAAGAAGTATCATTTTGCTGAGATTAGCCATATTCTGAGAAGTATCATTTTACTGAGAGTAGCCATATTCTGAGAAAAGTCATCATTGCTGTGAGTAACCAACATCCTGAGAAGTATCATTTTGCTGAGATTAGCCATATTTTGAGAAGTATCATTTTACTGAGAGTAGCCATATTCTGAGAAAAGTCATCATTGTTGTGAGTAACCATTATTTTGAGCAGAATCATCAATATACTGTGTGTGAGCCAATTCTGGAAAGAGTGTTCTATTTTGAGAAAGAATACGGAAACTCTGCAACCGAGTTACTGCAGGAAAGACCATCATCATCATCTATGGAAGCTTGATTATCTAGTTCTCATTTCTTCTTGATTTTAAAAGAAAACTGTAATGTCCCGCTTTTTGGCGTGATCTTGTTTGATGGTGGTTAGCCTATTACTTAGACTCTCGTAGGCTAACAGGTTTGGTTAGAGGGTCAGTGGTACTTTCTGGAGAGCTTGGTCATTCTCGTTTTCAGAGCTCAGTGATTGATTCACAGCAGGCGTTAGCAGTTCAGGAGTCGACAGCTTCTGACGGCACAAGATTCTATGAAGATTTGTGGAAGTTATGCCTATTTGAGTGATTTAAGTTATTTATTAACTTAATATTTTATTATAAAGTCAAATTGACTTTATACATTTTATATCACTTAAATATTCTATAAAAGTGATTTAAATATTTTAATCACTTAAAATACAAAAGGGCGCCCAATGTATTTAAGTCAAACTATTGAAATGACTTAAATATATTTTAAAAAGATTTAAAATATAAAGAGGGGCGTATCTTTCTTGGAATTCGTGCCTTTTGCATATAAGGGCGTTTTGGCAATGAGAAACTCATCTATTGAATATTTTGACTTTGCCTTTGGCTTCTTCCTGTGCATTCTCCTGTGATCAGGGTTTGAACAATCTTCCATTGAAGAACGATTCCTCTTCAATGTTAGGCACTCTTGAAAGTGTGAGAGATCAATCGAATCAGTGTAGTTGAGAGCTTCATTCAGAGGTTCTACATGATTCTATCAGACATTTACCATTAAGTATTTTTTTGTCTGCAATAGGGAAAGAGGGTTTCATCTCCAGAGACACCATTTTCTATAGATCTCAGCTTACAGAGTGTTCCTTTTGGGTTTCTACCTTGGCCGTACAACTTGCATTGGGATATGTGCCCATTAAGGGAGGCGTGTGAAGCATCTTGCTGAAATGCCTTTGTTTTCCTGTTTTTCTTCCATCATTGGCATGTACCCTTCTCAAGTGCTTGTATCCAGTTTTTGAAGGAGAGAACTCAAATCTAGAAGCCAGACGTCTTTATATGTCAGTTTTCACCATTCTTGGCTGGCGAGCTGGCTTACTGTTTTAAATAAATAATCTGGATCCCTTCTGGTATGTTTATCATTTGCAATCTATTTGTTTCAGTTAAATAATGTCTTCTACACTTTCATTCTGAAGAAAATAGTGCAAATTTACATTTTATAAGCATTTATGTTGTGCGCCCCTTCTCTTCTGTCTATCAAATTTTCTCTAAAAAACTAAATAACACTAAAAAGACTTAAGAAATACTGGGGTTTGAATTGAGAGCCAACAAGGCTCATCACAGTGGTATCAGAGCATATTAATCCTGCCAGCTTGTGGGAAAAACAATTCTATGCGGCCACACCAGAACAGGTTTGACAGGCACTACACACGCAGGGGCCTTGGAATTCAGTGAAATACTTTGGACCTTTTCAGGCAATTCCATTGGACGAACAGGAAGAAGATTTTGAATTTGATAACATGGCTGACAGGGATGAGGAAGTTCTTAACAGGAATCATCTTAATGACGAATACAGAGAGGCCAGAGATGTACTGAGAGGCCTTGTTGCAGGTCAGGAACAGGTGGCGAACATCCTCCAGCAGCTAAGTACCAACGTCTAGAATTTGAGTATTCAAAGAAGGCCGAACCGGGATCCGGATCAGGAAGGTACTGTACATGGAGATAGACAGAGGATAGTTACTCTAGCACGCACCTATGACAAGCCTACTCGGCCAACATTTATCAGGAATGATCCTATTGAGGAGAATGTGGCTGAGGGAGGTGATGCGAATTTTGCAGATAACATCATGACATAGCATGATGAGTGGGATGCTTTGCCCCAAAGAGTTAAGGATCACCTTAACTTCGACAAATTTCTGAGCCAAAAAGAGAGCATGGCAGGAACAGGACAGATAGGAGGCCCGACAACAGGTATAATGATCTAAGGCAGGCTACCAACAAACTTACCTTAACTAATTTTGATGGCAGTGGAAAAGTCATAGCTCGAGCATGGGTGAGCAAACTAGACACTTTTTTGACACTACGTCCAATGGCCGAAGAGGATACCATAAGATTTGCAGCACTTCACCTGGATGGCGTGGCACATGACTGGTGGCACCATGGCATGGTCACACTCCATCATGATAGGATTGCTTCTTACGAGGAATTCACTGACAGATTGGTTGAGAGGTTTGACAGGCGTGATCCAAAACTTTACTTCAGAGACCTTGCTCAGTTGAAGCAGTTGGGTAGCTTGGAGTCTTATATTGGTGAGTTTCAGAAGCTCTCGGTCATGGTTACTGGAATCTTAGAGAGGAGACTTGTCATTCTTTTTGTAGAAGGTCTCCATGAGCCAATGAAAGGTTGGATCAAGGCATTTGATCCACCTACCTTGCACGAGGCTATGAGAAAAGCTCGTAGCATGGAATTTACAACCTCACGTGGTAAGTTCACTTCAAATGTAGAAGCATCTTCATCCTACAGTGATAGCAAAGTAAAATCTAAGAATTCAGAAATTGTTGATGATAAAAGGAAGTTTGCAGCTCCTTTGGATAGAGAGACAATCAATGATTTACGTAGGAAGAAGCTTTGCTTTTATTGCAAGGGCCCGTATGATTTTAATCATGACTGTCCCCTCAAGCCTAAAGGTCAAAATAGGCAAATGGAGTGGTTTTATGAGGATGATGACTTTGCTGATTTAACGGACCAGCAAGCTAGTATGGCGGATGGGAGCATGCATTCTATCTTTCTTGTCAGTGAGGAAAGTGAGAAGATGGAATAGGAAAGTTTTGAGGAAGATTATGATTCTGCTTCTTTTTACAAGGTGCCAAGCGTGTTTGATTGGGATCATAACAGTTATGAGGCTCAGTTTGTAAACAATCCTCTTTTCGAGGCAGATGTTTCATTGTCTCGTGATAATCCGCTCTTTGAGGTGGATGATGATTCTACTCTTGACCTTGATTTAGGGGTGAGCATTGATTGTAGTATTGGAAATTCTGTCAATGCATCGGGATTTGAGACAAGGCTCGTTGAGGAGTTACATAATGTGTACATGGTTAGGAGTATTCACAGTGTTACTTTCACTCTTCATGTACATGATTAGTTTTAGATGCACAGTTACGGTATGCACGTGTTAGACATGTTGGATGATAGCATATCACGTGCAGTTGTAGGAAGCAGGTGTTGTCAGCAGTTTGACTTGCTTTCTTGTGAGTTCCTCTCTCTTGTGACAGATGGTCTTGAGATTGACAGAGTCCTACATGATGATCCAGTTGATCTGATATGGAAGTTTCAGGGGACATTTGATGACAGTAGGGACATTACACGACACTATCCTTGGGATCCTGGTAGAGTAGTGTATTTGTTGTTGTTGAGATTGCTTGAGGACAAGCAATTTCAAGGCGGGCGGACTGTAATGTCCCCCTTTTTGGCGTGATCTTGTTTGATGGTGGTTAGCCTATTACTTAGACTCTCGTAGGCTAACATGTTTGGTTAGAGGGTCAGTGGTACTTTCTGGAGAGCTTGGTCGTTCTCGTTTTCAGAGCTCAGTGATTGATTCATAGCAGGCGTTAGCAGTTCAGAAGTCGACGGCTTCTGACGGCACAAGATTCTATGAAGATTTGTGTAAGTTATGCCTATTTGAGTGATTTAACTTAATATTTTATTATAAAGTCAAATTGACTTTATACATTTTATATCACTTAAATATTCTATAAAAGTGATTTAAATATTTTAATCACTTAAAATACAAAAGGGCGCCCAATGTATTTAAGTCAAACTATTGAAATGACTTAAATATATTTTAAAAAGATTTAAAATATAAAGAGGGGCGTATCTTTCTTGGAATTCGTGCCTTTTGCATATAAGGGCATTTTGGCAATGAGAAACTCATCTATTGAATATTTTGACTTTGCCTTTGGCTTCTTCCTGTGCATTCTCATGTGATTAGGGTTTGAACAATCTTCCATTGAAGAACGATTCCTCTTCAGTGTTGGGCACTCTTGAGATTGTGAGAGATCAATCGAATCAGTGCAGTTGAGAGCTTCATTCAGAGGTTCTACATGATTCTATCAGAGATTTACCATTAAGTATTTTTTTGTCTGCAATAGGGAAAGAGAGTTTCATCTCCAGAGACGCCATTTTCTATAGATCTCAGCTTACAGAGTGTTCCTTTTGGGTTTCTGCCTTGGCCGTACAACTTGCATTGGGATATGTGCCCATTAAGGGAGGCGTGTGAAGCATCTTGCTGAAATGCCTTTGTTTTGGTTCCTGTTTTCCTTCCATCATTGGCGTGTACCCTTCTCAAGTGCTTGTATCCAGTTTCTGAAAGGGAGAACTCAAATCTGGAAGCCAGACATCTTTATATGTCAGTTTTCACCATTCTTGGCTGGCGAGCTGGCTTACTATTTTAAATAAATAATCTGGATCCCTTCTGGAATGTTTATCATTTGCAATCTATTTGTTTCAGTTAAATAATGTCTTCTACACTTTCATTCTGAAGAAAATAGTGCAAATTTACACTTTATAAGCATTTATGCTGTGCACCCCTTCTCTTTT
Organism: Sequoiadendron giganteum; assembly: GCA_007115665.2. Classification (NCBI taxonomy): domain Eukaryota; kingdom Viridiplantae; phylum Streptophyta; class Pinopsida; order Cupressales; family Cupressaceae; genus Sequoiadendron; species Sequoiadendron giganteum. The sequence goes on along the minus strand of CM021104.1, from coordinate 390,611,157 downwards.
GTCTATCAAATTTTCTCTAAAAAACTAAATAACACTAAAAAGACTTAAGAAATACTGGGGTTTGAATTGAGAGCCAGCAAGGCTCATCACAAAAACATGCTAAACCTTTGAAGTTTTATTCTGCTTTTATAGTTAGAACTTGTAAAGACATGTTTTGCAATTATAATATGATGCTGCTGTGTAAAGCTTGCATTTAAAATGTCTCTAAGATACATTAAGTGATTAAGGATAAGTAATGCATGTTTGTATTAGAATGTAGTATTCCTTTTCAAAGATATGCAATGCATCTAGTTGTTGTTTGCTTTACTTGTATGATCTCTGTATAATGGAGAGTATTCTTTACCTTAGTTATTACTACTAGGACTGTGATGAGAGCGTGAATCAAGTACATTATAGCTCAACTAAGTTATTAGTTTAACTCAGTAAGCTAGCTACACTCCTAGGAAATGTTCATTCCCATATAGGAGAAAGTATTGGTAGTACTTGCGATGTAGATTCATCCCAGTAGGTTAAATTGAAGTAGGATGTCTTGGTACGGATTACCATAAAAGGACAAACAACCTACGCGTAGTGTAAGATAGCCCTAAGTCAAATCAACCATGATTAGTGTATGTGGCAGTTGACCCTCAGTAGAGATACTAATTAAACAATTTGGCCAAAGCAGTGTAGATGAACAACGTCCTCTTGATTGAGTGATGAATACACTGTCATGTCCACCGTGATCCCGTATCGCATACTAGATTGAGATTTTACCGGATGTAAAGGTTCTAGCTATGTAGGACACACCACTATACTCAATCGGTTTACAGTATCGGTTACCCAACCAATCTCTTCGTAGAAGGGAGGGCCATCTATCGAAAGATAGATATGCGGGGGACTGCATTATAAGTCCGTGGTTGGCGGAAAAGCACCCGAGTGATGTTTCTCCTCCTTACCAAGCTACTGAGGCACTGAGATTTGAAAGGCGGATTCCTGGACCTTCTTACCACTATTAGTTCAAAAGTTCAATCGAGCTATGTATGTGCACGTATGTATATTTTCTCTGATGTTCAATTGAAAAGGAAAAGTTTAGTCTTTTGTAATATGTTGTCTTGTTTAAATGAAAGGAAAAAGATTTCATTTTATTAGTTAGCATGAATCTCATTTATTGTAAATGAAAAGAAAAGAATTGTTTAAATACTTTCTTATATGCATGTTATCTATGTTCTAAGTTGTAGTTTAAGAAAGAAAAAAAATTACATAGAACCAGGTCGTTACAGCAAGTGTCCATTGTTGAAAGATACCCATTATTTGCAATCGGGTCTCTAAGACCCGATTACAAGTAAAGCTTGCAGTTGACCTTCCCAGATCCAATTTTCGTCCCATCGCTGTCTAAAGCATATTCGCAAAGCATCTTTGAGTCATTCCAAGTTGTTGCAAGTTAAATACCCATGCAAGTTTTGATGGAAGCACAGATTTTTGAGGATTTGGCATCATGAAATCACCAATAGCTACTAAAGATGTGCTTACTCTTCTGAGTTTTCATCACAGTGTTTCAGATTCTTGTTCAATGACAGAAGAGCCAGAATCACCTCCAAACAAGAAAATGAAGTCTAAGTATGACAAACACCTGAAGAAATGCAAACTGTCCTTCAAGAACACAGAGAAGCAACAGTGAGGTATTTTGATGTGATTCTTAAGACTGTTGCAGTTGCCAAAAACACATTCGGTCCTGATCCTGATGAGTTGCAAAGAACTATCAGCAATTTCCAATCCTTCAAAGCTAGAAATGAAATGGAATAAAAAGTGTCTCATGATACTTTATCTTTATTTTATGTATTTTGTTGTTGACAAGTTACATGTAAAAGCAAGTTTTGTAATTGCAAGTGTTTCTTTCACTCGCATTTTTGTAAAATGTAATTGCATGTAAGGCAATTACAAGTTGAGTCAGATTAAGGTTGTAGTTCGAATAAGTCATGGTGGTTGAGAGAATTTCTCAAGTTAGTTGGGATCCTCCCACCTTTTTCTCAATACTTCTCTCCTATATATACTTGAGGAGGTCTATTGTAAAATCATCTTTTTGGCAAGCAAGTAAATTCTGCAGAATTTTGTACTTATAAAGACTTTGAGCTTTATAGTTATAAATTGTTCTTTTTCAAGTAAGATCAAGGAGTTGGAATTTCAGACTTTGTGTTGAAGTCCTATTTTGTATCCATTGTGTTCTTATTTCATTTTGGGACATTTCCTTGTGATTATTTGAAGGTTGTAGAAGATTGTTGAAGAGAGCTTCACTCTAAATATCTGCAAACTTTGTGCTGTAAAAATATTGAAGATTGAATTAGTAATTTGTGATTAGGAATTGAGAAGAATTGCAAGTCTTTGTGTTTGTAGTAATTCCCATTTAAAGTAATTCATAGGTGCACAATACTTGCAGACTTTGCACTGTTATATGTTGTATATTGTTCTTAGGTAATCATTTTAAAACGACAAATAGGATTTCAAATACTCAAGTCTTTGTGCTTGGTGATTGTTTTCCCGTCCCAGAGGAGGTGACGGAAGTCTTTTTGCTTTCAGGAAACTTCATTTCCTCTCTCGATTTCATTTCAAATTGCTGTAATAGTTTTCCTAAGGATTGTTGTTACTTTATTGTGAGGAGAAAAGAATATATTTTTTCCTGAAAAAAGAGGAAAGGTTGCCATCCTACCCATATTAGTTTAAGTCAGGTAGTAGAAAAGGGGGAGCCTTCCCTAAATTAGGAGAGTATCATACTCACACACTGTGGCTGAAACAACAAATTTTGCATACTCTCAAGGTATACAAAATTTTCAACCAACAGAATAGAAGTCTCCGAAGCGGCATGGAAAAACGTGAATGAGTATGGTTGTTTGTTCCTACAGTTTCCTACTTTCACTTATATGAGGATTGGATGTTTTGAGGGACAACCGTACATGTTACCCCGGTATCCCACTGATAGAATTCTTTTGATGGAGTTGGCGAGACAGTTAATGGTGGTTCATGCTATACAACTTGCCAATCACAAGTTGGGTGTCAATATTTCTTCACACAATCCATTGCAGATTGGTCGATATTCTTTGAACACTTCTCAGAGAGCCAAGGCAATGGAAGTTGAGCTTCAAGAATACAAGTTGAAGAAGTTCATCGCAAGGAAAGATTTTGATTGCCGAAGGATGAAAGATAAAATCAAGAGAGTCTTCACTCATGTTCATCGCCTCGAAGATATTTGGGTTGATCTTCGTACAGAAGAGGAAATAAGAAGAATGGACTATAGTAGGCCTACCTTGGAGCAGATTGTGGATCTTAATTTAACCAGAATCCCGGAAGGGATGGTGGATGATGGAGAAATCCTAGATCCAGATTACATTGAGCAAAGAGTTGCAGAAGCTCCTCTTCCTTCTCCACAATGGTCCAAAAAGGAGTGTGACTCTATCCTTGACAGATTTCAGCCCATCCTTGCTAATACTAATGCTTGGTTGAAGGATAATAATGTCAAGATTATCAAGATCAAAGGTGAAGCAGAAAATGATTTGGCTGGGCCAATTGGGCAAAGGTCTAAAATCAAAGTCAAGTCTAAAGAAGGTGCTTCTTCTTCTAGTACAAGAATCAAGTTAAGGATTAGCAGAGCTTTGGTAATCCCTCCACCAGAAGTATCGACAAAAGGAAAGGAAACATCACAGATGCAGATTCATGTTGTTGATGCTGAGAATGATACCTGTGAGGAGAATACAGCAGAATCACCCCCTTCAGTAGTCTCAGATTCCCCTCATACAGTCATTCCTCAAATGACCATGGATATCGACACGGATGTGGATTCTTTCTCCATTGTATTTGTAGATCCTATAGAACCTAGTACATCCGTTGGTGCTAATGTGGAGTTACCTATTGAAACTTCTCATGAAGATTTGGAGAGAATTTTTGATGTTAATCCCTCATATGTGGCCATGTCCAGTGTTCCTTTTCCTGAGGTTGATACTTCTGCTTTAAGTTTTGATAAGTTCATGGCAGAGGTAAATCATGTGTTACCACCCGAGCAAAGGCATGTTGCAATTCAGACAAAAACTTCTCCTAAGGTGACAACTATGGTACAGGTAAAGCATGTTTCTTCAGAAACCATAGTTGTTGTCTCCAATGTGAACTCATTAGAACTACCCCCATGGCCGGGTTCAATTACGCCCAAAAGGAAGAAGCGGGAGATCTCTCCTGATGTTTTTCATTTCCGACAACTTGTGAAACCTAAATCCAGAGTTGCTAAGAAGGCAAAGAAAGTCTCACGAGTGGTGATAGATGAAAACAAAATGAAATATGAAGAAGTAGCTGAGCCATTGGTTGAGAAGCCACCTGAAGAGATGCAGCTGTCAGATTACAAGCTTACCAGGATTGAACTTGGTAAACAAACACATTTTCGTCTCATGCGTGATGCCACAGATTCAGTAGCCTCATTAGTTCAAAAGTATGATGAGTAATTGGCAAAGAAGAGTGAGCTCAAAGAGAAAAATTTACAGCTCATCACAGTGATTCAAAAAATAACGAATTCTTCAAAGCAAGTTAATCCATTAACTTCCTTTACATTTGAAGAATCGGTTAGGCAATTGGAGAAGGTTTCCCAAAAGGCCAAGGCAATTGATTCTTGGGTAGATCAGTTGATTGATCAAGGTACTCAAGTGATTGAGAAGACATTGCATGTTTTGAGCACTGTTAGAGCAGCAAGAGTTAAGATGAATCCGACTTTGGAAGCTTTCAAGCAAAGTCTGAATTCAATTGAAAAAGACTTTAACATTTGGCATGAGATGGATCAAATCAAGCTAGAAATTTTGTGCAGCAATATGATAATGTCTAGCAGAGAAAAATATGTAGAATTTGAAGAACTTATGACAAACAAGTCATTAGTTGTTGAGGACCTCATCAAAGATGTTCAGGCTACACTTGAAATGAGTGGCGAAGTTGAGTAGGACATACTTTCTAGTTTTGATAAAATATCTTGCAAGATTCTAAGTCATGAAGGAGAGTTGCTTGCAGCAGATGTGGTTATTGCTGAAATGACATCAAATCTTCACCACGAACTAGAGTCAGAGCAGTTTACTGTGGATTCGATCCATAGGTTTGTAAATCATCAAATGATCTATGATAAAATGCAAACTGTCTTTGAAGAACACAGAGAAGCAATAGTGAGTTACTTTGATGTGATTCTTAAGACTGTTGCGGTTGTCAGGAATACATTGGGTCCTGATCCTGATGAGTTGCAAAGAACTATCAGCAATTTCCAATCCTTCAAAGCCAGAAATGAAATGGAATAAAAAGTGTCTTATGATACTTTATCTTTATTTTATGTATTTTGTTTTCGACAAGTTACATGTAAAAACAAATTTTGTAATTGCAAATGTTTCCTTCACTTGCATTTTTGTAAAATATAATTACATGTAAGGCAATTACAGGTTGAATTAGATTAGGACTGTAGTTGGAATAAGTCATGGTGGTTGAGAGAATTTCTAAAGTTAGTTGGGATCCTCCCACCTTTTTCTCAAGACTCCTCTCCTATATATTCTAGAGGGGGTCTATTGTAAAATCATCTTTTTAGCAAGCAAGTAAATTCTGCAGAATTTTGTACTTATAAAGACTTTGAGCTTTATAGTTATAAATTGTTCTTTTTCAAGTAATATCAAGGAGTTGGAATTTCAGACTTTGTGTTGAAGTTCTATCTTGTATCCATTGTGTTCTTATGTCATTTTGGGGCATTTCCTTGTGTTTATGAAGTTTGCAGAAGATTGTTGAAGAGAGCTTCACTCTAAATATCTACAGAGTTTGTGCTGTAAATATTGAAGATTGAATTAGTAATTTGTGATTAGGAATTGAGAAGAATTGCAAGTCTTTGTGCTTGTAGTAATTCTTATTTAAAGTAATTCATAGGTGCACCATACTTGCAGACTTTGTGTTGTTATATGTTGTATATTATTCTTAGGTAATCATTCTAAAAGGGTAGATAGGATTTCAGATACTCAAGTCTTTGTGCTTGGTGATTGTTTTCCCGTCTCGGAGGAGGTGACGGAAGTCTTTGTGCTTTCAAGAAACTTCATTTCCTCTCTCTCAATTTCATTTCAAATTGTTGTAATAGTTTTCCTAAAGGTTGTTGTTACTTATCTATGAGGAGAAAAGAATATAATCTTTCCTGAAAAAAGAGGAAAGATTGTTGTCCTACCCATATTAGTTTAAGTTAGTTAGTAGAAAGGGGGGAGCCTTCCCTAAATTAGGAGAATATCATATTCACACACTGTGATTGAAACTATAATTTTGCATATCCTCAAGGTATACAAAATTTTCAACCAGCGGTGTGGACCCACCTCTGGTGGCTGCATATGATAACTCTAAACCATTCAGGCTAGCAGGTTCATAGCTTTGATACCACTATAATGTCCCTTGCCAAATCTGATCTTAATTTACTGTTTTTGATGCTTGGGAATTTTGTCAAACAATTGTCTTACAATCTTCTTTCAGCTATGCAATGATATTCTTCTTCTTCTATGATGATTTAGAATGCATGTAAAGGCTCTAATGACTTATTCTAAGTATGCCTGTTGATTGCAAATGAAAGTAGGATGCAATGCAAAGCAATTTTCTGATTTTCCAAACTATGTGATGACTAAAAACTCATGCAAATATGTAAGGACAGCAAGGAGACATTTTGTCAAACACTTCATGTGCAAACTCCAAACTACACATCATTTACTATTGCAAATCAATTGACTCCAAACTGATTACAGACTTTTGCCAATATTTTCCACAACTGATTGCCCTCAAGAGAGACGAATTACAATATAAATTCATATGCTAATGACAATGCAAATAAAAGACAACTACTCAACAATGCTTAATACGAAATGCAATTACATAGACTGCTGTAGATGACAGCGATAAACTGAGACTTCTAATTGATGTTTAAATTGCAACTTATACAAAGAAATAAGGAACCTGGAAGACGCCCTGATGTAGCAATGGTAGTGACATAAAAACCCAATCGATCTCCCTGAAAATCGAAATATCTTGCAGCTAATGGCTGCGCCCAGGTTGCTTGCTGACGGCAACCTTCTCCAGCGAAGTTTGATCATGAATCAAGTCTTCAATCTCAGAAATCGAACTGACAAAATGCTGCGCCTATGTATACCAAATGGAACCTCCAAAATCGACTTCTTGTAGATGCCAAGAAGTCACGCCTACAATGTAATAAGAGCCATGAACTTTCCAACTAAGAAGTCGTCCCACAAATGATGAATTCAATATGCAAGGTGACTAAAAATTATCTCCAAATACAATTGCTATTTCTACCAAAAATCGACTCCTTGTGATTCACCAAAATTTGGTCAAGGACCATTAAATTTTTCCAATGATGCTCAAGTAGGAAATCTAAAGTATTCTCCTCCACTATTTTCCAGCTAGGGTTGATGTTTCACAACCGAACCTGGTATCCTAGAGTCTTCAAACCCTCGGACAATACAAGCATTCAAGCTCTCACCACATAGGTATAAAAATAGAATAACTCAAGACATGATCAAATGGCTTGCATTCAGCTCCTTATAAAGAATTCTCAATCACCTTCAAGAAGCTTCTAGAAAATAATATTATTTTATTCCCAAAAGTGACTTTATGATTTATTATTTTATTTTAGTCACTTTTATTAAATTAATTAAAAATAAAGTTACCTTTAATTTTAATTTATTGAGATAACTTTATAAATAATTAATTTAATATTATTCCCTTATTTCTCCTTTCAACCTTTGGGAATAAATAAGGGCTAAACGATCTCCGAGGTGGCTACTGAAAAGGGGTCATTACAATTTATCATTTCTCTAATGTTAATGGGTGAAATCTTGTGCTCAAAAATCGAAAAAAATTATAAGGGGATATTTCATTGAGGATGTGAGGACGCCTTGGAAATGTCCTCGCACTATCCCCAAAAATTCACCAAAAATCAAAAACGTCCACGATACAGCTAGTAGAAAATCGGAAATACCTAAGGATGGACAGCTATGGGGCGTCTAGATGTCCCTTGATCATCCCAGGGATAGCTAGCCATCCCCTATGGTCCAACCACTTTCCAATTGTTTTTTTTTCAAGAACACAAAAATAATAAAAAAGAAAGGGATGTGGGGGCTGCTGATTAGGGACAGTTGCATGTTTCTATTTTTCATTTTTGTCATTTTGTAGTTGAAACTTGCAACCTTTGGGCAATTTGACATAATATTTATATAAGATATATGCACATTGTCAATGAATGCAACTATTTTGTTAAAACTTCATTTGTTTGTCACTCTCTATGAAATGAAAATAATAAAGTATCAATTGAATTCTAATATTATGTGCTAAGGTTCTATGGTGTATATGATGATTGCCTTATCAATACTATCATATGAATATTTGAAATTTTCTATATGTTCTAAATTTTCTCTATTTTCTTAATAGCCTTCCCTTGCTGTCCCCTAAAAATGGCCTTCCTCCTATCCCCATCCCCGAAACGCGCCCCCCCATCCCATATCTTCACCATCCCAAAAACTTGGGCTAACATAGGTTTGAAGCCAGTTTTGGAGGCCCAATTTTCTGTTCACAATCAACTTTCAAACCTGTTTATAACAGCAACTAACGGGTATGCTTGTAATGTCATTTTGAGGCTATTTAGTCATCTGGTATTGTTGAAATAATATCAATTGTTATATGGCTGTAAAACTCTGTAATACTTTTGAGATTTATTTCCATCTTGTGGGTGTTTCGAAATTGTTTAAGTTTTATGTGTACTCCTTGCAATATATTTCTATTTGGTGCAAATTGTCATTTATCATCAATACTCAAACTCAAACTTCAGAAAAAACACACACAAAAAAAAGGGTGTATATTACACTATATCAAAGCAAATTTCACATTTTGATTCTACTTTTATAATTTAAAATTCACTTGTAAGGTAGGAAATTAAATAAAGTGCAAAAATTTCAATTTGGTCTGCTCAGAATTTATGAGAAAAAATATTGTGACTACTTGCCAACCTGTGGTAAGGGTAGAACCACAAAAAGATCAAGCATAAAATATCGAAAAAGATAATGCTGAGCTATCTCCTTTGGATCGTCAACCAAATCATCTGCACCTACAACTTGAGATTCAGGAGCAACATATGCCAACCTAAACTGCATAAAAAATAAAAGCCATCGTCAATCATGAGACAATTTTGAGATTCATGTCTGTAAATTAGAAAGTGAATTAAAATGAATTTGATGAAGGTGTTTGTCTTGGTTGATAGCTGTGATTAGCTAATTGTATACAAATGGGCCTTTATTTACAAGATAAATACTAACAGTAATTCACCCACTGTCTAAGAAATGACAATGAAATCTGCAAGCAATACGTTTGCCACTCAGACAATAAAATTGATGGGACTTAAAAACTCAACAGCAAAGATCACCCAGGAAAAATAGTCTATCCAATAACCCTTATAAACCATATTGTTCTTCCATAAGGAAAAATATATTATATAAGTTTGTTAGTTTGAAAATCATATAGAACCAAGATTCTCAGAAAGTTTCCAGTATGTCATTTGCAGGTATCATTTTACAGGTGGTCTACTCATGTACCATTTTCAATTCTTAGGGTACGTTCCTAGAAATCCTAGTTTAGAAAGAAAAAGAAAAGAAAAAATTTTATTAATAGGCAAGAGTGACCAATCATGTTAATGGACTTGTATGTACATCCACCTACAATAGAAAAGTGCTAAGGCTAAAATGACCCCTGGGACCTAAAAAGGCAACTAGGAACTAAAAGACTAAAGTAGGTAAACCCCAACCGTAATATACAAGTAAAACTCTATGTAACTACAGGAGAGAAGGGGCCCTCAGGCGAAAAAAGCAGTGTGTGAAAACCGTGGCTTGAAAATAGTGCTGTCACATTTGTATCAACACTCAGACAAAAAGAAGAAAAACAGACAACATCATTATCATCCACAACAACTAGACAAATGCAGAATCTGATAATTACCATAGGAGGATGTGCCAGACTAAGGGAGCCTTGTGCAGATAACAAATAATTAATATCGCAATAATTAAATATTATTGAAGATTGAAGACTTTACCAAGTACTTAAAAATGAAAATAGTTTACAACAATAATAAAGAAGAGTTACAAATAAAGAGATGCGGGTCAAAGGTAATAAGAGATAACTCTTACTATGTTCAAGCAGGGAACATTTGATATGGATAGATTGTCAGTTCTATAAATACAATTGCTAATTTGTCTATCGCTCATATTTGCTGTTTGAAACACTATGCTTCTGTTTTTTATGTTGAATATTCTCATTGCTTTTAAAGGAAAATGTTTTGACCTGGTGCATTCTGACACTGGTAAAGTTAAGCAACTTGAAAGTGGTGTATGTTAATCTATGTGATGTGAGTTCCATACAGGTAAACCAACATCTGTAACTGAAAGACGGAAAATTGTGCAGTAAAAAGTAATGGAGTGAGTGCCCAGTTCAGCTGGGAAGGAAACCTGTCTGCTGATGCCAATATCAGCCAAATACTGGTATTATGAGTTGCATTAGATACTGCCTTTATTCAAGTAGAACAATCAGACATGTTAATCAAAGCTTGCTTTCCAATATGTGAGGAAAGTTCAGTGACAGAGAAAGAGTCACCACCAATTTTCTACCACAGAAGGAAGAAGAGGAGTTTCCTTCCAATATATTTACTTCAGGAAAGATGACCTGCTGAAATCAATTCCAGACCTATAACGTAGAAAAGATCAAACCAGAAGATAATTTGGATTCAAAACCAGCCTGACTTGGTCCAGAGAGAAGATGTGCACACCCATTATCTAAACTAGGAATACCATTGGGATAGGATACATTACCTTCCAAGTATTTTTCAAGGATATGACATTCAATGGTATAATCAGCTACGGATTGAAAAGAATAAATATGGAAAACCATAAAATCAGTATCTAAGAACAAACTCAAAAAGTGGCATACTGATATGCAAATATATAATGAATTGTCAAGTTTAAAAGCAAGAAAAGGGTTATCTATAAACATTATAACCATTAAATGTTAAATTTGGAAAGAATGCATGAAACAAGCCATTCAACAACTGAAATAGTGCAGTCAAGATCGAGGAGATAAATTAAAATCTAGCATTGTAGTTAGCTTCGACTTTCTTGGTGACCGTCAGTCGTGCCAAACGGGATGTTTGATCTTGGCAATGAGCTCAAATGGTCTAGAGGACGCTTATGCCACTTTGTGAAGTGAATTCCGACTTTCAGTGGGTTCTCCAAGATTCTTGGAGAAAGCGTCTATTTATAATAAGTCACCAGTCGATGTCATGTCCCCATTTTCGGGTTCTCTTGCATTGCAATTGGCACTGACCTTCTAGGTGTGTGTCAACGTTATCAAAGGAGTTATTTGATGTTTCCAGTGAGATCAGGTGGACTTGAGGATTCATATGCCACTTTCAGATTTGATTTTTGGTTTTCAATGTGGTCTCCAAGATTCTTGGAGGAAGCGTCTATTTTTAGTAAGTCACCCAGTCAGATCCATTTATCATCTTTCATCATAGGGATCACTCCTGCACAATCAGTTTTCGATTCCAATGTATTCCAACCATTTTCACTAATTGGGTGTAATATTGAGCTATATTTAATTAATGTTACTAAGGTTGTCATTTTCATTAAAATATTTAATCAGGCAGCTCAATATTATAGCTCATTGGAAAGAGAATGAAAATTTTTAAATGATGGAATGCTTAAAAGTGACTTTCGATTCCGGAAATGTTTTAAAAGTAAAATAAATCACTTTTTGGAGGTGTTATTTTATTTAACATTTAAGTTATAAAGTTAAATTAAAATATTTAACTAAAAGGTGAGTTTTGGGGAGACCTAAGGAATAATTATAAAAGGAAAATATTTTAACCTCATTAAATGGGACACCCAAGTGGGAGACATAAGGAAAAATTAAAATAAAATAAAGCATGTTTATTTCTCCAAGGGAGCGCGAGTTTTGGAGGACGAAATATAAAGCAATTTTGGAGCTCATTCTTGGATATGCTTGACTTGATATTTTGGTATTCTGCTTTGTTGGAAGAGTTGGTTCTTCTTCAAGGTTTGTGACAACGAAATCCCTTATAGGCAACATTCTCCATGTTGTTGAAAGACACAATCTGGATGATTTTCTAGGTGATTTCACATAGGGATCACAACTAGACTTCATTGTTGAAGATTTTTACAGAGGTTTCAGGTTTGATTTTAATGAGCATATTGAAGAGGGTGAACAGCAGATAGAAGACTTCACTTTCAGTCAAATATCTCTCATCCTTGCTGGTTGTACACCTCCCAGCCTGGTCGTACAGCTTCCTAGGGAGGCGTGTGAGGTAGAAACCCTAGCACTTGGGTTTTGGGGCTGCATCTTGGTTGTTTTGAGGCACCGCAAGCAAAGGAACATTCAACAAACTCTTTGAGGGTGTGACAGCAGGTTATTGGGGTGTTTTCAAGGCATTCATTGGAACCCAGGTTGCTGGTTGGAGTGTTATTTCATGCCCAGTTTGTAACAGCAGTCCATTGGTATGTCCAGAATGCAATGTTATAAGTGTTGTAATGATTTATGTGATGTATAAACTCTTTTGTAAGGGTTGTACAACTTCTGCAATTAATTTGAAAATATTTCAATTTGTAGGTACATTTAAATAGTTGAAGTTTGGTTCTTATTCGCAATAAATATTGTTGGTTATTGTTATTGTGAATTATCCAATTGAAACCCTACAAAATTGCAAACACATATCAGAAAACAGCGAGAAAACAAAACACAAAAAATTAGGGTATATATTATAGTCAGGCCCGATTTTCTTTATTCATCATCGTTATCATTCCAATGCAATCAGATTTAGATGCTTTTCGACAATTTCCGAAACTCGGGTGTATTATTGGCTTTAATTTAACTATTTTACTAAGGTTGCTTAATTTTATTATAATAATTTAATGGGCCCCTTAATATAATAGCTTGTCAGGAAGTGCATGAAAAATTTTAGATCATGGACACATAATATTGAGACCTTGCGTATCAAATATTATCATTATTTTGAAAAAAGGGTCTTTTGGAACAAAAAGGAGCTTCTAGTTAAAAAAGTGAATTTTAAATTGTATCTTCCGTAAAGTTTGGTTGAAAAAGTATGTAAGGAGGTTTTGTAAGCTCATTTGGATTAGGTAGATTATTACAATTTCTTCTTGAGAAACTCTGGTAGTTCTATAGGATTGAATTTGGTTCATCTTAGCCTTCTAGAGGACTATAATGTCCCCATTTTCAATCACATCAGCATTGATTGTAGCCATTGGGTTTCTCGTTGCAGTCAGTGTTGACAGAGGGGTTATCAGTTGTTCGAGGAGATTTGGAGTATTTTTGGCACCTTCAGTTGCATTCCAGACAAAGTTTTGTATTTTCCGCAGTTTCTGTTGGTGCAGAAATATTTAATAATTAAATAATTAATTACGTTGTCGGGAAAAAAGTATAAAATTAATGGCAACTCAAATTAATTATTTTAATTATTTTTTTTAAAGTGACTAATAGTTGGAAAAGTTAAATATTTTAAATAAGTCACTTTGTGGGGAAATAAGGAGAAAATTAAAAGTTAATATGTATTTCATGAAAAGAGGGAGCAGTTATGAAAAGAGAAAACAAAAGTTTTTTGGGAAGCTCATTTCAGTATTATGTTGGATTAATTTATCTTTTGTTTTTCTTGGAGAATTTAGTTCAAGAGCTTGAGGATGGAAACCCTCGGGATCAATGATTTGGACAAAAACCCAAATCTATTGCAAGTGGAGACATTCGAGTTTCACACATTAGGATAACATTTGCAAAGTTGAAACTTGTGAAGTCTTCTATCAAGACAAATTTCAAAGGATTGGGTGAGTTTTCAAGTTTGGTGAATTGGAAAGGTGTTTACTAGAAATAAATAAATATTATTTTCAATGTTATTTTTTTTTTTTTATATTAAGCATAATAGGAACAGAAAATACATAGTTCATAAGATGGTTATACCATCAGCCTGCGATCAGTATTTATCACCCCCCATACAATGTAAAAATCTGTTACAAGGAATAACAGATAAAAGCCCCCAGTACATTGCATCAAAAAGAATAAACGCCCACATCATAGCAGCCAACCTTGAAGCTCAGTTGGGCACACTTTATAGAATATCTACAAAAAAAATGCCATCAAAGAAGTGTTTGAAAGTGCCTATAACATATTGATTAGTCACATACAATAAACAACAATATATACAAAATTGACAGTAGGTAAAGTAAAGGAACAAGAAGGGGAGAGGAGTAAATGGTTGGCTGACTACACAGCCCCATGGCACCCCCTCAGAGAAACTAGAGCCTAAGCAGCAGCCACCTCCTCTGTCGAGGGAGAGGGAGCAAGCTGAGCTTGAAGATTCCCCACAGATTGCACCCCTGCCACATCCTGATGGAAAGCCTGCAGAGCCCTGAGAAAGACTTCAACATTTGGATGCCCTTCTGGCCACATATGGCCATACCTTGCATCCATGATATCTATTGAAACCGTTATGTTTTGTAAGTAGTTCCAGAATTTGTCTTTTGAGAGAGCAACAAGGATGTAAACCTGCATGGCAATATTGAAAAAGATGAGTCTTCGAAAAGACTCGGTAAGCAACCTTTTCCTTCCTTGAAACAAATCTTCATTCCTTGATTTCCAGATTGACCACAAAATACTACAAGACAAAGAGAACCAGAATAATTTAGCAGTCTTTGAAAACTTAATGTTATGATTAAACAGAATTCTCTCTGGAAGCAACTTTCCATTCTCAACCCAAAATTCTTGGCCGGAGCAAAAGAGTTCCCAAATTTGTTTAGCAAAGGAGCATTCAAAGAAAATATGAACAATTGACTCAGGAACCCTGCAGAGAGAACAAACTGGAATATCATTACTTTTACCCTTGAAAGAAAGTCTCTGTAATGTCAATAACCATCTAAAGCAAGACAGTTTAGCCTCCAACAGACTGTTCCAATTATTTTTAAGAATTTTTTTCCATTGTTCATTATCCCATCGTAAGTTCCAGACTTGATTTAAATGCTCAATTAAATCAATGTGTCTTGTTAAGAAAGTGTATAAATCTTTAACTTTACTGTTTCTTATACCAGTTCCATTTTCCCATTTAAATTCTTTGAATTGTTCTGTTCCATCTTTGGTTATCACGGGGAATTGTAACCTGCCATAGGCCTCCCTAAGGACAGAGTAAGTTCTCCAGTTGAAGGGGGGGATGTTGAATTCATTATTTAGGTCATTCCAGCCTTTTAGTTTCCCATTTTCAAGAATATCCTTAAAGAATCTGATTCCTTTAGCAGCCTAACCTCTTGCCGAGCAGCCTTGAAGAAGAGCTAAAGGTTTCCCTTTATGAATTAAGTTCCACCAAATAGATCTAAAGGAAAAGATAGTCCCCCCATCCCCACAGGTGAACTGGTGATTAACAAGAAAAGGTTTCATCATTTCCCAGGCCTTCCAAATAGTCTTGAAGACATTAGAACCTGCAGGAGACATAATTTCCATACTGCCAAGGATATCACTAAGGGGCAGACCTTCCCACCCTTTTGCCCTCTTAAGCACAGCACTACTAATGTTCTGTTGGACCAACACCTTCCATGGCTCGCTACCTTTCAAAGCTCCAAAGATCCATTTTGAAGCAAGAGCAATACCTTGCAATTTTAGGTCTTTCAACCCCAAACCCCCATTTTCTTTTGCAATAAAACACCACTCCTATTTAACTGCATGCTTTTTCTTATTTCCTTTGCCATCTGACCAGAGAAAGGCCCTAATTCTTTTCTAAATTTCATTGATTTGGTAGGAGTTGAAGAACCAGATAGAGGCAAAGTATATATTGTAAGAAGAAAGAATCTTTTGACAGATTTGCAAACGGCCAGCAAAAGACAGAAATTGCCTGTTCCACTTACCAAGTTTTTTGTCAATCTTTTCACGAGTCCAAATCCACATTTCCTTTAGATTTGGCTCAATTGCAAAAGGAATCCCAAGGTACCTTACAAATTTGTGAGGCCCACCCCATTGAAAAGCAGATGACCTGAGCCAATCCGGGGGGGAGTCCTCCCAGCCTAACAGCCAGGATTTAGAGGGGGCAAGTTAGCACCTGAGGCTAGGGAGAAGAGCTCCAACTTTTTCAAGAGATAGCTAAAGTTCCAATCCTCCAAACAAAACATAATGGCAGTATCATCAGCAAATTGAAGGTTGATGAGCTCATTTCCATCCGGAAGCCTTATACCCCTAACATTAGGAGATGAGGAGCCTTCTCTCAATAGAAAATGGACTGCATCCGAAGCAAGGACAAAGAGAGCAGGAGCAAGGGGGCATCCTTGCCTTATAGATCTTTCCAAGGGAATTTCTTGAGTGAGAACCCCATTAACATCAACTTGGGCAGAGGCATCCCGGAAAAGAGTTTTCACCATATGGCAGAAGGCCTCAGGGAACCCAAATGCCCGCAACATTAACAAAACAAAATCCCATTCAATCCTATCATATGCCTTTTCAAAATCAATAAGCATCATAGCGACTTTCTGATCAGAGAGTTTTGCCCAATTCAATGCTTCCCATCTAGTAATCAGATTTTCCAAAATGAACCTCCCTTTTATAAATCCAATTTGAGTAACATTTATGATGGATGGGAGGACAAGAGCCACTCTTTCAGCAAGGATTTTGGCCAAAATCTTATAGGAGACATTCAAGAGAGTAATGGGCCTCCAATTTTTTATTATATCTTTATCACCTTCCTTTGGGATCAATTTAATTATTCCTCTATTAATGTTTCTACCAAGAGAACCTTTCTCAAAGGCCTCATTGAATACTTGTAGATGGTCATCAGATATCCAGTCTATAAATGTTTTATAGAATTCAGCTAGAAGGCCATCAGCTCCTGGAGACTTATCATTTTTGAGAGAGAGAATAACCTTTTGGATTTCCTCTTTTTAGATCTCTTTCCCTAAGTCTTTTGCCATCTCTTTATTGATTTTCTTAGGGATGAGGCTCTTAATGAGATTCCTTGCTTGGGTATTGCTTTCCTGTATCTTGTCAGAAGTAAAAAGGTCCTTATAGAACTGAAAGAAGTGAGATCTTATCTCTTCTTGACTAACCACAGGTGACCCTCCAACTGAGATGAAGTCGATCTGTTCTCTGGCCTGCTTCTCTTTAATAAACCTGAAAAAGAACTTAGTCCCTTTATCCCCATTTTCAAGCCAATTCATTTTGGATCTGACCCTTAGCCCCTTTATCTTGGTATTTTGAACCCTTTTGAGAGCCTCTTTGTCAACAGCCAGGCTAGTAGCTAAGGATTCATTACTGGGGTTACACTGAAGATCTATTTCTGACTAGAGAAGTCTCTCCTTGAGAAGGGCTTCCCTTCTACGACAATCTTTAGCTTTCTTTTTACCAATAGTCTGAAAGAGGGCTTTCCAACCTTCCAAATTTAGAGACCATCTATCAATGGCGGATAGGGACTTGTAGAAGTGATTGTTTATTTGCCTAAGACAGAGAATGGCATTCCTGCAATCCAAATCCTTTAGGAGATAGGTATTGAGGCAGAAGATTCTATTAGGATCTCCAACTTTTGGAACACCAGATTTCAAACTGAATTTGGCTCTAATAGGATGATGATCTGACAGAGAATAGGGGAGAACCTCAACCTTACACCCTTCACCCACTAGAGCAGTAGAAAAGAAGTCCTTATTAGCATAAAACCTGTCAAGTCTACAATAAACCCTTCTGCCTCCTTTTTGAGAGTTACACCAAGTGAACCAAATAGATTTGCAGTCCTTCTTTTGCCCTTCTAAGGGATCCTCGAGCCTCAATTTGGATTTCATTCTCTGCCAAAAGAACCTTTCATTGCTTTTCCAGTCAAACCCCAATCCACCCAACTTATCCTCCCCCTTCTCTACAAAGTTGAAATCACCACCTAAGATCAAAGGGATCTCCTGAAGGGAGTAAAGTCAATTCCACAAGGCAATTCTATCCTTGTAATCATTGGGGGCATAAACTGAGCACACTCCAAAACATGTTTTATCTTTCTCAATAATTACCCAAACAGCCCTGTTACAAGGGGAGGCACCAAAACTACTGACATCTTGGAACACTTGTTTGCCACCAGCAAGGAAGCACCACCTTTACCTCTTTCATGGTTGGTAGAGAATTGAGTAGCCTCTCTCCAAATTAATTTTAAGTTGTTTTCTAGGTTGAACCCAGTAGCCTTAACTTCCTGTAAAAGAACAATATCATTTTCCTTTTTCTGTTTTAGGAATCTCCTAACCACATGCTTTCTATCCGGGGTTTCCAGACCCCGGACATTCCAGGAGAAGTAGTTGACTTCCATTTAGAACATTCATAAAGAGGAAGGCTCTTTATTGTTTCTAAAATTATCAAAACATTTAGGAAGCTTAGCCTCAACTTCTACCCTTTTTGCATTGGGAGGGATGATGCCACTAAGCTTCTTCCTTTTATCCTTTTGAGGATGGACTGCCTCAAAGAGGTTTACAAGGTCGGAGTTGGCAGACCATTTTTTCTTTCTATATCTCCAAGTGTTCTTCTTCACATCATGCACCAAACGGGAGATCTCTCCATCAATTATATCCTTGGATGAAAACTCGATGTCTTCTGCAGAGTCCATGCCCGAGTGTGAAGCATAATCTTCTGAGCTCATCATTCCACCTATGGGGATGGGAGGATCTTCAGCGAAATTATGTATTATCAATTCATCAACTTTTGTATTTCCTGACACAAAGGAAATCACATTGTGGGACCTTAAGGAAATAGGTCTTTCATTCTCTAGAACAGATTCACCCTCAGGGAGAACATCTAGGCGTTCAAGGCTCTTTTTAACATTCAGATCATTATTAGGATGCAAGTCTGCATCTTCACCATTTTGGGGCACCAAACTGGCACCTAGTACCAGTTCCTCCCCAACATTTTCTTTTAAGGTTTTTGAGATAAATGTATATATTGATTTATCAGACGCACGATTAGGGCCTTTAGTTACCTTATTTTGTCTTATTTTTAACAGAGCAAGCTGTTGAGCATTCAAATTTAATGTATTATCCATTTTAGTTCCCATCAAGTTACTCTCGGGCATAAAGCCCTCATTTTCCTTTACACCAAGATCATTATCAGTGAGCTTATTACCAGAATTTTCCTTTACTTTGTTTAAAAGGGAATCAAGTTCCACATCAAGAATTTTATCGTTATTAATGAGAGGAGGTTCAACAGAAGAGATATTATGCAACTGTATGTTCTGGGGAGGGGATGAAGAACCAACATCTAGAGGAGGATCAGACACCCTGATATTCTCTTCATTGTTTACATCATGTCCCTCACAATGGGCGGCATGATTATTTTTATTATTGTTACTTCCATTATACCCACCTGCGGTGGATCTCAAGTTTGTCTTGTTTCTAATCAGAGGGCAATTCCTCCTTATGTGTCCCTCCCACCTGCATAAATAGCATGCGTTTAGACCCCCGAGAATTTCAATATCACAGCAAACAAACCCAGATTTCAACTAAATTTCAATTACCTCCGACGCATTTTTCCCAGGTGAGAGAGAAACCAACACTCGAGCATCCAAGTGTGGAAGAGGGGTTTTAGTATCATCAATTTTAATGACATTACTGTAGGGTTCTGTTGACGTGCTTTTTATGACAGCGCCAGCACAGAATAAAGTTGCCCAACGGTCACTCTATTCTCTCTTGATCAAAGTGTCCCACATGCAAAGATTGCTTGAAAGTTCATGTGTTCGACTCCAAGGTTCCTTTTATCGCGAATAGACTCAGTTGGTTGATGTGTTTTGCTGGTTATTTCAAGGGGACTTACGTAGTTGTTCGACTTTGTGAAGCAATTAGGACATGAATGATTTGGCAATATGGTTCTGGTATCTAGACTGACTTGGAAATGCAGAATTTAAAGGGGATAGGGATAGGGATTCTACAGATCTACTTCTAAAAGGGTGGAGGACGAGGATCGACTTAAACAATCTTCAAACCAAACTTTGCCTTGTCTCCTTTCGAACAACTCCGACAAAGTTGGTGCAATCTTCAAAGGATGAGAAAAGTGTTCAAACTATGGCGCAACACGTTCATACCGTCAATATGACGCATACAAACATATGAACCATAATCGAAGTTAAGTGCTGATACTCCAGTTGACCACGCAAGGCGAACTTACCATCAGCAAGCCCGCTAGTGGTATGGATGAAGAAGATATGCTTAAATCACCACGCCACACTCCACAATTAACAACTACTTGCATGAAATAAAATCTATTTTACTTTATCTACCTTGAATTGGAAAGACGAAATGGCCTTGCTAGCTACTCATAACAAAGAAGAAATCACCAAGCAATGAAACTCTTTATATTATGAAAAGTGTTCACAACAACCTTTTACAAAACTTTCAAAGGAAAGTTTTCTTCCCTCCTCAATCTAAAGCTAACTTCTAAGCTAAATGCTATATGCCTTCTACTCTCTAGCTCTGATTCAACTCTTGATCTAATGTCTAATTCTAATTCTAATTGATTACAAATGAGGGGGGATGCCCCTTTTATAATGAGTCCAATTCAGTGGACGGTTCAGATCAAATTACAATGAAGGGCTCAGATCGAGCCACCTATGCCTTGATTAGGGTTTCTGCCCTAAAAACCGCCACAGAGAGGAGTGGGCAATGAATGCACAGAATATTCTCCACTCCCCTGCAGGAATCATAATGAGCAATTAATGCCCACTACCATCATCAAGAAGATCTCAGCAGCGCGTTCCCACTGGCCTTCTCCCGGATAGCAAACTCGATCAACCGGGCCAATACTGCTTCAACCTCCTGTGTAGAGATCGGTGGAATATGGTTGAGCTGGAACTCCAAGACTGCTACCGTCTGTCCGTATCTGATGCAAGATTTTCTCCATGTCACCAAGGCGTCCTGGGTATGCTGAATTATACTAGAGAACGTGGAGACATTCTCAAAGTCATCCAGGACAAGTGACCTCGCAGCTGAGAAGAATGGAGGCAGTCTACTTTTCAAGCCATCAGCAGTTATCTCCTCTAGGACCAACTTTCTAGCAAATATGGCTTCTAATGTATTGAGGACTCCCCCCAAGATGTTGCCATTGCTTTCCTCACCTTAGCTGAATCTGCCCTTGCTGCGTCGTGAAATCCACGGCCTGTGACCACCGAGGAGTACCAACTGGTGAAATCATACCTATCACCTCTCTGAATTACACCTCCATCCACCAAGGTTTCTAGAGGTATATGCATCAAAGCCCCCAAACGAAGTACAGTCTTCGTTTGATAGATGCGAGTATCACCCCAGGCCTGATCTACTATATCCATCCGTGCCAAAATATTTGAGGCCTGTCGATGAGCATCGGCGAGGTCCTCCATGAATTTCCTTGTCTCGGTATGAACACGGCTAACCCACTTGTCTGCCTCCGTTTCCATTTTCTTCAAATCTTCTAAGGCAACAACTGACTCCTTCGGAAGCTCTGGTGGACGTTCTACTGCTGGGTCTGCTGGTTCACCTGGATGTGCTAGATTCTGCATATATCCTATCAAAGTTTTGTGCTCCTTCTTCAATTTTTTATACTTCCCCTCCGTGCGGAGCAACTGATCCTTCAATGCTTGATAGGAGTTATCGAACTCCTCGATAACTTGGGCTCCCGTAGGACAACCCAACTCTACTGTGGTGATCACATAATTTTCAGGCCTCTCCTCGGTTCGATCACAATCTTCCCTCGGAATAGCCACCTGAAGCGTGCGAGAGCCTGACTCGTCAGTCGAGATCTTTGAAAACTTTCGGGCCCTTTTCTTCTCTGGTGGCGCACTGATCACTGATCCTCCCGAGGAACTCTTCCATCTCAATGGCTGGATCCGTATCATCCTCGGGTTCTCTCCTCATTCTGTCGGAAAGCCAATCAGGCACTGTCTGCTGTGGATTACAAATGACAAGGGGCTGTTCTTCTGTTGCCTCCATCTCGTGCACTTCCTCTCTTCTTGCACTGGTTTGCTCAGGCTCATCCTCCTCTATAAGCTGGGTATCTCCCGACCCTTGGGTCCCCTGTTCTGTGTTTTCTTCTTCTTCCAAAGCCGTGTCCAACATCTGCTGAAAATGGGTGTCGGCCATTGTTTCCTCTTCCTCCTCATGTTGGCCGCCCCTGGATAGACTGACACTAGCCGATTCCCGGGCATTGGGCTGATCTACCTCCTCAAGTCCCCGCTCTTCCTCTAATCCTGCCCTCTGATCGGCAAATAATGAAACCACTCTTAAACTCGAAGATTGAGTTTGTGAGTGCACGGGTGATGCTTGTTCTATCCTCAACGGTATCGGTTGGGTTGGCACTTCCACTTGTGCCCTCGATGTCTGAGCAATTTGTTTCCCTCTTTTTACCGATAACGGCCTTGGGTCACCCATCAAGCTATAAGTAAGGGCGATCGACTTGCTCTTAAGTCTGCATACATGTCTGTCGACCCAAGTCCTGGTAAAAGTCATCACCGGGATAGAAAGAGTGTCCAAGTCCATGATCTCTGGCTCGGACCAATCAGGTGGTGGGACAGGAGTATCCCTAACTGACCCATAGTCGGGTTGCATGGCGTTGACATCCTCCTCCACCTGGTCGGGAACTGGAATAATCTCACATTCTCTAATCAACTTGAGAGGAAGTCTGGAAAACATCCTTCTTCTTATCTCAGCCTCATCCACTGCATTTGCCCAAAAGTCTTCCAGATGAGCTCTGTGCCGGTATTCAACGTTCTGTACCATCCGGATGTTCCCGTAAGGATCGAAATCCTGCCTGCCTGTGTGATATGACAAATGATAAGATTGCAGCTCGTCCTCTGCCTCTCGGGCTGCCTGCAAAGAGGGACACACCTCAATGGAATTTCCCATGGTGATAGGGAAATCAAGCCCACCCTTCTTTTTCCTTTTCTGAATCTTATCGTAGGCAATCAATTGCCTAGATATCTCAAGCATTACTATGTGATCAGTGGGGTATCGTGGTAACCGATACGGATACGAAGTGAACCCCTGCAGCCTAATATATGTGAATTTCGGGAATTGGATGAGCCAATACCCATATTCCTCAATCAATGTCTGTGCTTCTTTAGATATTCTCTGCTGCGTCCTCTGCTGAAGTGTCCTCGCAATGTGCATTGTGAATGCATCATTTGCCCGTTTATAGTTGGCAATGTTAGCTAAATGTAGCTGTGTGCAGGCTTCATGAATTTTGAATTGACCAGGGGCACAGCCGATTGGCTCCTTGTACGAAATCCCTCTGTACTTAGTCATTCTGGCCAACATGTAAATTACATATGAGCTCATGTAGAAAGTCTTCGTCACCTTCAAGCTCCTGAATTGCTCATCGATGTGGTTGCTAATCATCCTAGCCCAATCGACACACTCCTTTCCTTCCAAGATGATCTCGATGAAGTAGAACATCCAAGGCTCGAAAATGTAAGCCTGTGCACTCCCATTTACCCGGCTCAACATCATTATCAAATCACAGTATTCTTGTTTCACGTCCTCGGCAATTATCTGCTTTGGGAGCTTAGTGCGGGGTGGCCTCGGCTTCTGCATCCAAACTCTGTTGATGACTGCAGTGACTCTTTCGAAAGAGGAAGAGTACATCTTATCTGCCCTTTTGTTTGTCCTGTATAACATCTCCTCAGCAGTTGGAATCCCAAATGCCTCTCCGATGGCATCCGGCGTGAAGTTGGCGAGCAGTTTACCATCCGGAGAGACAATCGTCCTACGTTCTGGCTTGTAGTGATTGGCACACTCCATAATCAGCTCCGGACACTGAATTGCTGGCGGAAAACTAGCAGCTGCGTAGATTCCACTCTTCATTATATTATGTGCCGTGATGGATGGTTGATGGCCCCCTAGCCCGAACATCCTCGATTTGAGTGCATTTAGATTAAATGAACCAAGGTTGGTGTCATTTAATCCTGCCAACTTTGAAACTATTGCCGACTTTGGGAGAAATGGCTTAGCGAGCCTTTTAATCATTGCCTGCCGGGATGAGCCAGCCTTGCCTGCTTCAGTGTTTGCAGCTCTGCCTGCGGCTCTGCTTGTTCCTGCAACATCCTTTGCTCCGGCCATCTGCAAAATAAAATAGAATATCAATAAGCTAGGCTGCAGACTTTTTAGTAAAATAAAACAATCCCCGAGATGGCTGCGAATACGGAGTTAGCTTTGAAAATAAAATTTCTCAGCATAAATTTCTAACTCCAAACCTCGTACTGTATAAAAATCTCTGAGTTTAGAGACAACTCTCAGCAACTGCACTTCTGACTGGTGAAGAAAAAACGCAGCAAGCTAATAACTTTCAGCAATGTAGCTAATTTCTCCAGCACAAATTGTTCGAACCTTGACTTCACTTTGTCAACTTCAGCAGTTAGAGGAATAAAGAGTTGCCAGCAATATGAAATTTCAACTTCCTCAACTTCTCAACGTTTAAACTTCGCAGCAACTCCACTTTCAGCTCTTTGAGAATTAAATTCTCCAGCAACTCCGGAAAATAACTTCAACCTTCAACTTCGAAGTCGCAGCAACACACTTTCAGCTTTTCGAAAGAAAGAGTCTCGGCAAATGAAAATTTCTCCAGCACTTCGCACTTTCAGCAACTCAACACTCCGAAATAAAATAAACTCTCACAGAATTTCTCTCCTCAACCACTTGGAAAATATTTCAATCTCTCAAGAACTTCTTCAGCAACTTCAACTTCGAAACAATGTGAGGAGAAATGAGAGAAGAGATTGTTTAAATAACTTTTCTCGGAGAATCCTGCTAAGTAGTGCTGGGGCTATTTTTAGCACCTTCATCAATTTTCCACTATCTTCGTTCGGAATCTTCTAATTCAAGCGCAGTAGTGGGCTAGTCGTCAGCCGGTCATTATGGCAGTCGCCATTAATAATGATTCCTTCTTCTTCAAATTTCGAATTTTCCTCTTAGTCTGCCAGTTAACTCTTGGCGATTTAAACAACTCGCGAGAAAAACAATCACTTGACTTGATTTAAAATTCCATTTTAAAATCTCGCAGTGTTTAAATAAATTCAACTCGAAAAATTTCGTGGGAGTTGCAAATTTATTTCCAACTTTTAAAATGTCTGTCATTTAAATCCTCGATTTCATAAAATTTGCCTTAGACATTTTAAATTCTCTCATTAAAATGTTCAACTCCGGGTGATTAAAAATTATTTGCGTGCTCGAAATAATTCATCCTTTGAGATTTAACTTCCGTCAGGAAAATAATCTAGGCAAAACGAATTTCCTCTGAAAATATTAAAATTTCCCTTAGGAAATTAATTTTCAAACTCTGTTAACTCATGGGTGCATTTTAAACGGGTTCATTTGATTTTCACTTGACCCATGGAAAATATTCATCGATATCAAAATCTTCCCCTTGAAAAAAATTCGTTAACTTTCAACTGCCTTTGGAGAATTTTAAAACTCACCAAATCATCCTTCCATGCCAAGGGCGTATTTTTCCCCAGTGAAATGTTATTTTGCTTTTAGAAAATATTTCTAACATTTTCTCTACCATAGGCGTATATTTTTGATGAAATATTTATTTCATTTAAAAAAATTCCTCACTTTACACCTCTGGCGCACTTGACCCCTTGGCATTTATTTTTTTGCGACTTAGAAATTTTCTCCTGTCATCTCACATCTTGGGCGTATTTCTCTCAGTGATGTTTTATTTACCCTTGCCACGCCTTAGAAACATTTTCAATCAAGGGCGTATTTAGCATGAGCCACTTTCATTCTCCACACTTGGAAAAATTTAAAAAAAAACCTCCACTTCAACTTGGGCGCATATTCATGTGTCTACTTCCATTTCGTTGCCTTAGGAAATTTTCTCCAGCAACCTTGGGCGCATATGGGGTCTTGAGCTTTCATTTTCTTGACTTAGAAATTTCTCCACGTCTTAGCCACTTTATCTTGCCTTGGGCGCATATGGGTGTGTCTGGTTTTATTTTCACCACTTAGAATTTCTTCAAGCCATGTATCTTCTTGAGGGCGCATTTTGACCTCTCTACTTTCATTTTATGCCTTAGAAGAATTTCGGCCTCCACCATCCTTCTTCATCATGGGCGCATTTGCTAGGCCAAGCTTCCATTTTGACCTTAGGCGTTTTGAGAGAGTCATCCAGGAGGGCGCATTTACATGGGTCTACTTTCATTCTTTTTGCCTTAGACGTTTTGAGTCTTCAATCCTTGAGGTGAGGGCGCAAATCACTAGGTGAGCTTTCACTTTCCACGCCTTAGAAACATTTTCAAGGCATCACTACCCTTGGGCGCAAATGAGGTGTTGCACTTTCAATTTCATACTTAGCAGCTTTTCACCTATCCTCTTCTTCCTTGGGCGCAAATGAGACCCCATGCTTTTGTTTTGCTAGGTGGGCGCATTTCCTTGGGTCTACTTTCATTCTTTTTTTGCCTTCGAAAACTTTCACCTCTCTCCTTCCTCTTTGGGCGCATTTTGAGGTATGAGCTTCTGTTTTATGCCTTAGAAACTTTTTGAGAGAGTCATCAATCCTTGAGGTGAGGGCGCAAATCACTAGGTGAGCTTTTAATTTTGATGCCTTAGGCGTTTTTACCAAGCATCATTTTCTCCAAGGTGAGGGCGCATTCTCATGGGTGTGCTTTGATTTTATGACTTAGAAACTTTTTAGGCTTCCATCAAGGTGGGCGCATTTTCATGGGTGTGCTTTCGTTTTTCCCACACTTAGAATAATTTCCATGCCTCTGCCTGCCTTTGTTTACGCATTCTATTTTTAGCAAGTTGTGCTATTTTTAGCAAATCCCTTGATTTTCAACCTCTAAGGCTCCGTTTTGCCTGAAAATTTCATCAGATGATCTTCTCTGCCTTGTGAACCTGTTTTGTCAGTCCTCTGCCCTGACCTGCTATTTATAGCCACCTGCTATTTATAGTAAGTTTGACTTTCTGACTTCAGTAGCTCCGTTTTGCCTGAAAGTTGCAACGCTTGATCTTGATAGCTTGAGGGTCACTCTGATGCCAACCTCGGGTGCAGACCTGCTATTTATAGCCGTGCCCTGACTTACTAAAAATAGTAAGTTCTCCGACTTTGCTCAAATTTTGCCAGCAGGTACTGTGAAGTGTGCCGACATGGGTGGGGTACTTTGTTTCGGCTATTTTTGGATTTTACCCCCTATAAAAGTGGAAACCCTAATTTGATTTGTATGTATCCCGAACGGTCTCCGTTTGACTTCGTTCCTTCTGCATGTCGCTCTGCCTGCTGAACTGGAGTGTTGGGCGGCTGCCAGAGTGTACCTGCTAAAAATAGAAACCGCCTGAAAAGTGACTCATCCACTGCCGGATGGTTTTGCATGTCATATTGCCCGCGGGATCTCAAAAAACCCAGAAAAACCCAGAAAACTGGTCTGTATGCATGCACTGGCTAAAAATAGTAAGTCCTCAAAACTCGATCTTCTCCGCTTGCAAGTCACACCGTTGCGAAGCTCTCGAAAAACCCATAAAGAAAAACCCGACATGCGTTGAAAAACACTGCATGCGAACCCTAAAAATAGCCTCCGAAGGCTGAACTCTGAAGTGGTTGTCTCGGTTTGCATGTTACATCACTGCGAAGGTTTTGGAAAACCCAGAAGGATTCTCCAGACATGCATCTGAAAAGCTCATGTGGAAACCCTGAAAACGGCTCTTGAAGCCTGAACTGCCAAAAATAGCAAGTCGTCTGATCTGGCTCAAAATTTACGTGTAGACAGCTTGATGTTACCCGGATGCAGTGGAACTGACAGAATTCCAAAATCTCAATAAAATAGTCCCAAGTTGAGTACTTACTAAAAATAGTAAGTTGCCGGAATACAGTGAAAATTTAGGGGGACTCTGCTGGAAGTCTTCTGACTGCTGCACTAAGCTTAGATTTCAATTTTATAACTCAATTTGACCTTAAATAAGCCTGAAGGATGAAAACCCTAATTACCCAGACTTAACCAATATTTCAACCTGGGTCAAACAGCGGGACATCCCCGGAAGGACCAGAGACCAGAGAGAGAGCGAACCAAAGCCAAAAGACCAGAATGGAGCAAAATTTAGGGGGTCCCCATCTTGATGGGGTGATGTGTGAAAAAGGTCGCAACAGGTTCCAAAATCAAAGGTACAAATTTCCACAACCTCGGAGGAACATGTTTTATTGTCAACCACCGAGGGCTAGAGAGAGCCAAGACCTCATCTTCCACAGCCTCCAGGTTCCAAGCCAAAGCCCTAAACACCACCGAACTCACATTCCAGAATTGCTTTTTAATTACTTCCACTTGAGAATTAGGGTTACAAAAAAAAACAACATACAATCCTTTCTGAATCATTCTGCAATAATTAAAATGAAAGCCCAATTTCTCTTCCCAGACTTTGGAGAACCATTCCTCCATATATTTCCTGGCCGAAACCCTAGTAGGGTCAATGGCCGCAAAAAAGATAGCAGTTTTGCCCAATTTATTAATTTCTTCAACAATTGCATCATCCAATACTGGGTTCAGAAGTAAGACATCTTTCAAGGGAGAAGCAGGAGGCTTACCTTGTCATTCTCCGCCATGTTGTTGCAATAGTCTCGTGTCTTCGCAAGAGAATCTTGCACCCACCGGCAGCGAGTTCCTCTCCCTGCGATGATATCCCGAAAAGATTTGCTCTCCTCATTATTAACAGAACGATTTGCTGCAAAACCGGTTAAATCCGGAGGGCTTGTACCACCATCCATTGTGAGCAGAGCTCAAGGTAGGATAACACATGCGGGCGCACACCACCAAAGCCGCCAGTAGAAAGGAATACCACATGAGAGGACACTCTTACATCAACAGGACGCACGGGAAGGACGGCCGCCGGAGGCACGATCGTGGAGGAGAGTCAAACCTCCTCCACAGACAGGAAACTTCACACGAACAGAGAGGACCCCACAAACCCTAAGTTGCAAACCCGAAAATCATTGCATTCCTCATTCTTCTCATTTCTGATTCAAACTATCTTGGATTGGCCTCCACCCAAGAACTTTTCGGAGTTGAGAGGATTCTTGGGGCTATGTTGTTACTACAGGAGATTTGTGAAAGGCGTTCATCAAGTTTCGTCTTTTTCAATGTTATTGCTACAGCCATACCAATTAAATAATTATCTATAACTCTTGGCTGAGTTTTAGAACTATACATATTCAAGCTGAGAAGGGTCGGAGTTTCCAAAAGGGTATTTATTAAATACTCAGTCCTATGCAACCTTGAACAGCTGCCATATTTTTTCTGAGCCAGCCTTTGAAATAGGAAAAAATTTGGTTTTCTCCTCTCTTGCCTTGATCACTTGCAAATAAAATTATGAAAAATGAATGCACAAGACTGTCTTAAATAAGTTTTTTAGATTGAAAGCTGCTTTCATTCCTAAATTTAGAGCTGAAACCCTAATTCAGGTGCATCAAACTTAGGCACTTTTTCTCTTCTCTTGAAATTTTGAAATTTTGAAAATTTTGTCTAAGGCATGAGAGTTTGGACGCCACCCTTGAGGGACTTAGCTATTTTCATGAAATTCCAACTTTTTCTTGATTTTTAACCTTATTTTGATTTTGATTTCCGGATACTAGGTTGATGTTGCGAATTCGCTGAATCATCCATCGCGGACCCTAAGTAAATTTGACAAAGTTTGCCTGGAGGCATCTTT
This sequence comes from Sequoiadendron giganteum, assembly GCA_007115665.2. Lineage (NCBI taxonomy): Eukaryota > Viridiplantae > Streptophyta > Pinopsida > Cupressales > Cupressaceae > Sequoiadendron > Sequoiadendron giganteum. The sequence goes on along the minus strand of CM021104.1, from coordinate 390,581,422 downwards.
CGATAAAAACTTCATTTTGGCCCTCAAAATCATGGGTGCCTATCTCTCTCTGGGGCGCCCATCAAAACCAATGTTAGCCATTTTTATGTTCTTCAAGTATCAACACTGTTTCTTCACCTTCAGATGATTTCGAGATTCTGGGAGTCAAATTGATCTGATTGATTGACAGTTGGACTCGTCGGATAACTTGAAGGATTCTGAGGAGGGTCTTCTAGAGATGATTTCTTCTTAAAACTGATTTCAGGCCCTCAAAAGTTTGGGCACCTATCTTCTCCAGGGGCACCCATGTTTTTAGACAGTTTATGTTTACCTTTTCAACTTTTGCACTTGCTTTCTGATCTTTTGATGGATTCTTGTTTCTGGATAATTCGAAGCTCTGATTCATTGATGGTTGGACTTGTCAGATACTCGGAAGATTAAGAGAGAGGTCTCCTGCGAGTTGCATCCTTTGAAAGCTAAGTTTAGGGGATCAAAAGCTTGGGCGCCTATCTCCTCCAGGGGCGCCCATGTTTTCAAACTTAGAATTTTCTTGAAATATTCATTTTTCCTTTGACTTTATCACTCAGCTTCATCTTCGATATTGTTGGAGTAACAATTAGCACCTCTGGAGTGCGAGTTGGTACGGACAGCTATGCACAGTATGCGATGACTACTCTTCAAATTAGGAGGGGAAGCTCCCTCTTTTGTTGATATGCGTTCTGAAAGTAAAATAACTAAATCCTATCTTTTTGACTCAGCTGGAAGAGGCACAAGGTTAAGAAAACCAAGGACGTTGCAGCTAAGGATTTTCTCTGGTTTCACAGGTCTTAACTACAGCTAAAAACTAAAAGCTCTAAACTATCTGATCTCCTCAAGAAAACAAAGCATGAGAAAACGGAGCAGGAATGTGATTATACGATAAACTTCAAATACAGATTCACAACGTGAAGGCAAAGTGGGACAGCAATTTTCTCAACTAGGAAGAAGTTTATTAACACATACAAATATACGATAAGCTTTAAGTACAAATTTGCAACATGAGGGCAAGGTGGCACAACAATTTGCTCATCTGAATAGGCTTATTAGAAACAAAACACAAGGTAAGCAACTAGGACAGTGAATTGTATAAACGAAACACGCATACAATGAACGATCAAACTAGCAACCCCATTTAACTAAGATTCAAATAAACACCATAGAAATAACATCAAGGCAAGGTGGCACAACTATTCATTAATACAATAATCACTCATGAACAGATATAGAATAACAATATTACAGGCAAGGTAGGCTCAGCATATATTGCTATCGCGTGCAAAAGTTATTTACAAATGAGCTGAAAGCTCTTATTTATAGACATCAAAGGTGTAGGCAACCCTAAAATCACCTTAAGTCAACTACAGTCTCGCAGCATGCGAGATTTTATTCATCTAAGTCTAAATGAAAGAAACTATACAATTAACTGGAAAGCTACCATCAATTAACTGATACAAACAAGACTAAATGGACATGTGCAACATGCACGTCCTTATTGAAACGAAAGCTAACTGATAACTAACATCAGTCAACTGAAACTAACTAAAAGTTCATCCTCCTACGAAAATATCTCCAAGAATGAGATAGGCGTGCCTGATATCAACAAGGAAAACTCAAGAACTGACGTTGAGTTAACTGATGCTTTTGATTCATCCTCGTAAATAACTGCAGGATCCAACTGGGCGTCTACTACAAGCCCTCTCTGTTTATCATCTCGTCCAGGAATTTATCGATTGTATCATCATCTGGCACTCTGACGCTGTCTACAATGATCAACTGCTTGTCTAATTCCTTATCTCCATCCTGGATCGCCCTCTGACTATTTCTAACCTCTGTAGTCACCTTCTTGAAACTGATAGTCAACATTGAGAACTCCTCCAACTTAGACGCCTCAAGATCTCCACCTAGGTTATCACGAATCAGCTCTTCGAACTTAGTTTGAACTGCCTCTAACTCGGCGTATGTACCATCTTCACGCCGATAATGGCATGGGATCTGGGTGATGAACTCGCTGATAAATCGAAGAGCTAAATCAACCTTCTCCTGAACTACACCCATCTTAGTAAAAACTGTATCATACGTTTCCACTTTGCAAAGGTACAATTCTCTCCAAGTGAATACCTTCTTTTTATCTTCTGCTGCTTCAATGGCGTCATAGGCAACTGCAAGCTGTGATATGAGAATCAGATCCTTCGGTACGCTCTGCTATGAATATCTTGAGCTCCTGAATCCTCTGTCGATCTGCGGCTGTCTCTCGAAGCTGCGGGAGTAAGGTGCCTGTCCTGCGTTCCCATGAAGCAAACTCGAGATGTACTGTCGGAGTTGCCTGACTTCAGCCTTGAGGGTTGCCTTATCTTCACCATCCTTCATGACACACTCCTCCAGATTACTCGCGATGACCTTGAATAGACTCACGTCAGTGTGTCGAGTACTCTTACCTAGATTTTCTTTGACGAAGGTAAAGTCACCAACATCAACCTCATCTATGTTCTTGCCTTTTGGAGGTGTAGCAACTTCTATGATGAGCTCTGCTTCAGGATTCTTCTCCATGTTGACTTGCTTCTTGGCCCTCTTATTCAACCTGTCCTGATAAGGATCACCGAACTTGAACAAGTCAAGCTCATATGAAGGCATACGCCTTTCTCTCCCCAACGACCTCTCAAGCCAAGATGAATGATTCACGCTGTTCTCTTGAAGAGGAGTTGATCCTACTGTGTCAACCACTGGCGGATCAACTGACATGAAGGTCTCGTGTACTGGGGACTCTGGCTCCGAATCAATGTCAATAGGAGATGACAAAGGTGAAAAAGGTGAACCTAAAGATGATGAATCAACCTCAGTCTGTACTACTGGTTCTACTGGAACTACTGGCTCTCTCTCTACCTGTTTCTGTTTAGTGATGCTCTTCCCTTTTGAATTCACCCCAACCTTAACTCCTTCAAGCGGCTTCAAGATAACTTTGACTCAAGGCTTCACCCTAGAAGTAGAAGGTAATGAAGAAATCCCTACTAGCGGCTCTGTGACTGGAATTACCCTTCGCTTCCGCTTGCTTTCAAGGAAGTACATGCTCGTTTTAATAACTGATCTGGACAAATCCTTTACTGAAGTATTCATTGGAACATACCAATCAAGTTGGCGAAGTGGCTGGCGAGCGACTTGGTCTTTAATGAATGAATTGAGGAGCACTTCTCCATCATCATCAGACAAACCCTCCACATCTTTTGACAAGAAATCAGCAATCTGTGGGAGAGTAAGCCTACAGTAATGATGTCGACACACCTCAAACTCATCCTCGGAATTGACACAGAAGTCCTCAATCCTGTCGTATGTGAATTGCTTCGCTCCAACCGTGTTGAATAATGACCCAACGGATCATAGGTACGCCTTTGAGGAAAACACTCGAGCCAAAGTTTCTCTAACTCATTCGCCATTAGCTTGCAATCAGCAGTTGTCTTACACTTGTAAATACCCAATCTGAAAAGAAAGGTGAAAGTTGGCTTGTGTCGATTGCGAAGGAAAGTGTGAACCTCGTGTTCTTGTCTCATAAACTCAATGAAAAGGACTTTGTCTGACGGGTACCTCGGTAGCATTAGAGGCTCTCCAGTGTAACCATACACACAGATATATGTGAAAGTAGGGAATTGGATGAACCAATCCGCCCAACTCTCCATTGCTGACTTGGCCTCTGGGGGAATTCTAACATGCATCTCGTTGTCTAAATCCCTGACTGTCCTCATAAGAAAGTGATCACTCACCACCTTAAAGTCTTGTTCAGCTTTCGAAAACTCTAACTGAGAGTACTATTCGTGCACTCGCTGAATGCCAAGAACTCCATGAGTCTTTAATAGTCTAAAACTGCCTTGAAATGCAACCAAGTAAACTAGAAAAGTCACCATATGAAATTCGTGCTTTCTCAAGAACTCTGTAATCTGCTGGTGAAGACATTCACTGATAAACATTGCCCAGTCGAAGGTTTCTTTCTTGTCGATAGCTCGAGAGATGAGGTAGAACATCCATGGTCAGAAAATGCTTGCGTCTTCCTAACCTGATACTCGGGTGAGTAAAATTATTAAAATGGCAATCTCGTCCTTGAACTCACCACGCCCAACTTTCTTCGGCAGGTTAGTTTTCTGAACCTTTAACCATCGCTGAGCTACTTTCTTTTGCGATTTGTCCTTGTCCTCTTCCTATATCTTGTCACAATCTGGAATGGATACTGTAAAGTGATCTAAACGCGAAGGGATAGAAAAGCATTTCTCAATGTCCCTCGGTTTGAGGCTACAAATAACCCTTCCATCGGCTGATCTGATTTGTCTGGTAGACAAGTCATGATGCTTGATGCAAGCAATTACAAACTCAAGATCAAAGACCGAGATGGGAATGGATGCCGGTGCAAGCAAACCTGAACGCTCAAGGTTTCTGACTGTAGTGCTGCTGATACCCTCCAATGTACTCAGATTGATGACGGGATAAACATGACCCAAGTTAGTATCTGTAGTTTTCAGAAAATCATGAACAAAGACCTGTTTAGCCTTGTAATCTATGGGATTGTACTGCATTCTAAAAAACTAGATTATAGACTATAAAGTTGGGTATGTTCGGACAACTTTAGAAAAGGTTGCAAAAGCTCGGAGATAGGCTAAAAATAGCAAGTAGAAGTGATTTTTTTTGAAAAAAATCTGAGATATGGGTTTTGTGCAGAACTGAATTCTAAGACAACCCAGAACGACAGAATTGTGAAAAAATGAGATTTAGGCCTGCATGCAAAAGGTTTTCAACTGAGATTTGAACTGGCAGTTAGGGGTTTGGGGGGCAGTTTTCCCCGCTAAACTCTGGAACATGGGTTTTGTGCAGAACTAAATTCTAAGACAACCCAAATTCGACGGATTTGCAAAAAACATGTTTTAGGCCCACATGCATAGAAAATTCTGGAAAAAAACACAGTGCTCTAGAATACAGGCAACGGGGCAATTTTCACAAAATAATCTAAGACATGGGTATTGTCATTGATGCTAAAATACACTAACCCAGATGATGTGTTTTTGAAGATTTTGTCGTTTTCTTTAACATGTGAAGAATACCTAAGACGCGAATAGAGGAAATAAGACAGAAGATAGAAGTTTTGTGTTTTGTTTTAATCTTCTTCTATAGAAATTCACATATGCTTGAAATGGATCTGATGAAACCTGCATGCAAATGGAAAACAAAGTCTCAAATATTCCTCCTCTGAACATTTTGAATCTATAGCTACGACACCTGTAGCACCTTAAGATCATTTTTTATGCTCAAGAAAGACGTGTTTAATCAACTCATAATGAGAAATAATGGACGCTATATTCATAATATATGAAAATGTATCCTCAAAGGCGTGTCAAATGCATGCACAGCCTTGGAAAGTGCTCTTGAACTCTAACTGGACCTTCAAAACCCACGCATGGCCTATAATTGGCTTTAAAATCAGTTAACTGAATGAAAAATATGCCCTAATAAGGGCGCCACCTTCAAAAGTTCAGTTAACTGGCGCATGCAAGCTGATCTTGCTCAGTTACAGACTAAAAATAGGTCTAGAAGAAGTCGACTTGAAAAGAGTTGAACTGAAGAGCTAATTTTAGTTAACTAAAACCACCTCTCATGCGCACCACTTCTGTTGAGTTCAAAAAGTCAACCTTTGACTTTAGGCGCCTCTCTCCAGACTTGGCCAATTTCTCAAAAATTTGAATTTGAAAACCTCACCGGAGCTCACGTTTAAACACTGATTCTGATTGACTGACATGTCGGATTGACTGGTTGACAGTTTCATTGAAGAGCAGGATCAAATCTAACAAAAGACTCCTTGAGGTGACAAACCCTAATTCATCCATCTGAGGCCTCAAAAAGCAGGGCACGCCTAGCCTTCAGGGGCGCTTTTGACCTCAGACAAAAAATTTTCAATACATTTTCCATCATTTTCACAGTGATTCTGACCTCATTTCACTTTGTGTTTCCCGGTGTTCAGCAAAAACTCAGAACTAGCTAACTGGCTCCCTGCAAAGCTGGCTAGATTTTGAACAAGAGCTCTTGAAGAGCACTTCTCGTAAAAACATCATTTGACATCAAGCATGGGCACCCCTGGCCTCCAGGGGCGCTTTTCCTCCCAGACTTAGCCATTTCTCAAACTGGAAATGGCTAAAATACACTAAACCTCTGGCTACAGGCTGTTGAGAAGTCATCTGACCCGGCTGAGATATGCAACGAAAAGCTGGAACCAACACGGACAGGATGAGCACCTGAAACCATCAAACAAACTGAATTCAAGGCATCAAAACCGTGGGCGCCCCTGGCCTCCAAGGGCGCTTTTACTATTTCTGGACATTTCTAACCATGACTAAAACCCCAAGTTTGACCCCTGATACTGACAACTCAGCAACTCGGATTCACCTTCTGACGGATGCATTGCGAAGCCAAATCAAGTTTGAGATAGACATCCTAGGCGACACTTGATCAGAAAACCTAATCTGAAGCTCCAAAAAGATGGGCGCCCCTAGCTGAGAGGCGCACTTTTCACTCCAGACTTTGTCATTTTCAATTTCCCTCGTTTTGCGTTCAATCTCCAGTTTCAGGTGATAGACAGATCCGTTGGACTTGCTGGTTGGCTCATCACGAAGCTAACAGTATTTCGGAGAAGTCCTTCTTGAACTAACATCTCTTAAAAAGTTGATCTAGGCCTCCAGAATCAAGGGCGCCCCTGGCCTCCAGGTGCACTTTTGCTCCAGAGTTGGCCATTTTTTCAGCATTTTCAACTCGTTGAAAATCTCCTTTGAGACGAAGCCTCTTTTCAGACAAAACTCACCATAGAAACATCATCGAAGCGTTTTGAGCTCAGCTTTTGACACCTAGCACCTGGCCATCTGCCATTGTTGAGCTCAAAGAACCTAACTTTTCACTTGAAAAAACAAAAACTACCCACCAGGCTTAAACTGAGTTTTAACTGAATCTAACTTCACCATTGTGATCATGAAGCAAAATAAGCCAATCAAAACAATTTTCAACCAATTCTGACAAGTTTCAATTTTTAGGGTTTTGACCTAAATAGGGGTCCAGAAACCCTAATTTTCAATTTTTTCAAATTTTGCCATACCTTTGTGGCATCACACTAACCAAAAGTCCATACTTGATTTGCCCAAAAACTATGTTTTGACATCATTTTAACAAGGTTTAGACCATTTTAAGCAAAATGCCTTAATGAAGCAAAAAATTAGGTTTGGGTACAACAGATATCAGCTAACTACCTACTCTAATGGACCTGCTGACAGTTGCGTTGAAGAGCTACTTCAAGTCTGAAGAAGCCATGTTGGAGGCTGTGATTGCAAAATCATTCATTTGATACCTCAAAAGCTTGGGCGCCTATCTCTCTCTGGGACGCCCAAGTTTTCATACTTAGCCATTTTTCTACTCCGTTTTCACCTTGAAGCTTGAAACCTCATGTTATGGGCTCTGTTCATTATGAGTTTGCTGATAGCTGACGAATTCGATGACCATGCGAAGATATTCACTACGAAGCTGGCAAGTATCTGAAGAGATTGAGTATATTTGCAAACCCTAACTGCTGAATTTGGTGCTTCAAAACCCTAGGTGCCTATCTCTCTCTGGGGCGTCCAGAATTCCAGACTTAGAATATTTCTGATGATTTCCATGATTTGCCTTTAGCTTCTTGATTGAGACTCCTCCGTTCAATCTTCAATACCGGATGACTAGTTGATCAGATGGTTGTGCCGATGGATCCACCGTGGAGCTGAGAAGATTTTGAACAACATTGTCTGGGAGCTCAAACCCTAATTTCATCATTTGATCTCTTGAAAAGTTGGGCGCCTATTTCTCTCTAGGGCGCCCATGGCTAGCAGACTTAGTTTTTATTTTGCAATTTTCAACTTTCTCCTTCGTTCGACGTGCTTGCCTTTGTTCTGACTGTCAGAGATGAAAAATTTTCTAAAGCACAAAACTTTGGGCGCCTTTGCTTGGCAAGGGCGCTTGATTTTCCAGACTTAGCCAAAATTTTGTAATTTTCATGATTCACCAACTTTCATTCTCCGTTCCTCGTCCTATGTGCATCAGTAGTAGCTTCTTATGTTCAGTGCTTGAATGTTTGAGTCTAACTCTTGGCAATTGAATGTCCTCCATTAATGGCCTTGCAACTCCTCAAAAAGCTTCTAAAAAAGTAGAATAGACCCACTATGGCAAAACTGATCTTTCTATGATTCTGACTAGACCAGCCTGTTGAGGAAGTATTTTGAGCTAATCAAAATCAGTTTGAACCCTAGAAGCCAAACTTTCTATTTTTAGAAAATTATGCTTGCATCCATTTCAAAAGAAACCCAAAAAAGTTATAATTTAGAAAGTTTCTAAAAATAGAAATTTCCTATAATTTAGGGCCGAAAAACTGAAATCTTGGTTTTGTAGACTTGGTCGCTCTGAGCAAACCCAGATCATCAGATTTTAAAAATTTTGAGTTTTTGACCCTCATGCAAATCCCCAATTTTGACCTTTTTTGACAATTTTAACAAGACTTTGACTCATTTCTTCAAAATGCCTAAGTGTAGCAAAAAATTTAAATTTTGGGTACAACACACGTTTTTCTCAATGGAATAGTGTTGCATAATGAAACTGCGAGGTTTGACCGCGAACACTCTAGTTGTGAGAAATACACACAAATCGCTGCATACGTAGAATTCCAACTATATCAACCCTCTAAACTAGCCTCGAAAAGTCATCAGCTACACGAGGTATGAAATCATGTGGACTTTGAGTGTCTACGCCTGCCAAATTGTCTGAATCAACCCTCTAGATGCACTTGATGCAAATTTGTGTTAGTCATTTTGATGAAATCGTGAATTAAGACCGATTTGGTCTTGAATTCAATCTGAGTGAACTGCATTTTGAAAAACTCGCCTATTGACTGTGAACACGGCTATGTTCTGACAACTTTTTCGGAAAAGCTAAAAATAGCTTCTAGCGAGGCTAAAAATAGCCTATCGAGGGGCAATTTTTATGAAAAATTATGAGACGTGGGTTTTGTTGGAGAAAATTATTCTAAGCCAACCCAGATCGTTAGAAATTCGACAAACTAACTTTTACTCGAGCATGCAATGACTTTTCGGTGTAGAAGCTGCAAAGGGCACCAAGGCTATTTTTCCACAAAATATTCCGAGATATGGGATTTGTTGGCGCATGCGAGCTGTAACAACCCCATCCTTGCGTAATTAAAAAATTTCTACATTTCACTTAAAACATATAAATGTAACAAGTAACGAAGACATTACAATAAAATTCTTCCTTTCTTCATTGATAAATACATGCAAGTTACAATATATATTTCCACATGAATTTCCATTTTCATTGCAAATATAAATCAGAGTATAAAAGTAAAGCAATTGCATACATAGCTCGTAAGCTTTTTGCACAAATAGTAGTAAGATGGTCCAGGTTCCCTTCCTTTCAAATCTTGGTGTATCCGTCGCCTGCTGTGGAGGAGAAACATCACTCAGGCGCTTTTCCGCCAACCACGGACTGTTAATGCGGTCCCCCGCACATCCATCATTCGATGGATGGCCCTCCCTTCTAATGAAGAGATTGGTAAGGTATCCGGCTGTGACAACCCAACTGAGCATAGTGTTGTGTCCTATTCACAACTAGAACCTTGCTATTTCACAATCTCATACTAGTACAAGGATCATGATGAACTGACAGTGAAGTCTCAACTATCAAACATCTAAGTGGATGTCATATATTTCACTACTTTGGCCAAAGTTTTCTCATTCAGTACTTCAAATGAAGGTCATCTATCATATACACTACTCAGGGCCGATTTGACTCAAGGCTATCTTACACTACGCATAGGTATCGTCCTTTACTTTTGGATAATCTTTTATCCTAGACTAACCTACAACATTCTTCTACGAAATTTATACAAGATAGGTATATCTTGTTTCAGATAACCTACCTTTTGAACAATCTACTTCAAATGGATACATAAGGGAGGTATATCCTGTTTCAGACAACCTACCTTCAAACAATCTACTTAGAAATGAAACAGTCTACAAGTGTCTTATACCATTCCTCCTAATCAAGAAATCTTTATCCTAGGAGTACTTTTAGCTTACCTCAGTTATCCCTATAACTTAAGCTGAAAAAGACCTTTCTAGACCACTATCCTTATTTCATTCCTAGTATCTAGTATCTACTTCACACATATTCTCCTTATATGGAGATCATACAGTATAGACTACGCATATACAAAATGCAATCCATTTTAATCACATACGTTCTTTAATCCCTTATACTTAAAAATCCCATTACTAAGCAATGTAAGAACGACAGTTTCCCTTATAAACTATTTTGCAATCAAGATATTTCCTTTAGTAAATACAAACCTAATTCTCTTTTACTAAAACAATCAATTTATGCAATCTCACTCTTAAAATCCAATTCCTCTCACAAGTTTACCTTTCAAGCACAACTTTAGAAAAACATTTCTCATTGTAGCTCATTTCCTCTACATTCTAAAATGGCGGATTACACTCTTTGCAAGAAAACGTCCATGGCAGAAAGCGCCCCACCTGGCCTAAACTCTAGGCTTTCCCACGCACTCTCAGAATGGAGTCTCTATAGGCCGCGACCTGGTCTACCTCCCGTGCACGCATATGCAGCCGCGCGATTTACCTTTGCAATAAAAGTTCGAACTTTGCTAATTTTGAACTTTGGCGTATTTTCCATGGTGAAGGAAATTCGCAATATTAGCTTTATTTCAAGTTATAAAGTATTCGATAAACCTCATAAGATTTCCAATGTTAAAAACATTTATTTATTCCTCATGGCATATTTCATACGATTTTTACCAAAAGACTATCTAAGTCTCTTATTTTCTCATGGTAAATTTTATATGTTATTTACCAAATGACTATAGAAAGTTAATTCATTTATTTCCCAAAGACCACCTTTTATTTCCAAATAATATATAATATTATTTCTCCAAAGTTGCTTTATAATATTTACTCAAATTAAAAGATTTAAATCTTTTAATTTTACACTTAAGAGTTTTAAAATATTTAGCTAGATACATTTACATATTTTAATATATAAATATTATTATAGTTCTTTTAAATATTAAACATATAAATATTAAAATACCCGAGTATTTAATATACTTATATATTTTAATATAAATATAATAATATTATATATAATTACATATATAAATATATTTAACAAATATAAATATACATATACATATATAATTGTCGATTATATATATATTTTGCGAGCCAGTCAGCATATTTTCAAAATATATATCTATGTGTATGTATATATAAATTCCAGGCAAATATTAATATTCCACATTATCGGACGTACGCTTATAAACATATATATTGTAGTACAATCCTCTATGTACACGTATACGTACGTATATCATATTGATACATCCGTATGACAAGTCCATTAGCCAATTACGCTTGTATCAATATGTTTATACCTACCGATACGTATATATACTATACATGTGTTTATATGCTTACTTCCGACGTTCACATCCAAACATGATACCACCATGATGATCATAATCTCACAATCAAGCACAAAGATAAACTTCACACACAAAAAGCAGTCAAAACCTCTACTTGCAAGACATACAAGAAATGGATGACTTACCTTATACTCATACAAAAATGACTTGGTTTACTCAGTCTAAGGTGAGTGTGTGTATGCTCAATTGATTTACTTTACCGGTTACCCGACCAAGGCCCTCTCCCGAGTGATATTTGCCCTTCGCCTAGAGGAATGGTTCCTGTTCCTGCAACCATAGGCATACAATCTTGGCAGTTATTTGTTCACAACATTAACAGTATAGAAAACATCTTAAGTTAGAATATTCACAACTCAAGAACTTGCATGCAACATTAAACAAGAATTACACCAATAAAAGTATCAATCAAATGAGACAATCATTTAAATAGCACACATTCATTTTGTTAACAAAAACATGTTTTATTCATTTCAAAGATTCAAACATTACAATCAATTGCCCTATGCAATAGTAGCTATACAATTGGGGTGTAACACGAGCTGAACAAACCCAATTTCTCTTTTTTTTAAATGTTGACTTTTTTCTGAAACCCTAATTTTAGGTAGCCGAGGGGCAATTTTTTCGAAAAAATTTGGCACATGGGTTTTGTAGTCGCCAATGAGCTGAATAGACCTAGAATCTTCGTTTTAAAAAAAATCGAGTTTTAGACCCACATGCAAAAGAATCTTTGGAAAAATATGCAGTGCTTCAAAAATGGAAGCAACGAGGCAATTTTCTCGAAAAATTTTGGAATATGGGTTTTGTCGCTGATGCTAGGCTGAATGAACCTAGATGAATGAATTCTGAAAATTATGTCGTTTACTTTGACATGCGAGAGAAAACCTAAGACAAGGATAGAAAAATTTTAGAGAGAAAATAGAAATTATATTCTGCCTCTGTCAATCTTCAAGAAAATCGCCTCCTTGTCTCAATCTGATGAAATTTTCCAAGAATCTACTGAAAAGGTGACGCATGAATAATTATTCCTCAGTTTAACCTGAACGAAGAACCTCAAAGAGCATTGAAAATGGCCTCCGTTTGATCCTTCAAAAGGCGTTGGAGAGAAAATAGCTGATTTTTGCTTCCACCTGCAAGAAATAATGAAGTTGTGATGCCTATGCTTGAACAAATAAGCATTTTGGAGGTGATACTGCCAGTTAGGTAGGTGTGCCAACCCTAATTGAGCTAATCCTCGTGCATGCATCGCAAACTGAATTTCTCCATTAACTTTGGACACTAGATGCAAGAGGTTGCACGCAAAAATCACAATTGCGAGTTAAAATGATCAAACTTTGACTTTTGTCGCCCAACCTTAAGAGAAAATTTTCAAAGATTTTCAAACTCTAGTGTGACAAACTGCCTATGTTTGACCCTGAATTTTGAATGCCCGGTTGATCCTAAAGCTATGTTAATAGATTCATCGTGGAGCTAGATCAAGTCTGACAAGATGTTGGGTGCTTTACACCTCATCACCACTGGTCAACAGTGCCTCTATCCAGTCGTTGACCTCTTCAGCCCTTGGGCAATCAATGCTCCACAAGATGACGGCGTGACGTCTCAGTATTTCTTCACCTGTCACAAGCTATTGCTGATAGTCTATGCATTTGGCAGCTACGTCATCCAACTTGGTAGACATGGCTACAACTTTGGCCAACTTGCAACCATTGGGATCATCAAGGAATGTGTTATGGATGACGTCTCGGAATTGTTTCTGCACTATTCCTAGCTCAATGTATTCTCCTCCCTCATGCTGATATTCTATGTGAGGGGAGGATATTACCAACGTTCTTGTGAAGTTGATAATACCTGCAACAATATGTCTGTAGTCAATCAACTCCACAGAATTGGCATCATAGGCTTTCACCTTGTATGCCAGTTGTTCCTTCCAATCAAAAAGATGGCGCTTGTTCTCTATGGTGGTAACTGATTGATAAGCCAATTGCAAATCAGCGACTGTCATTTCATCCCTTGGCCTCTTCTCTGCTGTCCTTAGTTCTAATTGTTGGATCTCTGAGCGGAGTCCATGTGCTCTATCTCTCAAATTGTATGTTTTCGCTAGTACACATCGTCCTCTGATAACAAACTCATCCACTTGATTTCTCAAGTGTTTTCCATGTGTGAACAACTAATGATGGTTTTGCTCTGCGGGGAGATCTAGTAATTCCCGTGGCAAAGCAGAGAGGTTAGGAGAGTCGTGCATCAAGCTGGAAATGTACATTCTCAATTGTCGGTTTTCAACCTTTAAGGCTGCTTTATCTTGGCCATCCTTAGCCATCCTCTCTTGGGCGCTCACTGAGGCTATTCCGAGAAGGTTTGCCTCCACCTGACGAGTGGTCTTTCCAAGGTTCACCTTTGATAGCGTGAAGTCTTCAACCCTTACATTATGTATGTTTTTGTCCTCAGGTGGGGCAGCAGTCTCTATGATGACCTCATTATCCGCATTCCTTTCTACATGTGCTTGCTTCTTCAACTTCTTTGCCGGCATGTCTTGAGGGACATGATCGAACTCTGTGAAGTCGAGCTGGTAGGACAGCCTTTCCCTCTTCCTTCCAAGGAAAATCTCAAGCCAGATAGAATCCCGACTAGCCTCGCTGGAAGGAGGAATGTTGGCCCCCTGAATGTTGGATGAACGAGACTGTGCTATATTGACGTCTCGCGGTGGCGAGTCCAAGTCGATGGGAACTTGTGACTGCTGTGATGGTGGTGAAGTAGGTGGCTTTGTCTCTATCACAGGCACCGTATCTTCTGCAACTGCTTCTAGCATGGGCTCTGTTTCGGCCGTGATTGCCTCAATCATTGGCTCTGGTTCGGCTACAGTAGTCTCTACTACCTCGGGTAAGTTGGTGGCTATCTCCACTTGTACTTCTTGCTGATTTACATCAGCCATTTGTGTTCTTCCCCATGGAAGCCCTAACATCCTCATCCCTTTGGGAGGATTGCTCCACTGCTTTCTTCTGGGTTTCTTCCTGGGCGTGGAAGGTAGTGTAGACTGAACCGTTGGCGGCTATGTTTGGGGAAGTACTACCTTCCTTGTCCTCTTGTTGTCTAGGTAGAGTCGACTGTTTCCGATGACTCTACTCATTCTCTCCTCTATAGATGTGCTTTCTTTCGCATACCAATCCACTCTGCCAAGTGGTTGTGAGTCCACTTGATCCATGAAGAAGGAAGGGAGAATGACTTCTTCCTCATCGTCGGATAGGCCCTCAATGTCTTCTGACATAAAATCATCAATTTGTGAGAGCTTAAGCCGGCTATAATTCCTTCTTCGACCTTTCAATGAGGTACTTGAGATTGAATCTCACTGTTTCTTGGCTCATCAACTTGGCATTAGCCGTTGTTTTACATCTATAGAGTCTCATCTGAATGGGAAAGTTTGCAGCTAACTTCTTCTTCAGGTGTAGGTGAGAGTGAACTTCGGCCAACTGCCTTAGGAATTCCATGAAAACTACCTTATCTGAAGGTAGCGTGGCATCATGGCGGGGTGACCATTGTAGCCATATACGCGTATGTAGGTGAAGGTGGGGAATTGAATAAACCAATCCGCCCAGTCCACCATTGTCTCCTTGGTTGTTGATGATATACACACGTGCATCTCATGGTCGAGATCTCGTACAGTGTGCATGATGAAGAGGTCGTTCCTCTTTTTAAAGTGTCATTCCGCTTGACTAAACTCAAGACGCGGAAAGTATTATTGGACCTTCTGCACACCTACGGTCCCTACAGTGTTTAGTGTCCTGAACTCGCCTTGGAAGGTAATCAGGTAGGAACACATGTGGAAACTATGAGCCTCTCGAAACTTGGTAATTTGTTGGTAGAGTGTGTCACTGATCAAGGAGGCCCAATCGAAACGTTCTTTTTTGTTGATGATCTTGGCAATGATGTAATGCATCCACGGCTGAAATTGGTTACCCACCTCCTGTCCAGTGATCCTACTAAGTAGAGTGATTAACACCGCATACTCATCTCTGAATTCTCCTCTTCCAACTAATTTGAGGAAGCTGACCTTTTTCACCTTTAACCATTGTTCAGCCATTTTCAGCGAACACTTGTCCTTTGAAGATTAGAACGCCTTTTCACATTCCCTCACAGATATGACCTTGTTGGTCAAGCATGGAGGAATAGCAAAACATTTTTCAATGTCCTTTGGTTTCAAACTGCAAATCACTCTCCCATCCACTGATCGGATTTATCTTGTGGTAGGATTGTAATGCTTAATGCAAGCGATTACAAGCTCCACACTCTGCAATGTGATAGGAATTGATGCAGCTTGAAACAACCTGAATTCTGCTATGTTCTACAGCGTTATTTGATTCATGCCCTCCAAATCCTTAGAATTGACTTCTGGGTTCTTCTGATGTAGGTTTGTCTCAGTTGTTTTTAGGAAATCATGGTACAAGACCGTCCTGGTCTTGTATTGTACCTGGGAGTACTGCATTATGAAATACTTAAAGACTAGCTGTGCACACGACCTTGTTCTGACAATTTCCATAAACCCTTAAAACTAGCGTCTGTCGAGAAGTATTTTTCTGGGAAAAATCTGGCACATAGGTTTTGTTCATGCTTCAATCTGAACAAACCCAGTTCCTTAGATTTTTTATTTTGAGATTTTTCCGGAAAATAACCTAAAAATAGGGGCAACAAGTTTGTTGTTTCTTGAAAATCTAAAAAGATGGATTTCACTGGAAAATTATGTTGATCATACCCAGTTGGCCAAATTTGTGATAGCCTACTGCTTTTTGTGACATTAAAGAATTTTAAGACAGAAGAGAGGAAGTAGACAAGAGGTGGATTGGAAGTTATTAACTACCTCTTTGTAAAAAATCTACCTCTGAATTCAACCTCTTAGAAGAAATCTCCTTATGCCTCTGATCTTCGAAAAATATTGAAGAATTGTTCAAAACCCCTGCCAGATCTTGAAAATACGTCCTTGAGAGCAATTTGTTGTTTTGACCTTCAACCTACAAAAGAATAAATGAAGAAGGGACGCCTAGCTTGAATATATAATGATTCAAGTTGAGATCCATCAAGTTTGGGCACCAACTCATGATTGAAGCCTAATTTGGAATTCAAAAGCTGATTTCCATTGATCGTGGAGTGTTTGGCCTCTTTTTGCCTCCAAAATTGCTTAATTCAAGTCAACATATTGTTTTTGACCCTTTAGGCGTCCTTTCTTGAGTGTTGAACATATTTTTCATCATTTTCCAAGTTGAAGTACCACTGTTTGATCCTTGCTCTCAGTCGTTCAGTTGATCTTCGACAACTATTGATGGATCTGTTGTCGAGATGGAACCAGCTTGAAGAGGTATGCCTGGGAGTCATCAACTCAGAAAACTGAGTTTGAGGCTCCAGATTAAAGGGCGCCTTTCTTCAAGGGGGGCTCTTTTGACCTTGCCTTAGTCAATTTTGATGACTGTTCTTCATCTTCGCCATTTAGACCCTTTGTGCTTTGATCTGATGTTACAGTTGATTGATGAGTCGGATGACTGTGCTTGATTGTGCGTTGAGTAACTGGCTCAGTCCTAGAAAGGACGATTGATTCCTCAGCTTATGAAAGCAAGTTTAGGCCCTTCAAATCTAAGGGCACCCCTGGCCAGTAGGGGCACTTTTGACTTGTTTGACTAATAATTTCATGCTATAAACTGCGGCTTTGATCTTCGTCATTAGATGACTTAGTTATCAGATTCCTTCACTGATGGTTTCGTTGTCGAGATCGATCAAAGGAAGGGACATCATCCTAGAGGTCATTGAGTAAACTGACTGCATCTGTATGGCTTAAAGACTGGGCGCCTTTCTTCAAGAGGGGCGCTTTTCTTCTGTACTTAGCAATTTCCTTTCATTTTGGCATGTTCTTCATTCAGCATCTCCATGTTTCGTTGACGATTGCCATTGATTCCTAAATCAGATGATCTTGCTTGACGGCACGTTGAATAGCCAGCATGAACACGAAGAGTGTCACATCCCAAATTGTGAGGTTACTATTTACTATTATAGGTTGTGGTAAATGTGAATGTGATGTAAATTCTCGAGATGAATTAATAATGCTTGTACCTTGTTATCAATATGAATGTTATATCATTTGACGTTGTTTCATTTAATGATGGTATTCATGGCGAAATACTGCATATATGAATAGATGGTTATTCTAACTTTAAAGATGTTTATATATATGATGCTGCTAAAGGTATGTGCTAGTGGTTGTGTTACACCCCGATTGTATAGCTACTATTGAATAGGGCAATTGATTGTAATGTTTGAATCATTGATGTGAATAAAACATGTTTTTGTTAGCAAAATGAATGTGTTTTATTTAAATGATTGTCTCATTTGATTGATACTTCTATCGATGTTATCCTTGAAAAATGTTGCATGCATAGTTATTGAGATGTGAATATTCTAACCTAAGATGTTTTGTATACTGTTAATGTTGTGAACAAGTAACTGCCGAGATTGTATGTCTATGGGTGCAGGTACATGAACCATTCCTCCAAGCGGAGGGGAAACATCACTCGAGAGAGGAGCTTGGTCGGATAAGCG
The DNA here is from genome assembly GCA_007115665.2 of Sequoiadendron giganteum. Classification (NCBI taxonomy): domain Eukaryota; kingdom Viridiplantae; phylum Streptophyta; class Pinopsida; order Cupressales; family Cupressaceae; genus Sequoiadendron; species Sequoiadendron giganteum. The sequence continues at coordinate 390,563,277 of CM021104.1, read as the reverse complement.
GTAAAGTAAATCAATTGAGCATACACACACTTCACTAAAGGATTAGAGGAACTGAGTCAAATAGGTTGGTCTTGATAAGTCATCCATAGGCTTTAGGAGTTTGGATTACTTATTTGTGCTTTGTGTGTGATATTACTTTTAAACCTGACTTATTGTTCTGTGACCTTAGGTGTGAAACATGATTGGTTATATGTGTGTGGGCAGTGTGTATATGTATACACATGTATCTCTCATATACACGTATCTATATGTATAGACATGGCGATACAGATGTATGATCGGCAAACTGATATGTCGTACGTATGTGTCGACATGGTATACATACACATACATGTACATGACAATATAATTGGCTATACACATATCTATACATATACACGCTACCTATTACCTGTGAATATAATATTACTATATTGTCTTGAAACTTACATATATACATGTATGCACATATACATGGATAGGTATATTGAAAGTATGTTGACTGGCTCGCAATACACGTATTTAAATATATATTAATATAATACAATATATATAAATATATATATATATCAGAAATAAAGAGAAATTTATTTGGAAAAATAAAGACTTAACTTTATTAAGTCATTTGGAAAAATAAAGACTTAATTTTATTAAGTCATTTGGAGGAGTCGATTATTGCCTCATGGGAAATAAACTATGGAAATCGGTTGCAATGTTTGAAATATTTTATGCACCTTAAAATGCAACGCATTTCTGGGAAAAATACGCTAATTTCATAAAATAGAAATATTTCCTTGAAACATTATAACTAACATTTGAAATGAGCGAATTTTTGAGGAAACCTTCCCGTAAAATGGTATGAGCTTCCAACGCAAGAAGAAATGGAAGAAAAATTCAAATGCTAGTTAAAAGGAAAATACTAGCCAGATGGAAATTCGTTGTTGCAAACTGAACCTTGACATTTTTGTAGCAAGCATGAATCATCCTCTATTGTGCGCCAAAAATGGACGTTTTGTATGTGGCAATTTCGAGTTTGAGTTGAACAGGTCTTGAAACTGCTGGCTCAAATGAGGTCAATTCACACTCATTTTTGATGACTTAGGTCTTGGAAATCCGCCATGTAGCTTATTGACCAATTCTGGGCACTTTGTTGTCCATTTGCATGCCATACTTTGAGGAATTTGTTTCACCGCAGGCTTATAGAAGGACGCCCAGCCTTTCAACTGAAACACAACAATAAACTTGAGCATTCTGAGTTAAATTCTAAGCTATCATTTGCTTCACATTTTCATAGACGCATTTGCCGTAGTATTGATTTCGGAAATAACAGTAAATACAAACCAGCATTACCAGTCATTGTTTTTTATTCATTCTGAGCTTTAGAGAAAAACAAAGGAAATAGTAACTGAGTAGGATATTAGTAAAGAGAGCACCTTTAAGAGAAGGTATAGAGGAAATCAGTTGGAAGGTTTCACCATCAACCAAGGAGTTGCATTCAGTTGGATTCAGGAACATTCAAGAGCGTCAAGAAGGATAAGCTTGAGGAAACAGGCATGAGGAAAACCTTCTTATTTCTCTGTTTTTTAAAGTAAAAGAATTCTATGTGTTTGTCTTTATGCATTGACTAAACATAGGCATAGCTGATTGATTGAGTGAAAGATGATTATGATTTCTAATTATAAGTTTGCAGTGACCAAAAGATATGTCTTGAATGCAAAGTATTTATAAGGGAAAGGGAAATTGTTGTCTTTACTTTGCTTAAAAAGGGAATTCTAAGTATAGTGGTGATAGATTGAAAAGGAATAAATTGAAATGCATTTCTTATGAATGTTGCTTATTCTGTATGATCTTCGTATATGGAGAATACGAGAAAACTAGTTATTATCTATTAGGACCGAGATAAAACCAAAACCAAGTATGGTCTAAAGATTAAGTTAATAGGTTAACTGAGATAAGCTAAGTACTTCGTAGATAAAGATTTCCGGAATAGGAGTTACCTGAGAGACTTGTAGACAGTTTTCATTTCCTAAATAGATAGGTTGTTGTAGGGAGTCTGGGGTGATTGACTACCCATTGTAAGGACTTAGCCTACGCGTAGTGTAAGATAGCCTTAAGTCAAATCGGACCTAAGTAGTGTATATGATAGATGACCTTCATTCGAAGTACTAAATAAGAATACTTTGGTCAAAGTAGTGAAATGTACAACATCCACTTAGATGTGAGATAGTTGAAACTACACTGTCAGTTCATTGTGATCCTTCATGCTAGTTTGGGATTGTGAAATAGGAAGTTCTAGATGTATAGGACACAACACTATGCTCAATTGGGTTGCCGTAGCCGGATACTCTACCAATCTCTTCATCCGAAGGGAGGGCCATCTATCGTATGATAAATGTGCAGGGGACCGCATTAATAGTCTGTGGTTGGCAGAAAAGCGCCTGAGTGATGTTTCTCCTCCACAACGGGTGACAGATACACCAAGATTTGAAAGGAAGGGAACCTGGACCGTCTTACTACTATTTGTGCAAAAGCTTACGAGCTATGTATGTAATTGTTTTACTTTTGTACTCTGATTTATATTTGCAATGAAAATGGAATTCATGTGGAAATATATATTGTAACTTGCATGTATTTATCAATAAAGAAAGGGAGAATTTTATTGTAATGTCTTTGTTACTTGTTACTTTTATCTGTTTAAAGTGAAATGTTGAAAAAAAATTATTACCCAAGGGTGGGGTCGTTACAAGTTGTAAGAAAAGGTTCATTCTCCAGGGGAAGGGGAAGTATCACTCGGGAGAGGGGCTTGGTCGGTTAACCGGTAATGTGAACTATCTGAGCATGCATACACTTCACTGTAGAGTGAGTAACTGAGTCAATTGAGTTAGATAAGTCATCCATGGTCATAGATTGGCATTAGGAGTTGTGTCTTCTTTTGTACCTTTTATAAGTGATGTTTATCTGTTAACTGTCTCATGGTATTAAGTTCATTACAACGGATCGTATTTGAATGCAAGTAATTAGGCAAGGTATATATATATACATATATATTATATAAACATACGTGTATATCGAAATATATATGGACATATGTATATGTATATACACCACCTATTACATATAGGATATTAATAATATTATATTATTATTGCCTGTTGATTTACATGTAAATATATAAATATATACGTATTAATATTATATAATAAATATATAAATATTAAAGTAAAAATAATAAACATAAAATATATATATATATATATATATTACTGGAAGTCATAAAATATATATATGTATTTATATAATTATTTATTACTTTAATATTATATAAATGTATAATATTAATAAATACATATATATGTTATTATTTAATAAAAGGAAATCATTGTTTATTTATTCCCATCACTTACTAAGGAAATCGAATGTTTCCTGAAGTATAATTAAAATCGATTTCTCCTACCTTGCATTATGAAATAAATCAAATGTAAAGAGGTATTCTCTAAAGCTGAAAGGAAATATGTGAATCATAAACTTTAGAATTATATAAAGTCGTTCTGGAAATATTTGAAATCTTTCCCGTGAAAATATGAAAATGGAGAAATGGCGAATTTGTGCGACTGGGAAAAAGCGCTTCGCCTGGTTGAAGGAGTCAACACAACTAGAATGCAGGGGCGACGAAGCTCAGGGGTGTAAACTTGTTGCAATCTCAAGCAAGACCTTTTCTCAAGCAAATGAATCACCTACTTGTTCGGTGCCATATTTCGGGAATTCCTGTAAGTGGTGATTTTTGCTAATCAGTTGAATAATTCTTGTTTTTTTGCCTCTTAATTAAGTTGAATCACTTCTTAAATTGATGAGTAAGGGCTTGGAAATCCGCCAAGTTACCTTTGAACAATTTTGGGCTGTGTGTTGTCAATTTTCATGCCTTCCCATAAGGAAATGCGTTGCATTTTGGGGCTTTATAAAAGGCCTTCACCTGCTGTAAATTATTCACTCATTCATTTCTTAGCATTCGTGTTTTATTCATTGTGCTTCATTAGGATTTTATCCTGCTACATTCAGTTGCAATCAAGCTTAGTTAAGTTGTCACTTTGTTTCATCAGATTATCAATCTAAGTATCACTCATTTCTGTATTAGACTATGTAATATATTCATCGCAGATTTAGTTGTGTATTTGCAAGAATATACATTGAATTTTGGGAGAGTAATTTATGCGCAAATCTGAGTTAGCCATTTTGCTATGAGAAGCCATTTTTCTATGAGAGAGAGAGAGAGCATTTTGCTGTGAGAAGCCATTTTTCTGTGAGAAGCATTTTGCTGTGAAAGAAAACAGAGGAACTCTGTAATCTAGAATACTGCAAGGGCAGTGAAATATACCGGCCAACTTTTTCATTTTATTACACACCTAAATTCACCCATTAGCATTAGTGTAAATATAAACTGGCTGAAAGTAACCCTCTCCTCTGATCAACCCAAATCCCAACACGGGCAAGGTTGAGAGCATATGCGAAAGGGGATCGTTAGCAAACAAGAACTTGCTGAAAGTAATTGAAAGGAAAGCAATCACTCTACCACTTATTCAGCGGGAGGACTGGAATGGAAAGTACAATACTGAATTCAAAGATGCAACTCGACCACTTATTCAACGGGAGTAGGTTGACGGCTCAGTCGATCAGCAACATGATAATGCAGTACAGTAAAGTAATAGGCGGCAAGCCGACCTCTTCCACAATCGTGGGAATTACAATGAGTTAAGTATGAGAGGTGAATGGCTGACAGTACTACTGTTCAGCTTACAATATCATAGAGAGCCTGCCAAGCATACGTGATTAGAAGATATATCATGCTGCAATAATTGTAAAGAACTTCCCTATACTCTTCTAGACTTCCAAGACTCAAACTCAACTCCCAAACCCCATTTTTACCAATCTGGTTATGCAGACCTGCACTGAAACTGCAGAATCAGCAACACAGAAAATCACTAAAATATTGATAACTCCCCCAAATCTCACTCAAATCCCATGAGACTAAAAGCAAACAAAGCCTATGCTGGTGGCGCCCAAGGAGAAACCTAGAAACCAACCCAAAAACGCCCAAATTAATTTGCATGGAAATCAATGCATACTCAGAAATGTACGGCCCTCAAAGAGGGGGCGATTTTGCATTTTAAAAATAAATACTTGATATTAAAATCTATAAATTTGCAAGAAGGGTCGCCCCTAGCAAGGAAACAAATAGGCCAAATGCCCAGAACCACTGTATTTATATTTTCAGACTTATGAGTAAAAACATGGATCAGCTGTAACAAAACAGCAACTGCAAAAAGTGACTAAAATGATAGGAAACTCAACTACAATGTAAAATAGTTCACTAAAATCAACCTCTCAACTAGTTGTTGTATTTCAAGCAAGAAGTCAAGCCTAGCTAGGAGGAATGCATCCCTCGAAGCAATCCTGGCACCAAACCGGCAGCATAACAATACTCAAAAACATAAGATGCCTCAACCCAAGAGACAACCTCCTTATATAGCTTTTGAGAAGACTTTCTAGAAGCCTCTAGAGAAGGGCGCCCATTCCAAGAGACAACCAAATTCAAATCCCAAGTTGACTCATATTCCTTTTCCAAAAGTGGCGTCCTTTTTCATGAAAGGATTAATCAATAAAGTGAAATAAAACCTTTTCCCCAAGTTGGCGCCTACTCCAGTAATTCATAATTTTACCTTTGGGGAAATATAAACTTACCTCCTGATGAGGCGTCCACCCTTGAAGGCCACCTTTTAAACACAACATTACGTTATGTCACTACGCCAAGGTCCAATAATAAAATATAACATTATTTGCTTTTTAAAAGACTTGTCTCACCAGACAGGGTGACCAAGGGCCAAGTCAAACTCTGCAACTGACTGCACGAAGAGGGAAGCCAAAAAGTACTAAGTCACAGGGCCACTGCCAGAAATAGAATTTACTAAAAATAGTAAATTCAAGAAGTTGCTCAGAAAAACAAGCCAACCATACTGTCGCGAAGCTCTCAGAAAACCCAGAAAGAATCCCAAGTCAGAACCTCGGAGATCCAAGGGCGAACTTCAGAAACAGCAAGACAACCAATGCCAGCCAAGGAAACCCTAATTTTCTCATCTGAGTGGCCTACGGGTCTCAGAAAATAGGCCAACGGTCCTCCAAGATCACTATTGAGAAGGGGACATTACAGACAGACCATCATCATCTGAGGGAAACTTAATCCAGGAATGGTTAAACTATTCTCATTTCATCTTTAATCTTTGAGAAGTCATGTTAGACCAATGAAGTTATTATACTGCTCTTTTCATCTTTAATCTTTGTGAAGTCATGTTAGACAAATGAAGATATTATACTGCTGTATGATGTTTGCAATTGACTATCCAAAAGTTGCATTAAGTGAAAAAGTCATAGATGATGCATGTTTGTTTAAAAGAGTATTTATCTGTCTTGAAAGGTAGACAATGCATTTGGTATTATTGCTTGTTTGTATGATCTCTATATAAGGAGAATAGGATTGTATTAGTTACTAAATACTAGGACGGAAATGAAGGCATTAAGTCAAGTAACGAACCACAACTTAAGTTAATAAGTTAACTTAGACAGCTTGAGGATCTCCTAGGATGAAGATGTCCAGTTAAGGAGGGGAATTTGTGATTACTTGTTATGTTATTTCATTTCTAGTAGTTTAGTTTGATGTAGGATGTCTAGGGTACGGATTACCCAATGAAGGACAAAGACCTACGTGTAGTGTAAGATAGCCCTAAGTCAAATCAACCCTGAATAGTGTATATGATAGATGACCTTCACTCGAAGTATTGAATGAGAACACTTTGGCCAAAGTAGTGAAATGTATGACATCCACTTAGACTGTGCGATGCTTGAGACTACATTGCTAGTTCATCGTGATCCCACATTACATGCTAGAGCGAGAGTCTGTTGGATGCACAGATTCTAGTTATGTAGGACACACCACTATGCTCAGTTGGTAAACAGTATCAATTACCCTACCAATCTCTTCGTTGAAGGGAGGGCCATCTATCGAATGATAGATGTGCAGGGGACCGCATTATAAGTCCGTGGTTGGCGGAAAAGCGCCCGAGTGATGCTTCTCCTCCTTTGAAGGCTACTGAAGTACCAAGATTTGAAAGGCGGATTCCTGGACCTTCTTACTACTATTTTGTTCTAAAGCTCATTGGAGCTATGTTAGTTAAGGTACGTTCTATCGTTACTTATACTTGTGAAGTTATTGTAATGAAATGGAATCTTTATTGTAATTTTAATATGATATCATGTTCATATAGTATCAATAAAGGAAAGAAAAATTATATTGCAATGACTTGTTAGCACGTTTATTTACTCTTTTGATGTAAATTGGAAAAAAATTATTTTACCGAAGGATCGAGTCGTTACAAAGAGGATGTCTGGATCTAATGGATTTGATGTCTACATTTGCCCTTTGATAAGCGCCTTTCTTCAAGAGGGGCACCTTTTGACCTTGTTGACTGCATCTCTGCCTTGGTAACAAGGCGTCTTCCTTCCAGAGTTAGCCAAATTTTGGCCTTTTTCCATTTTGAGAATGTCCTTCATCGAACATCTTTTTCAACCTTTTCCACCATGGCTTCTTCGTTGAAGCTTTTGAAGCTTAGCTTTCAACACCTGGTACTGGCCAATCTGCCATTAATGACTGCGAAGCTCCTAACTTTGTTCCTAAAAAACGAGAATAGACCTACCAGAGTAAAACATATTTTTTGATGATTCTGACTTGACCAGTGTGATAATGAAGTCAATTAATCCTATCAAAAGCATTTTCAATCATTTCCGAGAAGGTCCTATTTTCAGGGGTTTCCCTAAAAATAGGGGCACGAAACCCTAATTTTCAATTTTTAAGAATTTTAACCATATGGACAAAAACCTCATGTTTGGTTTGACCTAAAATAGACTTTTGACGGCAATTTTACATGATTTAGCTCAATTTAATCAGAATGCCAAAAATTAATTTTGGGTACAACACTCTTGCACTCCAAATTTTGGTCAATGGCCATTAAAATTTGGAAACAACAATTCAATAGAACATAATTTGCCTCCACAGATGGTATTGCAACAATACCTCAGCGATGCCCCCACGGGTTAGTAGAGTTGGTTCGAGTCTTGGGTATGCTCCCCGAGGTCTTGGGTTCGACTCTCTAGCCCATCTATCACCCCGCCGCGAACGTTTGGGGACGGCGTTGGTTACCCCATGGCCCCAAGGACTAGTCTCGCCTCAAGCTTGCCTCGTAAAGGGAACCCGCTGGGCTTGAGTCGCGGGGATACCTTGAGGATAACAAAAAAAAAAAAAACAATACCTCAGCAGTGCAATTGTGAAACTCCTCAAATAAATGCAATAATAAATCAGCTATTGCATTTAACCACAATTCCTGTCAGAAGGGCAGTAATACATCAACTATTGCCCCTGTCAAATTTATGCAATAAAACACTTGTAGAAACCCTGGATTGATTCCTCAACAATTCCAGCTAGGGTTGATCTTTCACAACCGAACCTGGTACTCTAGAGTCTTCAAACCCTCGAGCAAGCAAGGCATTCAGCTTCTTACCAAATTGGTAATGAGAAATGAGATTCAAGTCAAGCATGCCCAAATGCTAAGCCAACAACTCCTTATATAGATTTATCATTGACTTTTCAAGAAGCTTCTAGAAATAATAATATTTTATTCCCTTAGGTAACTTTATGATATAACATTTTATTTTAAGTCACTTTATTAAATTAATTAAATATAAAGTCATCTTTTAATTTTACTTTATTGAAATAACTTTATAAATAATTAATTTAATATTTATCCCCTTATTTCTCCTGTTTAGCCTTCGGGAATAAATAAAGGCTAAACAATCCTCAAGGTGGCTATCCAAAAGGGGACATTACACCATCCTTTGACATAGGCAACCTGTTTAGGGAAGAAAGTAGATTTTAGAAGCAAAGGAAATGCCTATTTCAAGTTATTGAAGTGTTTTATTGCCTCTTTTACAAAGGATAAAGATTAGGGTAGATTTAAAGCAGCTTTTAAGCATTATTTATTATTATTTTCCCCAAAAAATTCTCTTGGAGTACTTATAAATAAGTGCTTTGAGCACATAGAATGTAATGAGAGTTTCGTGTTTGACTTATGCTACAAAAAATTCCATTCAACTTTCTAGTTAGTTTATTGTGTTGAGATTTGAGAAGTCAAGAATAAGAAAATTAGTGTTCAACTTTATTTAACAACTGTCCTATATTCTTGATCAATAACTTTGTATGCTTTTAAGGATTGCTGTCTTTAATCTCACATTTTGTATTGTTAATGGAATGTTGCCTATGTCAAAAAAATTGTATTCTTAAATGATAATTCATTGATCTTTGCTTTAACCATTGAATTGTATTTCGTTTCCAGCTCATATTTTTATTCAGTTGCATAACAAAAATGAAAAAACCTCTAGGTGGGATAACTTTTTTAGTCTTGTGCTCCTACCTCTGAGATCAAAAAGAAAAGGTCTAGATTGTTTTCAAGTATTTTATTTACTTGCAAAGTTTCTTTTAGTAAGAAGCTTAAAAGTGCATCTGTCAATGACAAAAGAAATTAACTCTATAACAAAAAAAGACATGGTAAAAACCTAATAAGTGATGATGCACCTGAAGTAGAATGTGGAGAAAATAGACAAAGTCTGTGATACTTCTTAGTACTGTAATTACCACTGTCAGCGTCCTGTCAAGAATTATACACCTGTAATCCTGTGTAAAAACAAAATATCGCATGAGCAATAGGCCCATAGAAACAAAAGCTAAGGCACTAAATAATCATTTGAACAAGATATATTTTAATGACAAGATTTATCATGCAAATAGATCACATCTCTGAATTCCAGTCTCCCATAGTTTTTGAATCTGATCGTTCCCTATTTATCTGCATCTTACAATAGTCTAATGCAATTATATGATGCCTAGTCTGTAACACCCAAGTCAAACAACATGCCGGAAGTCCTTTCTTTCAAAATTATTATAACCTGCATGAACCTAGTAAACAAAATGGTTCTAAGTATCTTTTCTGCAATTTCCAACAACATTCACTGGCTAAGACAGACTGTTACTAAATATAGCCAAAAATGAAATGATTTTCCAAGCATCTTGTTGGTGGTTATGACATTATCAGAATCTATATACTTCAAGAGACATTGCACAATCTCATGTAATAAATAGTTTACAGAATACTGATGCCAAATACAATGACAAATTCCTGAGTCCTATTCATTTATTAGTATTATTTTATAAGCTAGGTAAATAACCTGGCAGAATGTAGAAACCCTTGTTTCCCCGTTTTCTGAATCTGACTGTTTTTTGATAGTTTTGTTTGTATTTTGATTTTTTTTGGTTTTTTGCATGAATAAAGAAAGTGGCGATTTTGCAAGAGTTTGATAATAAATTCAAATAAAATCATTCAACTCTGGAAATGATAGAAACTATTGAAAATACTGATACCAGACTATTTATTTATCTTCTGGAATGATTACAAATAATATCCAATAACATGCAATCACAAGGCAATGATATTTTTGATGAAAACCTGATATTGCAGCAAGCTGGTAATCTTCATAAAATGGTACGGCCTTCACATACGGCTACTTCTCCCTCTGTCTGATGCTCCAGAAATGCTCCAGAGGATTAGGCGCCACCAAGGAAGAAGACTGGAAACTAAAATAATAGGCGATTTGCCTTTTACAAGAAAGTACGGCCCTTGTCTCAATGGTACGGCCTGGTACAGCAGATGTACGGATCTGGACAGCAAATAAAGATTTGGTACGGCCCTTGCAAGAGGTGCAAAATATGAAGCAAAGAATAGGCGCCTCAGTTTGCTGACTGCCAGATGAAATCCAGATCAAAACCCTGACTGGTGAATACTCTGTGAATGCTCTGTGATCACTTCTGAATGAAGAAATCTCTCTGAAAAGCAATAGATCAGCTGGTATTTCACAGCCTCTGAATCGCAACACTGAAGATGGCTCGTTCTCCAATGTCTGTAGACAACAGAAACCCTCGGCTTCGTTCTCCGGAAGAAGACTTGTTCAAAAATCTCATAATCATCATCATGGCTCGAATCCCAAGGCAAAACCCTTATATTCTTGAAAAGTGCGACTTTTCTCAATTGAGCATCATTTAAATAAATTCGAACTTTTCTTTAAATTATTTCAATAGTCTTCAATCAAATTTTTAATTATAAATTATAATTAAAAATGACCCCTTCCATGATGGGCGACCCCCTTCAGCAGTTCACTTAAGTTATAATATTAAAATATTATAACCTTATAATATATGCTCCAATTAATTAATATTTAATTAATCAATTAAATATTAATATCTCCCTCAAGAAGCGTCCGATTCACGAACCGTCAGAAGCTGGCGAAAGAGTGAATGATTCTGCACATGATCAAACCATACTGCTAAAAATAGCAGGGGTGCCTCGCTGAGTGTCAAATATTGCTAAAAATAGCAACTCAAGCAAGTAGTGTCCAAATGAGCCCGAACGAAAGCCAACTGGAGAAATTCTGACAACTGAAGCCAAGCCACGCTCCATCAAGACCCTCTATCCATCCTATCAGCCTACGAGGGTCGCATAATAGGCTAATCATCAGTTCTGAGAGATGTCAACTGGAAGGGGACATGACACAGAAATTGAAATTTGTTCAAAAGCAAAGTTGCAGGGAAATTCACTTGCTGTCGTACCCTGTTGGCATTTCAATTAGCACCTCTGGCATGCTTATTGGAAAATGGAAGCTATTGCAAGTGTGTAGTCACTGCTCTTCGAATTATAGAGAGGAAGATCTCTCTTTGTTGATGTTTGCATAAAAAAAAAAGTAAACTACTGTTCCTATCTTTTTACTTAGCGGCAGGACACAAGGGTGCATAAACACAATGCGCTGTAGCTAAGGTTTTCTCTAGTTTCTGCAAATCTTAACTATGACTAAACTAGCTTCTAATCTATCCTAACTCCTCAAGAAAAACAGAGCATGAGGGCATAGGAGTCGGAATGGATGTTTCGATCACTCGAACGAATATTTCTCCAAGGATACATCGGAAGGCTTTAAACTCCCAGACTTATACCGAAATAGAATCCACACAAACAATCTTCGTACGGTACATCAGATCTCAGGATTCCCAAGGAGGTACCAAGACCTTTCCGAGGTGTAGGCTGAAAGATAATCTACTAGAAACAACAAAGATACAATAATCTAACTCACTCAATTCCCAAGGAACTACCAAGACCTTTCCGAGGTGTAGATTGAAAGACAGATTATTAGAAAACACTCAATGATAAATTTTGAGACTTTTGGATCAAAGGCAAGGTAGCTCTCCTGATTTATTATCTCAATCTTCTTCAAAGATTACACTTTGGGACAGCAACATGTGTCAAAGAGACATTCACACATGATGCGATCAAACCAAGAGTACATTATCAGTATTGGAAACACCTATCTGAATAAGAAGAATGCAAGTTTGTGCTTAGCATTTCCATATCACAAATGCGATCCAAGAACATATACTAGGCTAATGATATGAAGGCTTTTCAGCTCAGTGTTTCGTTGCTGTGAAGTAAAGTTACAAAATTATGAGCAAAGACTCTTATTTATAGAGACTCAAAGGAGTAGGCAACCCTAAAATATCCTTGAGTTAACATTTAGTTCTTGCCAATCTGCAAGATTTATTCCTATGTCTAAAAGCAGGTGAGCAAGCAGTTAACTGGAAATCTACTGCAGTTAACTGAAACTAAACAAAGAGTCAACTGGAAATCTACTTCAGTTGACTAAAACCTACCTACAAGTGAACTTAAATTACAAAATGTGCCTCCAAAATAGAGATCCACAATTAGTGGAGATCTACAAATAGACATCTATCATTGGTGGAATCTAACATGCATGATCAGTGGGACCTTGAGTTAACTTGGAATTAGGCATCAAGTTAACTTTTGTCACCATTAATGCTACTTTGAAGGGTAGGACGTCCTTTTAGGGTGCTTTACACCTCATCAATTTTAGTCAACAATTCTCCCAACCAGTCGTTGACTTCTTTATACAGAGATAGTCACATGTCTCAACCGTCAGCGTCAGCAACTAGATGTATGTATCTCCTTCGTTCTGTTTCCCTTAGGAGGGTTACTCCTTGTCTTTTTGTCTATGTTTCCACTTTGACGTAGAAGGTAGTGTAGTATTAACCGGTGGCGGCTCTATATTGGGAAAGACTACTTTCCACGTTCCTTTCTAGCTTTATGTTTTTGATGTTTTCCCTAATCTTTCTCAATGGAAGAGTGTTGCATGATGAAACCGTGAAGTTTGATTCCAAACACTCTAGTTGTGAGAAATGCACATGAACTCACTGCACACATAAAATTCCAACGGTATCAATCCTCTAAACTAGTCTTGGAAGACTATCACATATACAAGGTGAAACCATTATGGAACCTGTGGACTTGTGTCTATACTTGTCAATCTATCCAAATTGACCTCTGGGTGTGCCTAACACAGATCGGTGTCAGTCGTTTTCAGAAAGTCATGGAATATGACCATTTTGGTCTTGTATTCGTCTTAGGAGAACTGCATTTTGAAAACCTTGAAGATTGACTGTGCACACGACACTATTCGGACAACTTTTTCTGGAACTGGTAAAAATAGCCCAACCGGGCCAACTTTTTACGAAAAATTCTGAGACGTGGGTTTTGTTGAGAATGATTTTCTAAACAAACCCAGATCATGATATTGCTATCAAGATTCAACCGTGTAGTTTTCGAGTCAAACTCATTGACCCATGATTCATGAGTAGTGGTTCACAAGAACCCATCTCTCATGATAATAATAATTTGACACGTTGTGGAAGAAACCTCCTACTTATCAAACCCAGATCATCAGAAATTTGAAAAAACGAATTTTTCTATGACAAGCAAGCCCTTTGGCGGCAGAGGTAGCGAGGCACCAGAAAATGATTTTTCCCGAAAAAATCAAACACTTGGGTTTTGTTCGTACTTTAGGGCTGAACAAACCCAGTTTGTTTGTTTTTCAAATTACGACTTTTTCTGGAAACCTTAAAAAAATAGGGCCAGCAAGGGTACTTTTTCTAGAAAAATCTAACATGTGGGTTTTGTTGAAAAAGCTTTGTTGATCATACCCAATTGGTCAAATTTGTGATTATCTATTGTTTTCTTGCACATGCAAGAATATCTAAGACAAGAAAAGAGGAAAAAGATAAGAATTTTGGAAGTTATCAACTGCCTCTCTAGATCTGTTGGAAAATTATGCATGTAGATGCAACCTCTGATACACTGTCCCTTTGTGCAATTAATCTTCAAAAATATGAAGAACGGTGAAAACCCCTCCGCCAGATCTTGAAAATATGTCTTGGAGAAGGAAATACCATTCCTGGCTCCTCAACCTGCAAAGAAATAATGAAGAATGGATGCCTAGATGATTTGATACATCAATTTGGAGTTGCAAGCATCAATTGGGCATCCAAAACCTGATTGGGGAGTTAATATGCCTGATCTGGAGTTCCCAACCCTAATTTCCACTGATTGTGGGACATTTGGCCACTTTTTCCTCCAAAATCTCTTATCTCCAATCAACGAATTCACCTTTGACCTTTTAGGCGTCCTCTTTGAGTGTTGAACACTTATTTTATCATTTTCCAATTTGAAGTGCCTTTGTTCAATCCTTCCTCTCGATCGTTCAGTTGATCTTTAGCAGCTGCTGACTGATCTGTTGTTGAGATGGAACCATCCTAAAGAGGTATGCCTGAGAATTATCAAATCAGAAACCTAAGTTTGAGGCTCCAAATTCAAGGGCGTCTTTCTTCAGTAGGGGCGCTTTCAGCCCTGACTTAGTCAATTTTTCATGACTATTCTTCGATTTCACCATTTAGACCCTCTGTGCTTTGATCTAAAGTCATCATTGACTAACGAGTTAGGTGGCTTTGCTTTACTGTGTGTTGCGTAACCAGCTCAGTCCTGGAAAAGATGATTGGTTTCTCAGCTCCTGAAGGTCTCTTTAGGTCCTTCAAATCCAAGGGCGCCCCTGGCCAGCAAGGGCGCTTTTCACTTGTTGACTGATTATATTCATGCTATAAACTGCCTTAGTTTGATCTTTGTCACCAAATGACTGAGTTTGAAATATTCCGAACCAATTTTTTTTTGTTTTTTCAATTGCAAATTACAAACAAACGCACCCGTTAAGGTTAGCTCTAAACCAAAACGATGTTGAAGCAACTCTAACCAGAATGTACACCAGAATCCCGATGAGGGCAAGGCGTGAGCATTGGTTAGAGGATCTAAATGCCGAAACAAAGCTGGAAGGAACTCTAACCAAGGATGGCGCCAATGATGGCGAGCATATGGTCAAAGGGTCTTAATTGAAATGCTTATACAAGAACTCTAACCAAGGATGCACCGGTGAACGACGAGCATGTGGTCAGAGGGTCCCTACCATCTAATATACTAAAAGCAAACTCAACACCAAGTATGTGCTACCCAATTCCAGTATGGAAATGAGGCGACCATATGGCGGAGATCAAAATAATACAATTGCGATTACAGAAAGTAAAGTAAGACTAAGAGAAGTGCTGACAGTACTACTGTTCAGCTTACAATGAAATATATAATGCCTGCAAGATCAAGTATTAGAGCTCTTCAATTTGCTGCAACAATAAGGAATCTTTCACAAAGCCTTTAATGATTTCCTAACACCAATCCAAGAAGGAGAATGCAGATTTCCTCAAATCTGTTATGACAGACCTGCACTTTAAATTATATAACCAGCATGCCTGTAACCCACTAAATTGCTCATATATCACTCAAAACTGATCCAAATGACTTCAAGTTTGATGCAATAAACCTTCAAAAAGATGGCGCCTAGTTTAGTAATAAGAAATGGCAACTGAAAGTGGTTATTAATTACTGGCACGAATCCCCAGACACCCCAGAAAGTACGGCCTTCAAGGAATGATGAATTTGCTTTATAAAATCATAAACTTCATATTAAAATCTGCAAATATTCATGAAAAGTTGCCTCCAACAGGGAAACACAATGAGACAATACCCAGAATGATTCTTTTTGTATTTTTTGACTTATGAATAAAAAGACAATCTGCTGTAATGAAAATGCAACTCCAGAATTTCACTAAAATGCAAATAAGCTGATCTACAAACCCACACAATGAATTACAATGCAGAAATCCACTACAAATCACTCAACACTAAACTACTTCACCACTAGTCGCTATCTTTCAAGCGAGAAGCAATGCCAAGCTAGGAGGCTTTCATTCCTCGAAGCAATCCCAAAGCCAATCCGGCAGCATAACATTTTTGTAGACAAAAGATGCTGAAATGAGAACCAAAGGCTTCCTTTTATAATTTTCCGTTGACCTTCTCGAAACCCTAACCTTCATTCCAGAGTCAAACCCTAATCCCAAGAGATGGCGTCCCTTTCTTCAATTTGACTTTTTTTAATTAAATTCATAGCTTTGGAAATGGCGTCCTGCTTAAGGCTCTTAAATCAACCTTAATAAATGTAATATTAATTCAATGATGGCACCACCCTTCAAGTCCACCTTTTAAAATAACATTAAGTTAATAGACTAGGCCAAGGTGGTAAAATAACATTAAAATATAATGTTATTTGAGTAAAATGAACTTAACTCTCTGAAACTGCATTCCGAAGCTAGAAACTAGATAAGCCAATTGAGTCAGCTGAAGAGGAAAGTCAACTATGCTAAGACCAACAGGTTCACTACCCGAAATAGAATTTACTAAAAATAGTAAATTCCTGAAGATGCTCAGAATGCCAAGAAGAACATACCGTTGCGAAGCTCTCTGAAAACCCAGAAAGAATCCACTACTGAAACAACCAACTACGAGCAAGAACATCCTTCAAAATAGGAAACCCTAATTTTACCTTCCGACTAGACTACGGGTCTCCGGAATAGGCTGACGCTCACTGAAAAGATCAAACTTGAGAAGGGGACATTACAGAGTTTCCTAATGTCTTCACTGATGGTTTCGTTGTCGAGATCGATCAAAGTGGAGAAGGTAATTATGGAGGTCACCGAGCAAATAAACTGCATCTGCATGCCCCAAAGTCTTCACCTTTCTTTAGTAGGGGTGCTTTTTTCTTGGTACTTAGCCAATTTTTATGTTCTTCATTCAATCTTCACCTTCGGCGTTTTTTGCTTGATCTCAGTCTCTGACTATTTGACATGTCTTGCGAACGTGCTGTCGGATTGGTCGCGAAGTTGAGAGAGAGTTGAATAAATGCCTTGTGTAAAGCAGTTGTTGATAACTTCATCAGGTGCCTTGAAATGAAGGGTGCCCCTAGCTAGCAGGGGCGATTTTGTTGTGAAGCTCACTGATTTACCTTTCATTTTGCATGTTCTTGCTTGCAGCATCTCCATACTTGGTTGATGTTTGTCGGCGATCTTTGAATCAGATGATCTCGCTTGACGATGCGTTGAATAGCCAAGAAGAACATGAAGAAGATGACTGCTTGAGATGGGTTTGATGACTGCATTTGGCCTTTGAGATCAAAGGGCGCCTCTCTCCAACACAAGCACTTTTTGACCCTTGACTACATTTTCTCCTTGGTAGCAAGGCATGGTTTTCCCAGAGTTAGCCAAATTTTGGCACTTTTTAGTTTTGAGAATCTCCTCCATCAAACATCATCTTTTTTAACCTTTTCCACCATGGCTTTCTTCGTTGAAGCTTTCGAAGCTTAGCTCTCAGCACCTGGTACTGGCCAATCTGCCATTAATGGTTGCGGAGCTCTTAACTTTGTTCCTAATAAATAAAAATAGACCCACCAGAGTAAAACATGTTTTTTGATGATTCTGACTTGACCAGTGTGATCGTGAAGTCGATTAATCCTATCAAAATCATTTTCAATCATTTTCAGGAAGGTCCTATTTTTAGGGGTTTCCTTAAAAATAGGGGCACGAAACCCTAATTTTCAATTTTTCAGAATTTTACACATGTTCCTTGACAAAAACCCACAAAAACCTTATGTTTGGTTTGACCTAAAACAAACTTTTGACGGCATTTTTACATGATTTAGCTTAATTAAGCAGAAATCTAAAGTTATACCCAAAATTTATTTTGGGTATAACATTAGGCTCTGTTTGGTGACTATGTCGAATACCTACGACATAGGAGAACCGAGAATCTCAAGTTTCACTGACCAGTACTTTTATTAGTTGGGCAATGGAGTCAAGACTTATTTCCTAGTTCACACAATAATTGAAGTTCACCTTTTTATTGGGGCTCACCTATTATTCACCTAAAACAAGACTACCTAAGAAATCACCTAAAACACGACAATACTTGACGATTCAGCTTGTCTGTTGCCTTGTGGATAGTAATCTGAAGAGTGCAACAGTGCGATGATGTAGTCAAAACAAAAACCTACTAACTCCTTTGACGAGAAACTCGTAGCGTTGTCGGTCACGATCTTTCTTGGTACCCCGAACTATGTGATGATGTTTTCTTTGAGGAAACTACACACGACTTCAGTGGTAGCATTCTTCGTAGGAATGGCCTCAACCCATTTGGTGAAGTAGTCTATTGTCGTAAGGACATAGACATGTCCCTTACTGGAATGTGGGTTGATTGGACCTACGAAGTCGATACCCCATTGCTGAAATGGAGCATCTATCACCACCGGCCTTAATGGAATGGCTGCCAGCTTGAGTTTGCCAACAAATTGTTGGCACTGTTGACATCTGCGCACCCAATCATATGCGTCGCGGAACAAAGTCGGCCAGAAAAACTGTGCCCGCAGAATTTTGAAAGTTGTGACCCTTGATGAAAAATGGCCACCGCATGCTTCATTGTGAAAAGCTTCCAACAACCGCCATTGTTGGTCTCTACCGACGCATAGCAAGAACGTCCCATCAAGCCCACGCTTGTACAAAACATTGCCTCGCAGCACATAGCTTTGTGCTCTTAGCTTTAGGGTTCTCTTTTGCTGCTTGTCCAAGTGGGTTGGACATTCTCCATAGGTGAGATAGTACCAAAGTTTTGAATACCACTCTTCCACAAAATCAACTAGTAGGACCATCTGTTTGTAGATCACCATCAGCAACTTGGTGCTTTTGATCACCATCCTCCGCAATTAGCTGACATAAACCTCTCTCGTGAACAAGCTTAGTAGGCTTGATGTCTAAGTCGTACACCTGGACTCTTGCGATCCAGTTGCCTCTTTTGGTGCCCATCTCTTGTTAAGTAAAGACACTCTTGACCGCAGGGTCTGTAATGTACACACTGGTGTGGGTGTTCAAGATGTAGAATCTAAAATTCTTGACTGCCTTCACAACCGCATAAGCATTCTTTTCTATCTGGGAGTACCGCGACTCACTATCCTTGAAGCTGTTGCTCATGAAAGCGATCGGTGATTCAGCCTCCTCATTCAGCTTTTGCGTCAGTATGGCGAAGAGAGTGTGTTCCGACGCATAACAATAAAGAATGAAATCTTTATTGAAGTTAGGCTGAACCAACACGGTTGCTTTACTGATGGCTTCTTTTATTTGTTCAAATGCCTTCCTTCCTTCTTCAGTCCATTTGAAGGCGGTTGTCTTCTTCATCATTGCTGAGATGTCTTTGGTCAGCTCCGAGAAGTCGGGTACAAATTTCCATATAAAGTTAACTTTGCCGAAGGAATGCACCCCAATTTTGTTTGTAGGGAGAGTCGGGTTCTTGATAGAATCGACCCGATTAGGATCAATCTGAGTTCCCTCCTTGGAGACGATGTGGCCTAGCAACTTGCCTTACATCACCACGAAGATGGATTTCTTCGGATTTAGTGATATATGATGATACCTGCACCTCTCAAACACTTTCACTAAGTGCTGAAAATAGTCTTGCCGCTCCTTTGAGAAAACGGTAATGTTACACCCCTAACTTTAACTATGTTTTACTTTTACTTTTGAAGTAATTAGTAGATGATTACACATGATTCAATGATTTGATGTTAAGTAAAAATGTCTGGAAAAGTCAATGTTTTCATGAGTTATGTTTATTTGACTAAAATTGACATGTGTTTAAAAATTGTCAAGATGTGATGATTTCATGAGGATTATGAAATGATTATTGACACTCTAATATCGGGTTGGTGATTGCAAGTTGCATTCAGGGAACAGGTTTCCGCCCCTCCGAGAAAGGGAGGGAGAGCATCATCGAAGAGAAGGGAATAGATACAAGGAAAAGAACACTTTCTAGCCATCTTAAGTCTTGTGTAGGTGCGAATTGGTGAGCCAAGTTGAGTCGGGGGAGAATATCTTGACCCAATCACGCATTGGGCATAAGCTTATGTCACCTTATTATTAAACCTATTGATATTAATAGTTAAGATCATGGACTATTATTTTATGTAAAACTTTGGGAACTTGGAAAAAAGTTGTTAGTGGGATTATTTATTACCGACCTCATTTATCAATGAATCATCCTTTCTTATCGATAAGCATAGTAATGCTTTAGAGAGAGAGTGAGAGAGAGAGTTATTGTGAGGAGTGGAAATTATTAACCACGATCCCCTCAAACCATGCATGCTCATCTAAGAGCATTCGTAGGCTGATCTTGTGGAGAGATCCACGGCTTAGTGGGCATTTCTTGTTGCTTATTAACCTTGAGTAGAGAATCCACAGGAGTGGGTAGTTATTATTAACTACTTTTGAGTGGTTGAATAATGGTTGGTTTATTGATAAAAAAAAAGGGTATGTAAGTGGTTTTATTAATATTTGTCGATTGTTCAAATTGTAACATGTGGTAAGCTCAACTCTTTTTAAAGAGAAGCTCGGTTAGCTTCAAGCGGAGTTTGTAGTAATGCATTGTCTAAGCTTAACCTTGGGAAGCTATATGGAAATACCACGAAGGTGGTGTAAGTTTTGAGCATTTTCAAAAGTCTAAGACTATCCTCATAGAATTCACGACTTAGCCATAAAGGCTTAACCTCTATAACCACTTCAGGAACTACTTTCTCTAACCACCTTGAGATCAGTTTTTGGTAACCGATTCTTGCCTAGCGAAAGGAGGATGTAATTCATTAGATCTTTCCTCAGCGGAGGGCAAATAGTATAATGAGCCTAGCCAAAGCTGACTCAAAACTCTTCAATTGTCTGCCCTTGTAATTTTGTCAAACAATTTGAGTGTGAATATTGTACTTGCTCCCTTAATGTTCTTCAATTTGTTTGCTTGTTTGGAATGGTCTCAAAGATTATAAATGCTTGTAACTTGTCACTATTGAATCTATCAATGATCTAAATGAAGATGCAATTCTTTTTTTGTCTTTGATATGCACGAATGCAGATTTAATATTAAAAAGCGTGCACCTACAGCCAACTGTAATTATGATAAACATCAGGTCTGCATACTACTGTGCTATCAAATGATCATTACCTTAATCTGAGACTCCAATCTTGAACTCCTTTATTGAAAGTGCAATCCCACAATACATGATAAAGTAATCATGCCAAAACTCTTGGCTTACAGATTAAATCTTTTACAAGGCCCAAATCTGATTTCTAACATCATCTACAAAAGCATACTAAACTTCATGAAGTGACCAATGCAACTACTCCATTAACAATGCCATCAGTTGTTGATTAAGTCAGCAATGAAGAAACTACAATGCAAGGTAAAACTAATGCAATGATTTTAGAAAGAAGAACCTGAAAATGTAATGGCTGTCTGAACAAAATGGTTCGATTCTTCTTGCTTGCAATGGATTTGCTCCCAAAACAGCAGTGCCCAACTTCTTCAACATCTAACCATGCTTCACAAATTTTATCAGATTTTTATCACCCCTTCTAGCTGGAAATCGCCCAACAATGCTAGCCGCCACTGTCTCTTGAAATCAGATCTTGTGTTAACTCGTAGTAGCTTGCAACTCCTCCAAATGGCATCTAAAAATCATCTCAGACCCTACTTGAATGCACAATATCACTGTTCATGAGTTATTGTAGCATCAACTGTAGCGCGGGTACTATTCACATTACTGTAGCAGCAGATCAATAACTTCTGATTTCTCTTCTCCAATGATGGTTATTTCAACAAACTAAAATCTGCTCTTCAAACCCTTGATGATTCTTCTCCAATAAGCACAGATTCGACTTCTGTATGAAGCCAACTAGATGAGCAATCTTAAGCTAATCTTTCACAACTTTAGAAAGCTAGACTAAGAAGAGGTATCGTTCTCCAAAGCCTGGAATGACTGAAATCTGCTGAAACCCTTGTTTCACAAACTCCAAAGTTCTCCAAGAAGAAAAGACAAATTAGAATAATCATTTCTCATGAGTTTGATTTGTCTTTGAAGCAACAAATACTCTCTCAAGAGGCTCAACCCCCAAAAAGCACTTCATTAATGATTTAATGATAATAAATGATATTTATTTCACCTTGCAAAACTTAGGAAGATACAATCATTAAATGGCGTATTTTCCTTTTGAGTAATAAATACTCATTAGATAATAATAATCCACCTTTATTATAAAGTCTTTTAATACTTTATAATATTTCATTTAAATATTAATATAACCATTATTTGGCTTTATAATATAAAGTCACAATAAATAATTATTTAATCATCATGAAATACTCAAATATTCTCGGTTTGCTCATCCAACTGCCAAACCAGGTCGAGTCTGAAAATACTAACTGAACCAGGTGCCCTGCCAGAAATAGTAAACCCTGACAACCTAACCTCTGTGAGCATCTACAAAGGTCCAAACCTGAATCAGAAAGTGGAAGTATTGTCTCCAACCACCGAGTAACTGCCACAAAGGACCCTTTGTCCATAACTGTCAGCCTACGAGAGTCAAAAAGATAGGCTCACTCAACAAACAATGTCAGCTAAAACGGGGACATTACAATCTGCCCTCCCTGAAATTGCTTGTCCCCAAGCAATCTCCGCAAATAAGGACGCACCACACCACCTAGATCCCAAGGATAGTGTCGGACAATGTTCTTGTAAGCCACAACTATCTCCCGTAACTCCCATAACTGATCAGCTGGAATAGAACGCCATCCCCTGTCAACCTCAACGTTGTCTATCATAGGAGCAAGAAACTCAAGAGGGCGCAAGTCAATCTGCAAGCAACACTTGCCCCCTAAAACTGCACGAGATATATTGTCATCCAACATATCTAACACATGCATACCAAAACCATGCACCTGAAACAAATCGTGTACATGTGGATCAAACATGAAACCGTATGCACTCTGCACCGTGTACACACTGTGAAACTCCTCTGTGAGCTGAGTCTGAAATCCTAGTGCACAAGTAGGATCCCAAACATGATCAACACTCATCTCAAGACAAAGATCAAGAGAGTGATCGGCATTGAACTCAAAGAGCGGATTGTCATATGTCGATTTAACATCCGCCTTGAACAAGGGGTTGGTCACCAACCTACCCAACCCTCTAGGCTGATCCCAAACGGCCACCTCCGAACCCCCGGGGCACTGAGCATAACCATGCCTAATCTGCACAAAATCCTCCTCTACCTTCTTGTTTTTCCCACTAACAAGAGAGATAGAGCATAGGCTCCGTTGGTTGAAAATTTTGTATTCTTGAGAGAGCATAAAAAATTGTGGTTTCAGCCACAGTACATGAGATAAACTCTCCTAATTAAGGGAAGGCTCCCCCTTTACTAACTAACTTAAACTAATATGGGTGAAACAACAATCTTTCCTCTTATTTCAGGAATGATTATACCCTTTTCTCTTCGTAGAAAAGTGATTATGACTTCAGAAAACTTTCACAACAGCTTGAAATAAAATTGAGAGAGAGGAAATGAAGTTTTTTGAAAGCGCAAAGACTTCTGTCACCTCCTCCGAGACGGGAAAACAATCACCAAGCACAAAGTCTTGAATATCTGAAATCCTATCTACCCTTTTTCAATGATTACCTAAGAACGATATACAACATATAACAGCACAAAGTCTGCAAGTATGATGCACCTATGAATTAATTCAAATGGAAATTACTACGAGCACAAAGACTTACAATTCTTGTCCATTTCTAAATACAAATTACGATTTCAATCTTCAACATTTACAACACAAAGTCTGCAAATATTTAGAGTGAAACTCTATTCAGCAATCCTCCACAATCTCCAAATAATCACAAAAAAATGCTCCAAAATGACATAAGAACACAATGGATGCAAAGTAGGACTTCAACACAAAGTCTGAAATTCCAACTCTTTGATATTGTTTGAAAAAAAAAAAAACAACTTATAACTATAAAGCTCATTGTCTTTATGAGTAAAAAATTTTGCAGAATTTTCTTGCTTGCCAAAAAGATAAGATAATACAATAGACCCCCTCAAGTATTTATAGGAGAGAGGTCTAGAGAAAAACGTGGGAGGATCCCAACTAACTTGAGAAATTCTCTCAACCACTAACTAACTGCAATTGACTTATTCAGCATTCCAAGTCCTATTATAATTTTGACTTGTAAGGCTATCATATGTAATTACATTTTACAAAAACACAAGTGAGATGAACACTTGTAATTCTGTTACACCCAAAATGAAATTTTTGGCATTCTGCTTAAATTGAGGTAAACAATGTAAAAATTCCATCAAAAGTATGTTTTAGGTCAAACCAAACATGAAGTCTTTGTGGGTTTCTGTCAAGGAACCTATGGTTAAAATTCTAAAAATATGAAAATTAGGGTTTTATGCCCCTATTTATAGGGAAACCCTTAAAAATAGGACCTTCCTGGAAATGATTGAAAATAATTCTTATAGGGTTAATTGACTTCATGATCACACTGATCAAGTCAGAATTATAAAAAGACATGTTTTACTCTGGTGAGTCTATTCCTGTTTTTCAGGAACAAAGTTAGGAGCTCCGCAACCATTAATGGCAGATTGGCCAGTACCAGGTGCTGAAAGCTAAACCTCAAAAGCTCCAACGAAGAAGCCATGGCACAAAAGGTCAAAAAGATGTTGTTATAGCGAGGGAGTTTCTCAAAACAAAAAAGGCCAAAATTTGGCTACCTCTGGAAGGTGCACGTTTTGCTGCCAAGGCAAAACACGGTCTAAAGGTGAAAAAGGTGCCCCTCTTGAAGAAAGGCACCCATGGATCTCAAAGGACAAATCAAGTCACTTTACATCTTCAGCTCAATCATCCTCTTCACTTTCGTGCTGGCTCGACAATGAAACAATCAACAAAATCATTTGATTCAAGGATCATTGACCAATCGTCAGAAAAGTATGGAGGATCCATCAGCAACGAAGATGCCAAATCAGAGAGCTTCATGGTAAAAGCACCCTTGCTAGCCAGGGGCGCCCCTCAATTATAGGCACCAAATGAATCCATCTGCTATAACTCTATACATGTTATCTTTCCAACTTCCTCCCAGCTATGTGATCAATCTGACAACAGGTTCACAAGACACGCCAAACAATCACACACTGAGATCAAGCAGAAAAAGTTAGAATTGAAGAACTAGATAGACAAGCCAAAAACTGGCTAAGGCATTGCCAAAAGCGCCCCTCTTGAAGAAAGGCGCCCTTTCTTGAAGGCATCCAGATTCAGTCAGAATCTTCACTGCCTCCCAAGATGACCACCTCAACTATGACCTGTCTCGTCAATGGAACTATCAACAAGAACTTCCGAAAAATCAATCATCTGATGGAGGAGGTCAAAGACAGGCAGTTCACAACATGTGGAAAA
Source organism: Sequoiadendron giganteum (assembly GCA_007115665.2). Classification (NCBI taxonomy): domain Eukaryota; kingdom Viridiplantae; phylum Streptophyta; class Pinopsida; order Cupressales; family Cupressaceae; genus Sequoiadendron; species Sequoiadendron giganteum. The sequence goes on along the minus strand of CM021104.1, from coordinate 390,537,556 downwards.
CCAATCAAAAGATAAAAGCGCCCCTGCTGGCCAAGGGCACCCTTGAGTTTGAAAGACCAAAACTTGCCATCTTCAACTGAGAATTCAGTCATCCTGAATAGGACCAAGCTGGCTACCCGATGCATCGTCAAGCAGAGTCATCTGATTCATCAAGCATCGAGAACGTCAGATCAAAGCGAAGAGGGTCTAAAAAGATCAAAACGAAGAACAGTCAATGAAAATTGACCAAGGCATTGTCAAAAGTGCCCCTCTCAAGGAAAGGCGCCCTTCTTTCTAGTGGCCTAAACTCAGTTTTCTGAGTTGATCTCTCCCTGACACATTTCATCAGATCAATCCCACCTCAACAACAGAACTGCCAGACAGTACCAGAGATCAACTGAGTAACCTGAATCAAAGATCAAACGGAGGCACTTCAGCTTACAAAATGGACAAAAAAGACCAACTTCAAGGATGGACGCCTAAAGGAAGTCAAAGCAAAAATGCTGACTTGAGTTAGCAAATTTGGAGCCAAAAAGAGGCAACACTCCACAATCAGTGGAAATCACCTTTTGGAACTCCAAATCAGACCTGAATCATGAGTTGGCATCCATACTTGGTGGATCTCAACTCAAATCACCATATATTCTTGCTAAGCGACCCATTCTTCATTATTCCTTTGCAAGTTGAAGGATAAAACAGCAAATAGCTCCCAAGAACACATTTTCAAGATCTGGCAGAGGTTTTGGACGGATTTTCAATATTTTTGAAGATCAGCGGCAATAAAAGTATTCTTCCCCGACGATTGTTTCCAAAAGCAGATTATAGCAAAGTGGCAGTTTATAACTTCCAATCCACCTTCTATCTACTTCCTCTATTTTTGTCTATATTTCTTTGCATGTCATAGGAAACGACAGATTACCTCAGATCTGATCAACTGGGTATGATCAGCACATTTTTCCAACAAAACCCATCTTCTTAGATTTGCTAGAATCAGCAAAGTTGTTGCCCCTATTTTTAGGGATCTTTCCAAAAAAGTCTCCAAATCAAAAATCCAAGGAACTGGGTCTGTTCAGCTTCCAAGCACGAACAAAACCCACATGCCAGATTTTTCTCGAAAAAATACTTCTCGATAGGCGCTATATTTAAGGGTTTCGGGAAAGTGTCAGAACAAGAACAAGTGCCCAGTCAATCTTTAAGTCTTGCAAAATCCAGTACTCCCAGGTACAATACAAGACCAAGACGGTCTTGTACCATGATTATCTGAAAACAACTGACACAGACTTATGGCACAAAAATCCAAAAGTCGGTTCTGAGGACTTGGAGGGCATGAACTAAATTACATTGCAGAACATTGAAGAGTCCGGCTTATTCCAAGCTGCATCCATTCCGATCACTTTACAGAGCATTGAGCTTGTAACTGCTTGCACAAAGCATTACAACCCTACTACAAGAGAGATCATGTTAGTGGACGGAAAGGTGATTTGCAGCTTAAAGTTGAAGGACATAGAGACGTGTTTTGCAATTCCACCATGCCATATCAAGAAGGTCGTATCTGTAACCGCATGCGAAAAGGCATTTGAGGCTTCAAAGGATAAGTGTTCACTTATAATGGCTGAACATTGGTTAAAAACGAAGAGAACCAGCTTGCCCAAATTGGTTGGGCGAGGAGAATTCAAAGATGAATATGGAGTGTTAATCACTCTACTCAGCAGAGTCACTAGACAAGAAGAGTAAAAATCCTTCCAGCCGTAGATGTTCTATATTATTGGCAAAATAATCAGCAAGAAAGAACATTACGATTGGGCCTCTCTGATCAGTGATACGCTCCACCAACAATTTACTAGGTTTCTAAAAGAGCATCGTTTCCACATGTGTTCCTACCTGGTATACCTAATAGCCTTCCAAGGCGATTTCAGAACACTAAACACTGTGGGAACCCTGAGTGTGCAAAAGGTCCAAGAATACTTTCCTCGCCTTGAGTTCACTCTAGCGAAAAGGCACTTCAAGAAGATAAATGACCTTTTCACTATGCACACCATGCGTGAGCTAGACTATGAGATGCACGTCCGTATTTCACCAGTAGCTAAGGCAGCAATGGTGGACTGGGCGGATCGGTTCATCCAATTCCCCACTTTCACCTACATACGCGTGTATGGATACAATGGCCACCCCGCCATGATGCCGTGCTACCCCTCAGATAGGATAATGTTCATGGAATTCCTGAGGCAGTTGGCCGAGGTTCACTCTTACCTTCGCCAAAAGAAGAAGTCTGCTGCAAATTTCCCTTTTCAGATGGGACTCTACAGATGCAAGACTGTAGCCGATGCTAGGTTGATAAGCCAAGAAATAGATTTAATCTCAAACACCTCATTGATAGGAGGTCATCATATGATCCCAGAGGAATCTTCGTGGCACATCTCGAGCAAAGATCATCTCATGAACCTTTCATGGAGGATTTTTGGGCCAATTGCGAAGATGAGTTTGAAGTGAGAAGAAAGAACTACAGTAGATTCAAGCTCTTGCAAATTGCAGAATTCATGTCAGAGGACATCGAGGGCTTATCTAATGACGAAGAAGAGGTCGTTCTTTCTTCCTTCTTCACGGGTCAAGTAGATGCGCAACCACTCTGCAAAGTAGACTGGTACGCGAAAGAGAGTACGTCTATCGAAGAAAGAACAAGTAGAGTAGTTCGACATAGTCAACTCTACCTTGACAGTTAAAGGAAAAGGAAGGTAGTACTTCCCCGATCAGAGCCGCCAACGGTTCAGTCTTCACTACCTTCCTCATCTAGGAAGAAACCCAGACAGAAGAAGATGAGCATTCTTCCAGAAGGAATGTGAATGTCAGGGAGCACATGGGGAAGAAGAGGAATTGCTAGTACAAGCCAGCAAGAGATACAGGTGGAGACAGTCACCAATTTACCTGAAACAGTTGGGAACGCTGCAGCTACACTAGAGCCAGTGATTGAAATAATCGTTGCAGAGATGGAATCTATTGTAGAAGAAGTTGCAGCAAAAGCGGTGTCTGTGATAGAAACGGAGCCACTAGCTTCACCACCATCACAAAGGTCGCAAAGTCCCATTGATTTGGACTCGCCACCACAAGGCATTGCCACGGCACAGTCTCGTTCTTCCGGCATTCAGGGGGCCTATGTTCCTCCTCCCAGCAATGCTAGCCGAGATTCTATCTGGCTGGAAAACTCGCTTGGAAGGAAAAGGGAGAGACCACCTTATCAGCTTGACTTCACTGAGTTCCACCATGTCCCACAAGACATGCCGGCAAAGAAGTTGAAGAAGCAGACACATGTAGAGAGGAATGCAGAGAATGAGGTTGTCATAGAGACTGCTACCGCGCCTGAAGATAAAGACATACACAATGTGAGGGTTGAGGATTTCTCGCTTTCAAAGGTGAACCTTGGAAAGACCACTCGGCAGGTGGAGGCAGACCTTCTCGGAATCGCCTCAACGAGCGTCAAGGAAAGGATGACAAAGGATGGACAAGACAAAGCAGCCTTGAAGGCTGAAAACTATCAGCTTAGACTATACATTTCTAGCTTGATGCATGGCACTCCCAACTCCTCGGCTTTGCCTCAAGGACTATTGGATCTCCCAACTGAAAGAAACCATCATCAGTTGATCACATACGACAAACACTAGAGACATCAAGTGGATGAGTTTGTCGTCAGAGGACGGTGTGTATTAGCAAAAGCATATCAGCTGAGAGACAGAGCACATGGTCTTCGATCAGAAATCTAGCAGTCATATGTAAAGGCGGCTCAAGAGAGGCCGAGAGAGGAAGCGACAGTTGCTGATCTACATCAAGCATACCAATCAATTACAACCACTGAGAACAAACGTCATCTCTTTGATTGGAAACAACAATTGACATACAAGGTGAGAGCCTACGATGCCAATTCAGTGGAGCTGATTGACTATAGACACTTTGTCGCTAATATTATCAACTTCGCAAGAACGTTGGTAATATCCTTCCCTGAGTTAGAATATCAACGAGAAGGAGGGGAATATGTTGAGCTTGAAACAGTACAGACACGGTTTCAAGACATCATCCATGGTTCATTCCTTGAAGATCCCAATGGTTGCAAATTAGCCAAAAATGCAGCCATGTCTATCCAGTTAGATGAAACAGCTGCCCAATGCATAAACCATCAGCAGCAGCTTGTGACAGGTGAAGAAATGCTTAGATGCCACATAGTCATCTTGAAAGGCATTAATTGCCCAGGGGCCGAAGAGGTCAACGACTGGATAGAGATTTTGTTGACCAGTGGTGAAGAGGTGTAAAGCACCAAGGAAGGACGTCCTACCCTCCAAATAGCAATAAATATGACTAAAGCCAACTTGATGCCCCTTTCCAAGTCGAATCCAGATCTCCACAGATCGTGCATGTCAGATCCCACTAATTTAGGATGTCTAATTGACTCCCACGATTTGTGGATCTCAAATCTCCTTTAAAGGTGGATGTCTATTTGGAGACACATTTGAAATTTAAGTTCACTTTTAGTTAGGTGTCAGTCAACTGAGGTAGACTCTCAGTTTGACTTTTGTTTAGTTTCAGTTAACTGAAGTAGATTTCTAGTTAATTGCTTGCTCACCTACTTTTAGACATAAGAATAAATCTTGCTAATTGGCAAGAATTATTTGTTAACTCAAGGAGATTTTAGGGTTGCCTACTCCTTTAAGTTTCTATAAATAAGAGCCTTAGGCTCATTATTTGTTTAAACCTTTATTTGCTAAGAAAAATTGTTGCGACATTGTTGCCAGAGTAGTTTGTTTATATATGTTCATTCTTGGATGAGAGTTCGTTGGTTGATCATAATTGTGCATGATTTCGTGTCTTTGTTGTCTCGACCTTTGTAATTCTTTGGAGAAAGCTTGAAGAAATAAATTAGATGGTGCATGTTTGCTTGATCTAAATACTTGAGTCTATTCAAAGTCTTGTTTTCAGTTAGTGTATTGTTTCAATCTCCTCCTTGGACAGGTGTCGTCACCTCCTTGGATATTTTGTTATCAATCATTATCGTATGATGTTGTTTAATGATTTGTCTTGCAGCCTACACTTTGGACAGGTGTCGTCACCTCCTCGGGAATCCTGTTAGATAGGTCATCGTACGTTGTTGTTTCCAGTGAGCTGTTTCCAAGCCTACACCTCGGACAAGGGTTCCTACTCCTTGGCAAGTCTCAGGTCCAGTTTACCATAAAAGAGTGTTTACTTGTAATCGAGCCTTATCTTGGTATATATCCAAGAGTTCAGAGCCTCGGCCATATTCCATTGAGACAGAGGATTCAAGTGATCCAACCCATCCATTTCGCTCCTACGACCTCATGATAGAATAGTCTAGAAGCCAGTTAGTTGTAGTTAAGATCTGTGGAAACCAAAGAAAAAGCTTAGCTACAGCGCATTGTGTATATGCACCATTGTCTCTTGCCGTTGAGTAAAAAAGATAGGAACCTTAGTACGCCCCTTTTTTACATTACAAAATCAGCAAAGAGAGATCTTCCTCTCTATAATCCGAAGAGCATGTACTAACACACTTGCAATAGCTGTATGTTTCCAATAAGCACTCCAGAGGTGCTAATTGAAACGCCAACAAATTACAAAATTTGTTTTTACATATAACTTATCGAAAACAAAATACATGAAGTAAAGAAAGAGTATTATCAAACATTTTTATTTCATTTCAGTCCTAGCTTTGAAAGACTGAAATTTGTTGATAATTGCTTGGAACTCAACCGGATCAAGACCTAGTGTATTCCCGGCAACCGCGACAGTTTTAACAATCACATCATAATATCTAATGGTTGGCTCTCTGTGTTCTTCAAAACTGGTTTGCATTTTATCCAGGATCATTCGATGATTAACAAACTTATGGATAGGATCCACAGTGAACTGTTCTGATTCCAGCTTTTGGCGAAGATTTGTTGCAATCTTAGTAGTAATTACATCTGCTGCAAGTAACTATCCCTCATGATCTAGAATTCTGCAAGACATTTTCTCAAAACTAGTGAGTATGTCCTGCTCAACTTCAGCATTCATTTCAAGTGTAGCCTGAACATCTTTAATGAGATCTTCAATAACTAATGACTTATTTGTCAGAAGTTCTTCAAACTCTACACATTTTTCTCTACTTGAAATTATGGAACAGCTACTCAGAATTTCTAGTTTAAACTGATCCATCTCGTGCCAGATTTTCAAATCCTTTTCAAGGGAAGTCAAACTTTGTTTGAAATTTTCCAAGGTCTGATTCATCTTGTCTTTTGCTGCCCTGAGGATACCCAAAATATGTAGTGTCTTCTCAATTATCAGTGTACCTTGATCAATCAATTGAGCTACCCAAGAATCAAATGCTTTAGCCTTTTGCGCGATCCTTTCCAACTGCCTGAGTGATTGTTCAGAGGTAAGAGAAGTTAATGGATTAACTCGCTCTGAAGTATTTGTTATTTTCTGAATTATTGCGATGAGTTGTGAATTCTTCTCTTTGAGCTCATTCTTCCTTGTCAACAATTCATCATATCGTTGTACCTATGAGGCTACTGAATTTGTGGCATCATGCATAAGACCAGAATGTGTCTGCTTACCAAGCTCAACTCTAGTGAGTCTGTAATCTGACAACTGTATCTCTTCAGGTGGCTTTTCAACCAATGGCTCGGCTATTTCTACATACTTCATTTTATCTTCACCAATCACGATCCGTGAGACTTTCTTTGCCCTCTTTGCAACCCTGGACTTAGGTTTTACAAGTTACTAAAAATCAAACACGTCAGGAGAAATTTCTTGCTTCTTCCTTTTTGGCGTAATTGAACTCGGCCATGGAGGTAATTCCGATGTACTTACATTAGCAACTATGATTTCTGAAGGAACGGGCTCTACTTGTACCATTGTTGTTACTTTGGGAGAAGTATCAGTCTGAATTGCAATAGGTCTTTGTTCTACTGGAAACATATGATTCGCTTCTATCATGAATTTGTCAAAATTCAAGGTAGGAGTATCAATTTCAGAGAAAGGAATGTCGAACATTGGTGCATAAGAAGGATTATCATCAAAGATTCCCTCCAAATCCTCATGAGAAGTTTCAATAGGAAGATCCATACTTGTAGCAGCAGTTGTACCAGGTTCCACAGGATCAACAAACACAGTGGAGAAAGAATCTACATTTGTATCAATATCCATGGGTATTTGAGGAATACCCGCATGAGGAGAGTCTGAGACTACTGACGGGGGTGATTCTGCTGTGTTTTCTTCATAAGTATTATCTTCATCATTAAGGACATGTACTTGTACCTGTGAAGTCTCTTTTCCTTTTGCCGACACTTCCAATGGAGGAATTACCAAAGCTCTGCTAACCCTCAATTTGATCCTTGTACCAGAAGAAGAAGCACCTTCTTTAGATCTGTCTCGGATTTCGGATATTTGCCCAACTGGATCAGCAAAATCATTCTCTACTTCTCCCTTGATCTTAATAGTTTTGACATTATTATCCTTCAACCAGGCATTGGTATTAGCGAGGATAGGCTGAAAACGGTCAATGATAGAATCACATTCCTTTTTTGACCATTATGGGGAGGGGAGAGGAGCTTTTGCAACTCTTTGTTCGATATACTCTGGATCTAGGATTTCTCCATCATCTATCATCCCTTCAGGAATCCTGGTTAAATTAAGATCCACAATTTGTTCCAAGGTGAGCTTGTTGTAATCCATTCTCCTCACATCCTCTTCAGTACGAAGATCTACCCAGATATCTTCAAGGCGGTGAACATGGGCAAAGGCTCTCTTAATTTTATCTTTCATTCCACGGAAGTCAAAATCTTCCCTGGCCATGAACTTCTTCAACTTGATTTCTTGAAGCTCAGCATCCATAGCTTTGGCCCTTTGACATGTGTTTATAGAATACCGACCAATCTGCAATGGACTATGTGAAGAGACAGTAATACCCAATTTGTGACTAGCGAGTTGTACAGCATGAACTGCCATTAACTGTCTTGCCAACTCCATCAGAAGAATTATGTCAGTATGATATCGAGGTAGCATATATGGCTGTCCCTCAAAACATCCAACTCTCATGTAAGTGAAAGTAGGAAACTGCAGAAACAAACAACCATATTCATTTACTTTTTTCCAAGCTGTTTCGGAGACTCTTCTATTTTTGAGTGACCTGTCAAAGAGACACATGAAGTGACCGAAGAAAGCATCTTGCACCCTCCTGTAATGAAGTTTGTTGGGTTTCAGAGTGAGTTGATCATAATATTCCCATACCGGCACCAATGATCTATTGCCTCTGGTAGAAAGGCCAGGAAACTGTCTAAGCGATGCAGCAATATACATCAAAAATGAATTCATATAAAAGGTGTAAGTAGTATGAACCTGTGGTAATTGTCTACACAAGTTATCACTGATCAATTTTCCCCAGAAAATATGAGACTGCCTTTTTCTCATAACCACAATGTACTTGTACATCTAGGTCTCGAACACATTAGAAACTTTCAAACCTGCTATCCTACTGAGAAGTGTAACTACATCACCTATCTCTTCAATGAAATCGGAGCGATGCAATTTGGGCCACCTGGAAAAGCAAGTACGGGGAGTCTTCAACCATTTAGCACTCATGTGTCTATTGCAATCTGCTTTTCTTTGCTTGTAATGATCTGTTGTGCTCTTCATAGTGATTTCAGCATACAAAGGAGCTGCAGGTACTCTGAAAATTTTATCAATTGTTTCAGCCTCCAAACTTATAATGACATTCCCATCATCGTCCCTGATTGTCCTTGTTTCTTCATCAAAATGAGCAGCACAAGCCAGCACAAATTCTGGTTCTAAAGCAGCAACTGGAAATAAAAAAGCTAAATGAATATGACTTTTGAGAAGCAATTGCATATCATGGGTTGATGACTTTTGTTCTTTTTAGGAATTCAGACATATCAGCGTGTCCAATCTCCGTGTCCCTAATCTCATCAATGAGAGAAACCACATAAGAGGGAACAATCTCATTTAAAAACTTGTCATATTTAGCCTTCATCTTCTTGTTTCATCTTCTTGTTTGGAGGTGAAACCGGTTCTTCTGTCATTGAACAAGAATCTGAAACACTCAGATGAAAATTCAAAAGGGTAAATACATCTTCATCAGCAATGGGTGATTCCATGATACCAAAATCTTGCAAACCAGCAAACTCATCAAAGCTTGACTGAGTTTTGAACTTATATCATCCATCAAATCTTTGAAGATGCTTCACAAATATGCTTTGGACAGTGATGGGAGGAAAATCAGATCTGGAGAGGCTATTTGCAAGTTTGAGTTGTAATCGGATCTTCAGAACCCGATTGCAAGTGACGTGAAGTTTTGTCAATGTGCACTTGCAGGCGGGTCTTAGAGACCCATTTGCAAGTGATGGGAGCATGATGTGATGAAAGGAAATGTACTTAGATGTATTTGCAAATGAGATGGAGGTAAATGAAAGTGTACGCAAGCATTTTATGAAGACTTTTGAAAGAATGTTTACTTGCAGTCGAGTCTTAAAGACCCGATTGCAAGTAAACAAATAACAACTCATCGCTCTTCTATATTTCGAAAATGTACCAAGAGCATAGAACAAAGAAGAAACTAAAAAGAAGATAAAACAAAAGACTAAGACCAAAAAGAAACATACCTTGGGAAGAAAAACGCACAGTTGTAAATGCAAAACAAAAGCCCTTGATAGGTGTTGATGAAAGGTAGCTTTGGTCGGATATAAATGATGATTGTTGATTGCATCATCACCATTTATATATGATCAAAATTACTCTTCATATAAATATTTCTGGAAAATAAGTAATTTGAATTTATAAGCATGTATAAGATTCAAAATTATAAATGATGTTCAAATTCTGCATTGAATAAAATCGGAACTCATATAATATATATCTGCCACGTATAAAGGTTATATGTGTGTTAGTTTAATAACCGAATGCTAATCGGTTGTGCTTGGAGCCCGCACGCCCAAAGGGACACGTTCTCTCATGAGACGCGTCTCTTGTGAGGCAGGTCTCTATTGTGACCTATTTCACACATCGCCCCATTGCAAATGGGGACCCCCAAATTTTGGTTCCACCCTTTGCACAACGTCTTTAAAAGTTCAAAATTTGAATAAATTTTTGAGAGTCAGTTCGGCCAAGTTAAGAGTTTGAACCCATTTGAATTCCTAAATGTCATGGAAAGGCTTGGAAGACCTGGTAGACGAGGAACGCCATTGCTTTTGGTCATTTCTGACACTTCCTCTTTTTTAGGGATTCTGCTTTTTTGCTTTTTACTTTTTTGATTTTTGGCATTTTTAGGCCATTCTGGAGTTCCTATTTTTTAGGGATGCTTTTTGCTTTTCCTATTTTTGGAAAGTTTCTATTTTAAGACTGAATTGGAAGACTGACACATATAGCAAACTGATAATAGCTGAGTTGGACCCAACTGATATTGCAGTCATTGCCACAAATAGTATTACTATAAATAGCAAATGCCAAAAATAACAGTGTTCCACGGGCATTAGGGACGGGGGACGGGGAAACGTGCGGAACGGGGGGACAAAGGGCCTAAGTTTGGGGACGGCGGGAGGGGGGTGGCGGGGTGGTGGTCCTAATATAGTTATACATATACTTATAGTACTTGAAAAACTAGTTTTGAAAAGATGTATAACAGTATAACAGTGTAAGAATTACATTTCAAATGAAACTATAGGAAATTAGTAAAATTATAACATAGTAAATACTAAAATTTGAATTACTAAATCTAAATACGATGATTTCTTGAATGCTAATTGCTAAATAAAATTTGGCAAATGAAATTGTCAAATTGGAGATTTCTATTATAATTCATATCACAAAGTCTATAAAGATGATTACATGATTCATCATTACAATGAGTAGCATTACAAAAGACAAAATGCCAAAATGTCAAAACTCAAAATGTAGTGAAGGGAGGCCTCTAATCATCTGCAAGTGCAAACTCCTCATCACTCGAACTGCTGGACTCCACAAGGTCAAGATCCCTCAAGCTCACACCAACCAACCCTGCATCTGAAGTGGTAGGATCATCCTCATCAATCTGTGAAGGCTCCTCTGGCTCCACATCCCATCGTGCCGCTGGACTCTCCTTGTACCCAAGTGTCTTGCGGTCTATGAGACGCAAAGCACTGTGTACAGCCACAAGCTTCTCTGCTCTCTTAGAGGTAAGTTTGTTCCTCTTAAGAGAGTGGATGAAGCTATATGTAGACCAGTTCCTCTCAGCAACTGAAGAACTGGAAACCTGGGATAGCAGACGGATAGCTAGAGTGGTGGTCAAAGATTTTGTACCATGACAATTCCACCACAACAGTGGGTCCTCCTGTGCCATAGTTTCTATATCCATCTTTGCCGCATCTAAATAGCCTCTAAGAGTGGCAAATTTGGTCCACTCAGTGCGAATTGTGCCGGTATCTCTATAATCATACATCTTCTCTATGCACCTAAAGAAACCCACCTTCACCTCATCATCCCGAAGCGGTGTCACTCTACCCGATCTAACCTTGTACCACTTAGGATTCAAGGCAAAGGCAGCCATATGCAAAGGAGTGTTCAACTTGTCCCATCTGCGCTGAATGATTGGCCGGATGTGCTCATTGTAGAATGCTAGAGAGGGGTCCTTCACGCGCACAGCAGCCCTCATCTGGTCAAGCATAGAGTCGATGCACTCATACACCTCTCCAAGGTTAGGTGCATCCCCATCCCCATATCTAATAACCTGGAATACTGGAGAAATGATGGAGACAATGTATTTCGCATCAGTCCAAAACACATCACTCTTCACTATCTCCTTCACCCTTCTCCCCTGCGTTGTCTTGGCCTCGGCCCACCTATTCCAATCATTAGTCATAACCATGAGTTGCAATGCCTCTTGCAACTCAATCATTCTCTCCAAGAGAATGAAATATGATGCATATCGGGTCTCCACCGGTTTCAAGAACTCCTTCTTTGCGAAGGTCCTGAAGAGTGCATGTGAAGTGTGGTGGTTGCAGATAAACATCTGCACATCTCTCGCATCGATGACCACTCCTCTAATCCAATCAATCTTACCCATGTCCTTGAGTGCATTGTTCATGGCATGCACACAACATGGGGTCCACCAAATATGCCTATAGGCTGCCTCAATGAGTTTCCCTGCTGCTCTACACACATGGGCTGCATCTGTGACTACTTGGACCACATTTTGTGGCCCAACCTCCTCAATAGCCTCCCTGAGGACCTGAAACTGAAAATCAACATCTTTGCGATGCCCTGTACAATCAACTGCTCTAAGGAAGTATGGGCCCTCTACACATGTGACCATGATGTCGATGAGTGGACGATGGCTAATGTCTGTCCACCCATCCATAACTATGCTGCACCCAGATGCCACCCAACATGCCATCATCTTCTCCATCAAAATATTGATCTTGGAATAGCACTTATCCAAGATCGAAGTCCTCATTTTCGTCTCACCTGGTGGCACATATGATGTTCCTCCCTTCGCCACCATAGCCATCATCTCCCTATAATAAGGAGACCGTGTAACATGAAATGGAATGCCATTGGCAAAAAAGAACTTGCCAATGGATTCATCTATCTCATCTCTCAGGTGCACATTAAACATATCAGCAATGGGGTTACTCTGCGATGTCTGCAACTTGCGTTTCCCTGCAGCTATCCCCCTAGCGGCACTAGTAGTGGAAGAGGATGGAGATCCAAACATCATTCCTCCCGTCTGTGAAGCATGAGGAGAAGTATGTGGCGGATCATGGATGTGCTGAAGGGCTGCTCTAGCAGACAAAGTAGTAGGGGCTGTAATATTTGTGTCATCTGGAACGCCCCAAAGCCTGTTAAACTCAATTCTATAACGTATATTTTTAGTTTCCTTCATAAAATTACAAAGCTCCACACCTTTTCCTGTCCAAAAAAGAAAGTGTGCATTCACTCTAGTGATGCTACAAAACCATTCAACCTGACAAATGTGGCACTTCCACTTCCTTGTTCCCCCACCTGCACGTGATGTGCCTTGTATTCTTGAAGCAAACTATTTGAGAGGAGACTTAGGATCAAAAGGACCCCTAGCATACTCTGCCAACAACTTTGAAGGGCAACCTGTACTAGCTGGTGCACTTGCCATGGAACTAGAATGGGCTGCAAGATCAACCCCATGGTCATCCCCCTCATTCTCAGGTTCAAAATCTGAATCATGTTCACTATGGGAATGGATTTCCATGTCCTCACCACTCATGTTATTGCTCATTGTGAAAGTGACTGCATTTCACAAAATTAAAATAAAATCAGCCTAGTTTAACAAATTGAAATACAAATTTAAAATTTTAATTTTGAAAACAAATTTAACAAAATTTACAATTTATATTTTATAAAATTTGATGTTGAATCTTGAGGGCGAAATGATGAAGATGAATGAATCATTCATCATTTTGCCCTCAAGATTCAACATCAAATCATCAGATTTGATGTTGAATCTTGAGGGCAAAATGATGAATGATTGATTTTGCCCTCAAGATTCAACATCAAATCTGATTTTGAGATGAATAAGAATTTTTTCTTTTTAAAAACAAGTTTAGTATTAAATTTTTAAAATAAAAAACTTGATGTTGAATCTTGAGGGCAAAATGATGAATGATTCAATCATCTTCATCATTTTGCCCTCAAGATTCAACATCAAATCTGGTTTTGAGTCTTTGAAATGAATAAGAAAAAAAAAACAAGTTTAAACTCATAAAATAAAACAAAAACAACAAGAAATTTGAAAAAAAACTTCAAAAACCCTACCTTGTGCTTGATAAATATCTTCAAAATGCAATAGAATCCTCTTCCTCCTCTTTTTCTTGCTCCTCCTCACTTCTATAACACTTGCAATCACTCTTTTCACTCCTTCAATCAAAATTCTTCAAGTTTTTGAACTGTTTTTTCTCCTCTTCAGCTGGCTGCAAAAAAAATCAGTCAATTAAAATGTGACTGAAATGATAAAGGAACATTGTTTTGTGTTGTTTTGGAGGAAGGGGTGGGGCCCACGCCAAATTAGGGTAACCATAAAGCACTTAAAAATTTGATTTTATAATTATTTTTCAAGTTTTACGCCCCCATGGACGTGGGCTCGATGGGAAACGGTCAGGTGTCTCCCCGTCTCCCAAGAAACGTCTAGGCGTTTCCTCAGGAAACTTGGAGACTTGGAGACGTCTCCCAAGAAAACTTGGAGACGTCTCCACGTCTCCATGTCTCCTGGGAAACGTGGAGACGTTTCCCCGTCTCCGTCGGAGTACCGATGGCGGTGGCGGGAAGGCGGGAAACGCCAAGTACCCGTTTCCCCGTCCCTGAAACGTCCCTGTTTCAGAAACTTGCAAAAAAAGGGGGGAAACGTGTCCCCGTGGAACATTGAAAAATAATAAGTTTACTTCAAACTCAACAATAAGCCAAATTGATCAGCCACACTGAACTGCAATAAATAGAAAGTGTTTCCAAATAGAGTTGAGTTTGAGTTTGAGTTTGCAAAACTTTCTCTGAACACCAACTAAGTAGTATCATGACTTACTATAAATAGTAAGTGTTTCCAAATATCTTCTAAGCACAGACCAGGCAACCATCATGACTTACTATAAATAGTGTGCCCGGAAAGGTTGTCAGATTCAGATGCATGTCACACCACCTCGGAGGTCTCTGAAAACCCAGAAACCTTTCCTACATCCAAGGTATCAATCAAAATTTGCATGTCATTATCTTAACATGCATGTTAACTCATCCTAAAGCTCTCCAAAAACCCAGAAAGCTCCACCAGACATGCGTCAGAAACTCATACATGCAAACCTTCGAAATTGCATCACAGACAAGCCTATGGGCTTTCGGAAATAGGCTATCAATCACAAAAGAGCGTATGGCTAAAATGGGGACATTATAGTCCGCCCTTCCCAAAATTGCTTGTCCTCAAGCAATGCCACAACACTCCAAACTGATCCCACCAAAACATATAGTATCTCGAGGTCCCATGTCCATCTCTGAAAAACCCCACCATGTTGTTGCTGCTCCACTCTGATCATACAAATATAACCAATGATCCAAAACCGCACCAATCTTCCTTGAACCAGGAAGAACTGAAAGCATAATCCTGCAACTTCACTTGCCATGGAAACTTTGTGGAACCAGAAACAACCATGCCGATGACTAGCATGTTGTAATGCTCATGGAAGAATATTCTAATCAACTGCAAAAACACCTTATCAATATTGTTCCCCAAAGCATCTAACTGAGTCACAGCAATAAATGTGACTCCCTCAAGAATCTTTGCAAAGCAAATAGCAAATCTTTACAAAAATTCTATACTCTCACCCTCATAAATCCATCAGGATGTACAATGCCTCCTTTGAAGCAAACTGATATCACTAAAAAAACTCCAAGAGATCTTCACATAATTCACTTCAAGAGTCTCAAATTGGTGAATCAAATCAGCTAATAGCTCACTACCCCAAACAATAATGTATGAAATAATACCAAGAAATCCACTATTTATCATCAAAAAACAACCCATACATAAATTTTGACCATACTAAATCATTCCCTTGCTCATTCGAAGCAGAAATTCAGTCCAAATAGGAGACAGAAAGACATGAAAATGAATAAACCAGCTATCTAACAGGTCTGAAATAATCATCTTGGGATTTGATTTTCGGAAAATCAGCATCCAAGAAGGTAAGCAGCAGCTGCAACATAAGAATTTCTCATCAAAATAGGCATAACTGCTAACAAACAAGGCTGGTGGCACCTTCAACAAGGGTCCCAATGCCATCACAAACCATCTTTTGATCACATTTCCTTCCTAGAATACCGATTTATGATCAGAAATAATGAACCAATGACAAAAAAAGAAGGTAGCAATAATCATAGAACTGAAATTTTGGCATTTTTTCTCTCCAACAAACCTTCTTTTTATGCATACTAATCTTCATAAGAATATACTTGGGATCCCAAATACTAATTCTCAATTGGAGATATTTCCCAACACATGAGTAAATGATCACAACTTCATTTTGAATATATTGTGCTGGTTTATCCTCTTTAGACATTCCAATATTTCCTTCTTACCAAATAATGTCAGGATCCCAAACCATCAACACTGAAGATCCACTTCTCAAATGGAGAACTGTTCTCACATGAATCCTCTGATTTACCCGTTCCATCTGAATAGACACTTCTTCAAACTCCAAGAAGTATTCAACAAGCCTAAGTTCGTTGAAGAAATTGAATCCAAAATCTTGTGTCATAAATTGCCGAAAAGATTCCATGGATCCTTCATCAAATTCAATTTTGAAATCAATTATTGTGAGAGAAGATGGTGACGTAATAAATTCTGACAAGAACCTCACAAGCATCCACATCAAATAATGAATAAAATCCTCATCAGTACGCCAATCAACTCTTTGTTGTTGATCAAAAAGAATGTCTTCATTTCTTCATGATCCTTGATTTTCCATTCCTTGTTGAATGGATCTACTAGAAGCAGCAGTAGATTCATCTTCATGTAACTCATGTACCACCTCTCCACAGCTGGAAGACAAACTGGAATTTCCTCCTTCAGTAATTTCTAAAGAAATTCCCTCTTCGTTCACAAACAAAGGAGTTGAGTGAAGCGCATTAGTACCCACTTCAAATAGTGGATTATCAAAGGCCTAAAAGGATTGCGGATGTGAAACAGAATGCTCTGTTCTTTTAGGACAACATTTTAGATCATAGGTTTCTTGAATGAGATCAAGCTCATCAAGAATTTTCTAAAGCTCCTCTACTCTCCCTTTATTTTCCTGCTCCCATGACATTTGAACAGCAGAAATTCGTGTTTTTGCTTCAACTAAAGCCTCATGCACTTCCTGCAACTTGGTTTACTAAGCTCGTTCCACTCCAATGCCTTATCACCAATTTTGGCCACTTTGTCTTTATCACGAATGATCTGCAAAAGACTTGATTTAATTTCCTCCAAGGAAAACTTAATGGACTTCATAACAGTAATGGAAATAGAGCATACATCTACCCCTCTTGGCACATCATAAATCAAATTTTCTACATGCCAATGAATTTCATAAAGCTTTGACAGAACTTGAATTCCCCTTTCAGCAGTTTGTGATCTTGAACTGCAATCTTAATACGCTGGTTGAGATGATGCAGTGCAGCTTTGATGGATAAAGATTTCAAAAATCCTTTGAGTTGTACTCCTCAACTTGTCACGCATGTGATGGACACTCTTCATCATCCCGTCCATAGTGCCTTCCAATTCCTTAGCTCTATTCCTTAGCTCTATACCTTAGCTTGGCTTCAAGTGAAGAGAAATCAGTTTTATAACTACTGGAAGCTTCTCCTTCCATGTTGTCTTCAACACATGATTCAAGGGAGTCGGTAAAATCAGCTTTGAAGTGGGAAGAGACTTCATCTTCCTCTTTCTATTTCTCATCTTTGGCTTGTTTTCCAAACCAAAATCCTTCGGAATTGTGGAGATGAAGAAGCAACTCACTGACTGAGCGGGTATCATCTTCTTCTAACTGAACTTCTCCTTCATTTGGATCTGCACTTATGGCCTCTTCATGCATCTCCTGTCATCTCTTGTTTCCTTTCTTTCTTCTGAAGAATGCATGGGTACCTCATGTGACTCACTCACGGATATGTCTTCTTTATGTTCTTCTATAGAATGCATAGGTTCTTCTTGAATCTTCATAGCTGATGATGTCTCAATACCCTCTTCAACCATGTACTTGGACATACACACATCTGAAGGTATAGACTGAGTTTCATTTATAGGAACATTGGAATTGAGCATTCTATTTATTTCTTTTTCATTTGTTTGATCTTCATTCTGCTTTGTCCTCATAAGTGGCTTCAATTGTTCTTCACATTGACTGAAAATTTCATTGATTAACACATCAGCAGTGGGAGAAATCTGCTCTTCACGTTCATAAGCATCCATGAGAAGAGATTGGACGCTTTCTGGAAGATTATCAACTTCTTTGATGGTAAGAATTAGAACATTCATGACAGCTGCAAACACCCCCTCTTCTTGCTCACTCCATATCGAGGTGAAGAGATAATAAAACAACTCCTAAATCTGATTTTGCATCTCAAAATATATCAATAGGATGCAAACTTTAAGTTTTGAAAATGACTTTAATATAGCATCCCTTCTTGGAAACAAATTACTTCCAGTTTCATCCAAATCTTGAAAACTCTCAACTATCATATTTAAAATGATCTTCATGGTTTCATCATCCTAAGGCACCTGAGGTACCACAGTTCTCATTACTTCAATGAAGCAAGAAGTAACCAGCAGCTTGGTTTCTTCATCAGGATGCCTCAGCCAATAGAGATGATTCAAAGAGGTCACTGCAGGTGCTAATGCCAACTACATTATCTCATAAGGTGATTGCTTCACCCGGCTCAAGCATTGTTCCAACAAATGAAGTATGCTCACTTCATCTTCCCTTGACTGAAATTATTTTTCGAGTCTTTTCCTTGCCATATAAAGTGTCCTTGCCAAACTCATTTCTTCATCAGAGGCCATGATTAAATCTGAAGCTTAACTCTGAAACACCCAACAATCTAAAGAAAAATTTTGAGTCTTGATTGAATGCTAGGCACAAGAACTGAACTGAAATTTTTAATGCTTGATTCCACAAGATGGCAGGTCACAAGCTCTAATACCACTGAAATAAGGCCCTTACTTTTTTCCCCAAATTTTCACCACAAAATCTAGCACAACACCAATTATTAGCGTTAGCTCACAAAGATAAACAACTTGAAGGTAACCTTCACCAAGAATGTTCACCAAGATCCTTTTGAAGGCGAGGTGATAGCATATGGTGATGGGATCGTTAGCAATAATTGAATTGAATTACAAGTTGGAAACGAAATAGCATGCGGTGATCTGACCATTAAGGTTCCACACTACCACTTATTCAGTGGGGGGAAAGAGATTACAATGAAGAACAATTCATCCATTTTCCAGCAGGCATCCACTTAGCAGTGGAGATTCTCCATTTAATCAGTGGGTGAGATATGAAGATACAGTTGTTTATTCTTCCACACTGGCAGTAAACCATCCAGGGGTTATAATGTTTGAATTAAACACAAAGTAAATACAGAAATATAAATGACTGAGGTAGTACTACCATTCTCAGCTTTACAATGCAAATGATCTGCAAGTTACAAAGTGTTAATGCTGTATAAACAATGCCAAATGATGAAAGATGATTTCTTCAACTTCAGAATTACAACTCAAAATCAGAACTACTGAAAATCTGATATGAACCAGCAAACTGAAATTTAAACCAGCAACTACACAACCACCAAGATGCATATTTTTCCCTCAATACAACACCTATCACTCCAAAACTGAGAACAACACTCCCAAAAGGCTTGGCGACTAGCAAACAAGAATCAAGCTGCAGGGGGGTGGTACGGCCATAGGAACAGTACGGCCTCTCTAGAAAATCAAAGACTTCAAAATAAAATCTGATATTTAGCATGAAGGGTCACCCTTAGCATAGAAATAGATTGCATCAATACCCATAATGAAAATAAAATCACCTAAAGAGCTACAATTGACTTTTCGTTTCAGCCATACAAAAAGCAACAAACACAAATTGGAAATTATCACCAAAATTCACCAACAATGAAGCTCAATATGCACTTCTAAATGAAGCACACTCCCAATTGACCATCTAGGGAACCATAGTTTCGGGCCCGAAGAATGGTGTAAATGCTAAGTTCCCCCTTCGTCGGGTTCTAAAATCAATTCAGCAACATAACTTTTCTATTCATCCATCCATCCTCAACTCCAAATCGATGCAAGATTTTATAGCCATTCAAGAGCAAATGATGCATCAATAACTCCTCCAAGAAACTGTTCAATTTCCTCCAAGGGACGCCACCTCTCAACATTCACCTTTTTTGAATTAATAAATCATTAATTATCATCCTCTAGGCGTCCACCTTTTAGTTGCATCAATAAAACATTTAAAATAAACATTAAATGCTCAAGAAGTTGACCCCCTCTTCATATCCCCATTTTAAAAACAACTTGAAGTTCAACGACTATGCATGGGGTACAACTGTGTTGTCCTCAATTTTTGAATTCTCAAAATTGGACGACCCATATAAAATTTTGCCTAAAATTTCTTCATAAATCTCTATGGCATGCATTTCGAGGCACCAAAATTCTCCAATTGAATTGTGCAGCCTTTGGTATCCATCCTATTTTGCCTTGTGTGAAATTTGGGAACATTTCGACATGTTTTTCCCCTTGTTTTGTCCAATTTCGGGATTTTTGATCACCATTGCAAATAGGGATCTTTTTGTGTTAAGGCACACTTTACGAGGTGAAAAATCTCTATTTCAGATATGGAAATTATTCCTTGGGTCATTTTCAATCTTTGCTCCAAATTTCATCGCATTCCAACTTCATTTGCCTTCTCTTTGAGTCATTTTTCTTATATTTTGGGTCAATTTCGGGTTTTTGAGCTTCACTGCAAGTAGGAACTTTTTGGCTTCATTGCAAGTCAATAATAGGAACTTTTTGCCTTCATAACAAGTTGTAGGAACTTTTTCAATAACTTACAAGTTGTAGGAACTTTTTACTCACTTTACATGTTATGTTCAAAAAGTAACTTGCAATGAGCTCTAAAAATCCCGATTTCACTTAAAAGTGAAAAAGTAAGATTGCTAAAGACTCTAAAAAGTCCGACCCTTAATGAAAAATTGTTAAAGTCATGAAAAAACCCGAAATTGCAAGTAAAGGGCATTTTTTGAAGTTATTTGTTATATTTTTCAATTGCAATGAGCATCAAAAAACCCGAAATGAGTTTTGCAAGTGTTTTTGTGGATTTTGTAGCTTGCTCTTGCTCATATGTACCCCGATTGAAGAGATTTTGGCATGAAGAACACTTGGCAAGGTCTGCAACTTTATTAGATTCCCCATTTTTGCTCTACCATTGCCCCATTTTTGCAGATTTGAGTTTGTTCTTTGTTTCTTTTTATTTTTCTGTTTTTATTGCTTTAAACCTTTTGTTCTTGGGTTGCCTTTCTATGGAGATTGAGATTGCATATTATACAAAAAGTGTATGGCTGAAAATGCGTTTTTCCACTTCACACACCCTTCATTCATTTCTCTTTCATACACCATCATACTTCATTCGCCCTTCATTCATAAAAACGTTTTTCTCTCTCTTTCATTTGCCTTTCCATTTCGTTTTTCATTCACTTGCCTTCATTTCATATTCATTCGCCATTACCATTTTTCTTCATCATCATTATCATTTTCTACAAAAATGATGCCCTTGGCTGAAAATCGGGTTTTCATAATCTGATTACAAGTAGGAGATTTTGACCAAGGTTACAAATTAAAATGATAAACTTGCAATGACCTCTTATTTTTCCTACCTTGCACTTTTACTTGCAATGGCTTCCAAAAATCCCGATTACATTATACCTTACTTGCTGTCAGCCTTCCAAAACCCGAAATTCACTTGTGAGCCCATTTTTGCATCAAATTATCCCTTCCCTTGTCAGTCTTGTTTACACACATGATCTATCAAACCAATAAATCAAGACATGGGCATTGTTTTATAACAATTTCATCTTGAATAAGGTGTTATGGGTTCTTCATCAGTGAACAAAAGAAGAAGAGATACAACAGTAATTCATGGAGCAGCTCGAAGGTCAATAATCCTCATGAAACCATCTAGGGACAAAGTGAATCAAGCATGGAAAAAGGACGCAATGAAGAGAAGAACTTCCTAAAGAAATGGTACTACTCCAAGCCTGTGATAAGGTTGAAGTTCGCCAAGGACACAAAGATCATTAAGAATGCAAATTCTCGTTCCAAGTTTGAGATCTCTT
Source organism: Sequoiadendron giganteum (assembly GCA_007115665.2). Classification (NCBI taxonomy): domain Eukaryota; kingdom Viridiplantae; phylum Streptophyta; class Pinopsida; order Cupressales; family Cupressaceae; genus Sequoiadendron; species Sequoiadendron giganteum. Next base: position 390,515,665 of record CM021104.1, on the reverse strand, counting down.
CACCAATCCTGAAGACTTCAAGTTCTAAAATCCTGAAGCAGCATGAAGATCATTGCAGATGAAGGATGATGTAGTTAGAGTCATGTCTTGGACACTTAAAATAATTTCAATTATGCATTTTGTTTTCGACAAATTACATGTAAAAACAAATTTTGTAATCGCAAGTGTTTCTTTCACTTGCAGTTTTGTAAATTGTAATTACATGTAATCTAATTACAAGTCAAAATAGTATAGGACTTGTAATTTGGAATAAGTCAATTGCAAGTAGTTGGTGGTTGAGAGAATTTCTCAAGTTAGTTGGGATCCTCCCACCTTTTTCTCATGACCTCTCTCCTATAAATACTTGAGAGGGTCCTTTGTAAATATATCTTTTTGGCAAGCAAGAAAACTCTGCAGAATTTTGTACTCATAAAGATTTTGAGCTTTATAATTACAAGTTGTTCATTTTCAAATAATATCAAAGAGTTATAGATTTCAGACTTTGTGTCCATTGTGTTCTTATGTCATTTTGGGGCATTGCTTTGTGATCATTTGAAAATTGAGAAAGATTGCTAGAGAGAGTTTCAATTAATATATTTTCAGACTTTGTGCTGTCAATATTGAAGACTGAATTCATAAATTAGAAGTTAAGAAGAATTGCAAGTCTTTGTGCTCGTGACGATTCTCATTCATGGTAGTTAAATAGATACATCATATTTTCAGACTTTGTGCTATCATATGCTATATATTATCATTAGAATTATCTTTTAAAAAGGGTAGATAGGATTACAGATTTTCAAGACTTTGTGCTTGAGGTTGTTTTCCCGTCCCGAAGGAAGTGACGGAAGTCCTTGAGCTTTCAGGAAACTTCATTTCCTTTCTACTGATTTTATTCGCAAGCTGCTGTTATAGTTTATTTAAAAAGTTCATGTTACTTTTCTGCGAAGAGAAAAGAGTTTAATCTCTCCTAAAACAAGAGGAAAGATTATCGTTTCACCCATATTTGTTTTTAGTTATTTAGATAGGGGGAGCCTTCCCTTAAATAGGAGAGTTTAACTCACACACTGTGTTGAAATCACCATTTTGCTAAACCTCCTAAGTTTACAAAATATTCAACCAACAAACTGCATATCATAAAATTCAACTAAGTAAGAAACTCAATCCCAAGGGCGAAGCCAAGAGTGATGCCAAGACTGAACTAGAAGACCGCGAAATATAGCAAATTGATAATGGTTGAGTTGGACCCAACTGATAATGCAGTCACTGCCACAAACAGTCTTACTATAAATAGCAAATGCCAAAAATAGTAAGTTTACTTCAAACTCAACAGTAAGCCAAATTGATCAGCCACACTAAACTACAAATGATTAAGCTACTGCTAGAATTATATTGCTAAACATAGACTTACCAAAAATAGAAAACTACTATAAATAGTAAGTTTGCAAAAATTTCTTTGAACACCAACTGAGCAATATCATGACTTACTATAAATAGTAAGTGTTTCCAAATATCTCCTGAGCACAAACCGAGCAGCCATCATGACCTACTACAAATAGTAAGTCCCTGAAAAGGTTGTCAGATTCAGATGCATGTCACACCACCTTGAAGGTCTCTGAAAACCCAGAAACCTTTCTTGCATGCAAGGTATCAGTCAAAATTTACATGTCATTATCTTAACATGCATGTTACTTCATCTTGAAGCTCTCCAAAACCCAAAAAGCTCCACCAGACATGCGTCAGAAACTCATACATGCAAACCTTCGAAATTGCATCTAAAAGCAGAAACCCTAATTTTACCACAAACGAACCTTCGGGCTTCCGGAAATAGGCTATCAGTCACAGAAGAGCGTATGGCTAGAATGGGGACATTACAAACTCTCCTCCTATCTCTATAGCTCAAAAAAATTGAAGTTATACCTTTGAGAAAAAGAGTTGGGATAGCAATGGCTTGTTGTATATTGTCTTCAGTTGAAAAGTCATAGGAGCATGAAAAATATTTGCATTATTATTAATTTATCCATGAACAACCATGCCCCTTTCAAACAATAAAGAGAGGTTATCTGAAGGTCTTTCAGGACTAAACAAAATCAAAGATTCCCTGTTTAATACACAAACAAAAATACCAATATCCCAAGCACTCCTGAATTTTAAAATATGTCATGCTTTTTGCAATTCAAGGGTGTTCCTTGAGAAAAAAACCTAACATTACACCAAAAACAAAAATAATAACAAGCTATAAAGTGTACCCAGGCCAATAATTTCACAGAAACAAGATGGTGACAATGTAAGACATATCAGAAGCAAGTATTTAAACTCGGACTAGACAAGATCACCACAGAAAGCCAGACCATACCCCAGTAAAACAACTTAGTCAAGACTTGACAAAATATTTGACCGTTTCAAATGACATCTTTGACCTGCAATGTAGGGTTCATTTATCTGTTCTTTAGGCAATTGAGCCTTGTGCTCCAACTCAAAGAGACTGGAAGCCAGAGAAAATTCTTGTAACCCACAAATTCACAATATCACCAAAACTTAGTTTCTGTGAATCAGCCCATTACAACTTGTTTTGGATCACCAATCACTTGGGACTTCAGAAATGTATCAATGACTCAGAGAGTAATTGAACTGTGATCTGATGTGTTAGGGGACAGATCTGAAGATCTCTCCTTGCATACTTGTTGGATGGTTGTTACATGATGATAGTTAATAGTTTACAAAGTTTGAGTACCAACATGGATGAAACATACGTGCATCCTTGTTTCCATGAATTTATTAGTTCCAATCTCTGTACTTGCATGTTGCATTGTGAAAAATGATTGTATTAATTTTCATATAGTTCCATTGTGTTACATTGCATTTATTGACATTTAAATTAAAACAGATTAGGTGAATGTGCTATGCAAATTACGTTGTCTAAAACTAACAGCTTGTAGATGAATACATTGTTCCATGCTTAACACTTACATAGGGTAAATGTGGGTTAGAGTATTCATATTCTGAAATTCCAATATTTCTACTATAGCTTAGGTATTATAAAAAAAAACTACATATATTTTTTCGTTAAACAAACTGATTGCTCTACCACCTTCATTTAGCTAGAGACGAGGATTGCATAGCTAAATAATTTGATGCTAGTTCAATATTCAGTCAGGGAAAGTTAAGAGAGATTACAAAGAACCAAAACTGAATAAAGGCATTTCTCTTCATTAAGAAGAAAATCAATTACCACTTAGACTAAAACCCTTTTGACCATAAGCTATGAATAGCTATACACATATTTTATCCAAACGGATATGAATTCCTGCTTGTGAAAGAATTTTGGAAACAAGTAGATAGCCAATTTTGCTTTCATTTACATCTAGAGATGTGTACCTCTTTGACAGATAAAATGAAGAAAAAGAGTGGGTCTACAAAGATCGCAACCAGACAGGATATGACAAAAAACTTGTTCCATTGTTGGACAATCTTTGTATGAGGATTCATGATTCCAGGAATACAAGAAAATAACAAAGACGGGAAACTTTTTATTGAACTCTTTGCACCTCCAAACAATGTGCTGTGAACCTGTACATAGAAATTCAAAATTAGCTCTTAAGGATTAAATAGGCATTCAGCTACAAATTTCAAGTGCCTATGAATACCAGAAAAATCCTGAAATATCCCAATCTCCTATAGGACAATATACTAGAGTAGCTTCTATGCAAAGAATCTGGTGTACTTTAGTTACCTATTTCTATGGAAATGAAAATAAAAAATGATTATTTAAAAAAACTGTCGCATATCTGATTTCAATTTTATACTTTTCCTTACCAAGTTCTCTTTTAGTTTGTATTCTAAACAACACATATCATGGATCAACCCAATAGTAGGCACTTCACGTGGCTATGTCTGAATGTTACATAATTGTGTTGTATTCTAAACAACACACGATGGATCAACACAATAGTAGGCACTACATGTTCTTACCTCTAAATGTTACATAAATATGTTGTATTCTAAACAACAAATAGCATAGATTAACCCAATAGTAGGCACTTTTATGTTTTTATTTCCAAACGTTTCATCTAATATTGTCATCTCAGTCTCCTAATTGTTGTAAACTTGTACCCATACAAAATGTTTGTATTATGTTAAGTTTTAAGCTAATTTTGTTGTTTTCCTAAGTGCAAAAAAAAATGGTTCAAGTTTTGTCTAGTTTGCGTTGCCTTGTTGTCCTTTGTTCTAAAACTAATATTTGCAGAAACGTGGAATTGAGAGTTTTGATGCATTCACAATGGCAAAGGAAAGCAGTTTTTAACGAAGAAATTTCCAAGGTTGAGATCAAGAATGAATCCAGACATAAGGGAGTTAAAATCAGAAAGTGCATTCATAGAGGCACACCTCACCAAAAGAGATGGGATTAAATTTTCAAAAATTGTCTTCTACATTATCAGGTGCACATGCATTGAAGAAGAGCACACTTGTATGAGTAAGAAGGATTCAATGTCAGAATTTGAAGTCAAGAGACCTTCAAAGGAAGTGCACATCTTGTCAAAAAAAATTGTTTTTCAGATGTTCGAAGACATGGATAAAAGAGGCACTTTACAATATTAGGAGATCAGTTAAAAAACCTATTCAAAGGTGCACACATAGGCGATAAGGATGCACATATACAAGGAAGCAAATTCAATGATCAATGCAAAAGTGTGCAAGGTGGAACCAAGTGCATGCCAGTATAAACAAAATAAAAGGGATGTTTCAAATGACTACGTCAAGGTGTGCATCCAAGTGAGGAGGGCGCACCTGAAATAAGATAATCAAATTTTGATTCAAACTTTAAGGTAAGTTCAAAGATGTGTGTGGCAAGGGTAGATGCATGCTCCAAAGCTACCTATTGAGAAGTCTAATTTTACTCATCACCATTTTCAAAGAGATAGGTACATTCAGAGATTTGCTATTTTTAGCCAATGCTAGTTATACCTATATTACCCTAAGTTTCTGGGATGGGGGACAAGGACGACAGGGAACGGGAGGACGCATTTTGGGGACAAGGATAGGAGGGAGGTCATTTTTAGGGGACCGCAAGGGATGGCTATTACGAAAATAGGAAAAATTTAAAAAACATAGAAAATTTCAAATATTCATAAGATAGCATTGATAAGGAAATCATCATATACATCATAAAACCTTAACACATAACATTAGAGTTCAATTGATATTTTTTATTTTCATTTCATAGACAGTGACAAACAAATGAAGTTTTAACAAAATTTAATTGCATTCATTGACAATGTGCATATATATTATATAAAAATTATGTCAAATGGCCCAAAGGCTGCAAGTTTCAACTACAAAATGACAAAAATGAAAAATATAGAAATATGCAGTTGTCCCTAATCAGCAGCCCCCAAACCCCTTTATTTTTTATTATTTTTGTGTTTTTGAAAAAAAACAATTGGAAAGTAGTTGGGCCATAGGGGACGGCTAGCCGTCACCGGAGGATCAAGGGACGTCTAGACGTCCCCTAGCATTTCCAATTTTTTGCTGGCCATACCAGGGACATTTCCAATTTTTGGTGAATTTTAAGGATGGTGTGGGGACATTTAAGGTGTCCCTGCGTCCTCGAAACGTTTCCTACCAAGGACCCCCCTAATTTGGTTGAGGATGCGTCCTCGGATTACATTGATTTATACCTTACACTATTTTTAAATACCTCTAATTTTTGCCAAAGCTACTTATAACCTAAGTTATTTTTTATTACCCCTAGTTTTAGCCCACACTATTTTTAGTTTTTGTGCTATTTTCAGCAATCTCTATTTTTAACTTGAAGTCAACTATTTTTAGATATATCCTTATATCTCTTAGCATGCAAGAGATACGAGCTTTAAATGTTAGTTTCTAATCATATGTATCATAAATCTAATTGGCAGTCACATGATTTAGTCTTAGTTTTACCAGATAGAATATTGTAATAAAAACTGCATTGCATGCAATCAAGTTACTTCGAGAGTAAAGTAGCAATTGGCTTCTTATTTATTTTCATGCTATAGCAAATGCAAGATCACCAATCTGTTAGAAGGAGCGAAAAAATCGCTATGCGAGCAAAGAATGGAACAATAAAGGTTTTGACACTTGAATCAAATCATTAAACCTTTGTTCTTCCATTTTAGCACCATGGGAGGATACAGGAGTAGGATTTAATGTGTGAAAACAAAGTTGGATTGGCTGGCTCATGTTGGAACCTTCATTTTTTATGTTCTTTGTGAGACTATAACAAGTTGTAGGGTCTTCTAGTAGTTTTGAGGGAGTATTCGACATGTTGCATGACTCCAATTAACCATGTTGGTGACGTAACAATTGTATTTTGATTGAAAAATTGAAAAGAAAGCATTAACAAGTCAAACCTTCCAAATAGAAGAGCACCCCCAGTTACAACTCCCAAAAACCTAGGCAACTCCTACCATTAAATGAAAATTTCAACTTGTACAAACAGTCTAACAAACCACCTAAACACGTTTACTAAAACAACATGCAACGTCACAACTAATGCTCCTCTATACTTTGGATCAAAGATGAACAACCACTACTCCATGCATGATCAAGTATTGGGAGCAAGGAAAACCAAAAGCATAACTTTGTTTCAACAAAAAAAATTGCACAATCTTGATTCTTCAACAAGAAATAAAATCTAACTCCCATCTAAATATGAGAGAAAACTAGTCTACTATTTTTCTCAAAGAAACCAACATGCAGCATATCACATGATAGATTAGCCAAATGGGCGAGTGCAAAATCTAATCAACCAAAGTCTCAACTAACAATGCAAAACCTATAGTACATCTTTTCAAGTCTTCAACTAGAAAGGAATACTAAGAAAATGTAGAACAATGCCCTTCCAAGACAGCAAAAGCCAACTACTAATGATGGACAAATATTGGAGTCTTTTCAACTAGCACGTGATACTATAAAAATGCAAAACATATTGGAAAAATTAATAAAACACAATATTTTAATATTCTATTAATTAACAAGATAAAAATTACAAAGAGGTTCATCTCCTTATATAGAGATTGGAGAAGAACCCACCCAATGTAATGTCCCCGATTCCCGAATAGTCACCACTAGATTAATTTAATTAATAAAATAGTAAATGGTCCTACAAGTATTATTGTGGGCGTTTATATTTAATCTAAGTTACCGGAATCGGCCCTTTACCCTGTCGATTCCAGGTACGGGACGTATCGATCCTGGTACGTGTTGGAATCCCTGTGGATCTGCCAGGGTTCGGATTTTTTCATCCTGACGTTTGGCTTCACGAATCCGGCCGTTTTTCAGGTGACGTGGCGTTTTTGCAACGTGTTCGAGGCGTTTGGCACAGGGATCGAAACCTTTTTCTTCTTTTTCGTATGAAAAAGCAAAGTCGAAACCCTATTTCGTATCTTTTGACTTCGTTTTTCTCTGCAAAAAAACGCGGGCTGTTTGAGCGACCACGACTTCGTTGGGCGACCACAGAGGACCTCCTTTGTTGTGACCAGACACGTTGATCTCCAATCAGCGAGCGACGAAATCGCGTGAGGCAGGAGGCGTTGTAGGCAACAAGCAACGAAATCTTCATCGAAATCTCCAGGTAGGGTTCGGCTCCATTTATTTTTTCCTTTATAAAATTAAAATGAAATGTTTAAAACTTTAAAGGATTAAAATTTATAAATGATAATTTTTAATTTTTAATTTATAATAGTTATTAATATATTATGTATTTTAATTATTATTTAATATTTATTGTTATAAAATTTAAAGTTCAAATATATAATATTAAAATATTTTATTATTTACTATTTTAAATTTGTAATATTGTATATTTTAAAATTCAAAGTTTAAATATATACTATTAAAATATTTTGTTATTTACTATTTTAAATTTGTATTTTAAAGTTTAAATATATAAATAATAATATTAAAATATTTTATTTACTGTTTTAAATTTTTAATATTGTGTATTTTAAATTAAATTTCAATTTTACAGTTTTACTAAAGTGAAAAATTAAAATGGTATATCAATTTAATTTAAATATTAAATATTTATTGTTTAATAATTGATTAATTGTTTTTGAACTTGTAGTAGCATAATGGCAACCAGTTCTACTTCTACTGTTCGACCCGCCTTTAAAACTGACCCGAATTCACCTCTATGGAAATATGTACAAATGATACAACAAGTTAAAGGGGGAGGAACATTTGTTTGGATATGCAAACATTGTAAAGTTCAGTATACTAGCTCATACAGTCGTGTGAAATTCCATTTATGTCGCATTCCTAGACAAGGAATCACAGTATGTGTAGGAGAAAACGGTAAAGAGTTAGATCCTTGCAAAGTAGCAGCATATACTAAAGAGCAAGAGGAAGCAGATGCAAGAGTTGATCGTACCACAAACCATCCTTTTTTTAGAGGAAGAGGAAGTGGAAGGGGATCAAAGAGGCCTCCTCCTTCTCCAACACAATGACTTTCCTGATGTTGTAGTAGAGAGCCACCCATTTTTGAATAGAAGCGAAGATCTTGTTGGTGTGAAGAGAAGCAAGGGGCCATTAGAAAGAGCATTTAAGCTTCAAGCTAGAGAGCTTGCAGATCAAGCCGTTGCAAGATGTCTATATGCGAACGGTTTGGCATTTAATGTTGTAAGATCACCATATTGGCAGGATATGTTGAGAAAGGCAAGTGACTGTCCACTAGGGTACACAGGGCCAGGTTATGAGAAGGTGCGTACCACCTTACTAGCAAAGGAGGTAAAAGGCATAAACAATGCATTGGCTCCCATTAGAAATTCATGGAAAAAAATAGGGGTGTCAATTGTTTCAGATGGATGGAAGGATGCCAAAAACCGGCCATTAATCAATGTGATTGCAGTGAGCCGTAAAGGGGCAATGTTTTTGAAAGCCGTGGATTGTGAAGGATGCACAATTTATTGCTGACATCCTTATACAATGCATTTAGGATGTGGGTCCTGAAAATGTTGTCCAAGTAATAACAGACAATGCAAAGAATTGTAGAGCTGCAGATATGTTGATTGAGACATGGTTTGAGCACATATTTTGGACACCTTGTGCTGTTCACTCTCTCAACCTCATGCTACAAAAGTTGGGTGCAAAAATAAATTGGATCAAACAAATGTATGCTGAAGCTGAAGAGATCCAAATGTTCATCACAAACCATCAAATGTCACAGGCCATTTTTAGATCATTTTCAGCATTGGAGTTGTTGAAGGTAATTGAAACACTTCAACTTTTAAATTTTACATTTCACTTTAGTAATTACTAATTTATTTTTTAAACTCAAGCATGTCTTCTTTATATTTTAATTTTAATTTTAAATTTTTGAATAGGTTGCTGAAACCAAATTTGCATTGAACACGATTGTCTTGAGACGACTTGTGAAGGTGCGGGAGGCACTTTCTAGCATGGTTATCAATCAAAGTTGGTCCCTGTGGAGGCAAGCCAATACCGAAAGGGCAACAAATGTAAAACGGATGATCCTAGATGACACTTGGTGGGAACGAGCAGAATATCTTCTTAGATTCACGAAGCCCATCATGAGTATGATCTGTTTTACTGACATGGATAAGCCATGTTTGGGAGAGGTATATGATGGCATTGATTCAATGATTGAGCAAATGAAAATCGTCATCAACGAAAAAGAGCAAGATCCTGATGAAACTTTCTTCAAAGAGGTGCAAACAATTTGTGTTGACCGGTGGAACAAAATGACCACCCCACTACATCTTCTTTCATTTGCATTAACTCCAAAATTTTATAGTGATGAGATTCTTACTTTGCCATCAAGAGTGCAACCATATTCAGATCAAGAAGTTGGTGTGGGGTGTTTGAAAGCACTTGGTAGACTCTTCCTCGATCAAGAAATGGTGTATTTAGTTAGAGCTGAGTTTTCTGATTTTGTAGCTGGCGAAAATCAAAGTAGTGTTGCTTCACGTGACAAGTATAGGATGGATGCTCATTCTTAGTGGTATATCAATGGTTTTACAACACCACATCTCCAAACTCTTGCGATCAAAGTTTTATCGCAAGTAAGTTAACTTAGTTTTTATTGCACTCTCTAAATTTATATTGTTTACTATTTTAAAAATAATAAAATGGTTAACTTCAAATTTAAAGTTTGATTTACAATTTTATAATTATAAGTTCCTCTCACTTTTTTTCAATAGGTTGCTAGTTACTCTTCAGCTGAGCGAAATTGGAGTACATACTCCTTTATCCACTCAGTGAAACGCAACCAATTGGCAGCAAGTAAGGCGGAAGAGCTTGTTTATGTGCATTCCAACTTGCGCCTTCTTACTCATAAAAAGAATGAGTATAAGGAAGGAGGCATGAGGTTATGGGATGTAGATCCAGAGCGAATTGATTTGGATTTTTCAGCTGCCACACAATCTTTACTTTCTGTGGAGTCGGATGCCCAGCATGCTTCCAGTGGAAGTGCTAGTGGGGCTGCATGTGGTTCTACTAATTTACCTACATCATCTAATGTCAATGATGATGATGATCTTAATCTTCCTGATGATCCATATGATGCCTACTATTAATTGTATTATTTTGTTTTAAATGTTGAACCAATGAACAATGAATTCAATATAATTATATTCCTATTGTAACATTCAAGTTTTGAAAATTTGATATCAAATTAATTTAGTATAATTGTATTTCATATTTGTTATATTTATGGTAGTTCTAAGTTTTGTTTAGCATATGCATGATATGTGGTATTCTAAATTTAATTCTTGTTTTTACTTTTTAGGCTGCAAATATGTCTATATCTATAATTTTTATATGTTTTATGTACAGACATACCCAAACGTACCCACACCAAAAAAAAAAAATTGTCATACCGACGTATTGTACCCGTACCCATACCCGATTCGGCAACTTAGTATTTAATTTATTAATTAATGCTATAAAGTGATTTTATTAAATAAATATGTTCAAATATTAAATAAAGTGACTTTATGAGGTAACTTGTGGTGAAGTATAAAAGGCGAGTTGAGAAGACAATTGATTATCTTTGAAAATTATTATCAGGAGTAAATTGGGAAGCACAACTTTCAGGAACCTTGAGGACAAAAACCCTTGTGCAAGTGGGTTGGACGAAAACCCAATTCATCTTTGAGGTGGGCTTATTCAAAGTTCACAGTGGGCATTATTTGGGGAATTTGTAAAATCTTCTACGAAGACAAATTTCAAGTTTTTGGAATAGTTGCATAGTTCCAGATTTGAAGAGAGTTGAATGTTCGGTATGATGAAGCCTTTAAATTATTGTTATTATAATGGAGCATATAGTTTGAAGAAATGCTTGGAGTAAACATATTAATGAGGGTATGTGTGATTCATTTCCTATAATTTAAAGTCATTAATTGGTTGAGGAAAGTCATTTGTATATGATAGGAAGGGAACAATGGTTCAAACAGTCTAATCAATCCAGGTTGTTGTTCTTAACTTGGCTGTATTATATTGAGGATAGATTGCTTTCATTACTGGTGCATTCTTAGGAGACGGAGATCATGGATTTATTAAGGGTCGATATTAGCATTCACTAGATCTTTCATCTATGGGATAAACATTACACGACTCACTAAAACTAAAAACTGAATCTAAAAAAAAACTGTCAGAAAACACTTGCCACTAAAGTGGCTTTATTACAACTGTAAGCCTTATCTTTTAATAATTTAATATTATTCTAATAAAACAATGCTCTCCCAACATAATATGAGCCAAGTGTTAATGATGGACAAATGTTGAAGCTTCGTGTGAATCCAAACTAAAGAATCAATGCTCCCAACTTACCAACCCTATGCACAAGCTACAAAACCTGCAACATCTAAAGATGCATTCCCAAAACATGATGCAACTTGCAATGGAAGAAGTTTGGAACTGAATGCATATCCACACCAAGTCAACCACTAATTACTCCCTACAAGGAAGTAAAAATATTATGGACTTGATTGTGAATCAAACAACAAGTCAATCAGTAAATACTCCACACAATATGCAAATGCTCCCAAACCAACACAACCCAATGGTATGGATCCGAACTCTAAAACAAAACATCAAAATTACAAATCATGTGCACTTGCTCCCAAAATATGCAAAATCCATATATTCATCCCAAACAACTAAACTAGGAAGCAACATTCCATCCACATAATTTACTATGGGAAACTGGATATAGACCTTACAACCTTGAAAATATTACCAAGATTGAATAACATGATCTTATTCTTGGTCTGCATGGTCACAAGACGTCCCAAACCACCATAACCATCATGGATAACTAAAGTCAACCCTAATTTGATTAATTACCTTCAACAAAGGAATGAATCCTATGTTCTTTGGACATATGACCTCCAATGTCGTCTAGAACCAACACTTAGAAGCAAAAGATGAAGTCAACATAATAATGTTGACTCTATGGGATGTCCCACACACAAGGTCATCCATTCATTGAATCCAACTGAAATCCCATCAATGATCAAATTTAAATGCCCCAATCCCCAACAATACAATCTCCATTACCAATTTCTACACTATGATCATAAACATATGTTCTTTTAGTTGAATCATAAAGAAAACTCCAAATGATGATACATGTAGAGCCACTATGAATAGCTTTAAAAGTGTTTTTTGACAGTTTGAAAAGAGGTCCAAATGGAGTTTATGTGAAAAATGTTATGGCCATTTGAAGATCAAGTTACCTATTGTGCACGAATACTAATTAAGTAGAACTATCTATTTTGCATATTATCTCTGTTTTTCCTTATTGATTTCTGCTTGTAATGGTTAGACACTACTCTGTCACCCAATAAGGCATTGGTCACCGGAGATCTCAACCCTCCATACTCATTAAGAACAGAAAATCTTTTACCAGTTTGTATGATAATAGAAGTAGAAAATCTGCATGTCCATGATTCAATGAGATAACCAAGGATTAATATTATGTGAAATCAAACTATCAAATGTTTAGTGAATCATGCCCAGCAAGTGTGTACCTTGTTGTATATAAAATGTACTAAAAGAGATCAAATTTTATTGAACTGTTGAACTGTTGTCATCCAAAAATGCATTGCGCAAGGTGTAATGTCCCTTTTCTGGTCCATTCCAATATTTTTGGAAATTCCAACTTTCTTGGAGAGCACTAACTTTATTGGAAGGGTATTTTGACAGAGGCAAAGAGTTCCTGAAGCCATGATGAGTACAATGGTCCTTTCCGGGTACGAATCCAACATTCTAGGAACATTCCACACTTCTTGGAGAAGTCCATCATCATGGGAGAGCACCAATCTTCATATAGACTGATTGCCTATGCATTTAAGGTGTTGGTGGTGCAATCAAAATTCATGTTTAGGATTTTTCATATTTTCTATAACTTTGGTGGTTGTGTGAAAAATAATTAAATTATTAAAAGGATAAAAATTTAAGTTTTCAAAAAGTGGAAAAGTAAAGGACAACTTTTATTTAATTATTTAAAAAGGTAATTAATTAAGTGTGGAGGGAAAAGGTGAACATTTAATTAAAAGAAATGTTATACCTCTAGGATTTGGATGGAAAATGATAAAAAGGAATTATTGGGAAAAGAGAATTCATTCTATTCTTTATCAATTTCCAAAAACAGAATCAGATGACAAAAACCTTCTAGTTCTCCTCATTCGCTGTAATGTCCCCAATTTCCGGCTAATTATTTTATTTAATAGATTAAATATTATTTTGTCCTAAATTAATAATTGGAACATTAATATTTAATTAATTATTTATTTATTAAAGTGACAATTAAAAAGGTAATAAATATTTTTAAAAAGTCACTTTATTAAATTAAAGGGAATCTTCCAAAAGTTGAGCAAAAGGGATGAAAGCAAATCATTTGGCATTCTTGGAAAAGATCATTTTATTGAAGACTGTGAAATTGAGGAGAGCTCAGCTTTCAGGAATGAGAGGACAAAAACCCAAATCTTCCTCTGGGCGGATTCAAAACAGAGTTTTCATTTGGGCTTCAAGATTGATAGGGAAATTTCGTGGGTCTTCTTCAAAGACGAAATTTCAGATGTTTCATCGATAAAAATCACAGGGTTATATCAGGGAGGTGGTTGAATTGGCAATAAGACAAGGAACATGCAGATAAAATTAGAGTAAAGACAAATAAAATATGCTGCCGATAAAGACAAACCAAAGGAAAATTGTAGCAAGGGTCCGATACCAATAATCTAGCCACCAATTCTCAGTTGCCATCAAGTTTCGAATGAGACAAAATCAAGCCTGTAGAAGTCATGGAGGTTATCGAAGCTGCCAAAGGGATTTCTCTAACAGCAGTCGCAGGAGTTTAAAAAAAGAAATCGTGAGCTTTCTTATATTAAGATTCACTTGTTATCTACTTCAAAGTCTATCACACTTTAATATATATTGTGGCTGCCAGATCGTAGGAATTAAAAAGGCTAATCGCAAACCTTATAAAGAGGAATCGCATGCAATACATATGATGTGAAGGCATAATTCAGGTTAGAAGAATCCTCAACAGTTGTCGTGGGAGCAGGACACCGTAAGCAGTCTTATATTGGAAATATAAAGGAGCTGATTAGCTGAAGATTCCAGCCGCACCTCTAGATCAAAGTCAACTTCATATTTAGATCAATCAAATGCAGATAAACAAAATAAAGCCAGAAATATGCTGCGGACCAGAAGCAATAAAGGAGAGTGGGAATTTCAAGTATGATCTGAAATTTTGAAAATCGTATCTTGATCAGGTCAGATTATAATTTTATTAGTAGTATTCAGGTTGTAAGAATTCCGTCATACCTGAAAACTATGGACATATGAAATATCAGACTCCTGAAAAGATTCACATATGTTGCCTGCTTATATATCTGCAATGTATCTGAATATATATTTGCAATGCATTTGGAAATTATGGTTTGAAGTTTGATATATATATTCAAAGTATAGTGAGGTTAGAATTTGCAAACATTAGATTATTTTGCAGAAGTTAAGTTGTTTCAGATAGTTTGACAAAATAACATTGTCAAACTTGGGCAATCGTTAATAATCTTGGTCCAAGGGGGTCAGGATTATTTCATTGGCTTCATAGAGAGGTCAAATTTGTGCTTATAGGGAATTACAGGCTAATACAGGTTTCAGCAAATATGACATAAATTTTTATTTATTTATATTTTTGCAGGGGTCAAAGTTATTGGATTAATATGGAATTTTCATTCTATTTAGTAAAATCCATAAATAATGTTTATTGCCAGCCATAGTAGTATTCCAAACTGGTTTGTACCATTCAAAAAAGCAGCGATTGGATTTGTTTGCTTTTGCTGAGGTTTTAGGGGGACATGGCAGATTTGAGAGTTCTTTAAAATTATTGTTTGTGTTATTTAAGGCAGCCACACCATATGAAAGGAGGCGTGGACATTTTTATGAGAAAAATAGCTGAGTTGGAAGGAGTTTGGTGGGCCCGCACCATCTTTTGGTGTCAGTACGTAAAATAAAAGGAAAAAAGGAATCGCTAAGTTTGTGATACTATATAAGCCCAGCCGCAACATTTGAAGCTGATTTCTCATAGCCTTGGAATAGGATGTGGCACTTTGGAAAGTATAAAGTGGGGACGTGAGGTAGAAAAAGGGAGATTGTTGCATTTGTTAAAGACTTGGAAATTATTATTCCAGCCAACCCTCATTTGGGAGTACTTATTTACTCCAAAGGTGGACGCAATATCTCCTTTGGAGAAAACAGAGCCATACAATTTACAGGGACAGTTCATGGGATTACTCTTTAACTTGGTCACATATTAATGGACTTTAATCAGCCTCAGCTTCAATCTTAAGGTCAGAAATTTCTGTTGTTTGTGATTATAATCGTGTGGGAAAATTTGCTTATAGCTGTGAATTAGAGGAATTATGTTAAAAATTTCAGAATTGCATATCTGAATTTTTATTGTGGAATAGATATTGAATTTCATCTAAGTTACCGGTTCCGGTTCTGGTTCCGGTTCGGGTACGGGTACGGGTTCGGGTTCGGGTTCGGGTTCGGGGGTTCGGTTCGCCGGTTCGGCTAAATTTTTTGGGGTTCGGTTCATTTTGGGTTTGTTAGTACAAAAAACATGTAAAAATATATATATATATATATGCAGCCTAGAAGCATGAATTAGGATTAGAATATCACATAACATCATATAAACAACAAAACCACCATAAACTTGAATGTCATTTAAAACATTCATATAAACTTGAATTATGTTGCTGCTGTTCACCTTTTCCAGCATGGCATGATGATACCAGGTCTGGTCATTCTCTCAGATGTCTGATTTCTGATGGCTGGAGAAATAATCTGAGTTGCTTCTATTTTCTGAGTCTGAGTTTAATGTAAGCTTGTAAAGGAGCATCAGGAAATACTTCGTAACAGATTGAATAGCCAGTGTATAAGCATAGGCCCTGTTGCTATAGTCCATTCTATTGAAAACATATTGTCATTTAAGTTATAAAACAATTCCTGAGTTGGTTGTAATCTGATATTAATTTCTGAGCATAGTATATTGCAAAAACCAGTCTTATATGAGGCCAGAAATAATCTAGTTTTGCTTGTCAATGATATATATGCATGTTCTTAGCTGTGTCAATCAATCTACCTCCGTCTTGTGTTAAGTTTGATTAAATAGAATATCTATCAAACTGGAAAAAAATGCTCAAAAAACCACTTTTTGGATACCAAATATTAAAAAAAATGCTCAAAAAACCAAATTTTGGATGCCTACGCATGTGGGTTCTGTTTTGGTTCGCCTGGGTTCTGTTTGGGTTCTGTCTGGGCGAACCAGACACAAAAATGAAGGACCCTAGTCGAACCCATAGGCGAACTGAACCAGTACCCGAACCAGGAGCGAACCAGGACCAGAACCAGGGGTAAAATAGAAGAACCCGGTAACTTAGAATTTCATACAAAAATCTTGTGAAAGCATTATTATTACAAAACAAAATCAGACTTGCCGTAAAATTAAAAATTTCAATCGATATTGCCAGAAATTTTAAAAGGGATATTTCACAAGGTAATCAGCTACAAAGTAGTCAGTCATTCCAAAACTGAAATATTAACTTGTTTCAATGACCTATAGGAACACTCTTTTGGGTTTAAGCTGAGCCCAAAGAGCAAGAGAGTTTACCCACTCTTGTAGATAGCCTTCAACCTTCTTAAATTTGTAGATGAGTCTATCTTTACCTCCTGTTGTGACCTTTCCACACATCGCCCCATTGCAAATGGGGACCCTAGTAGTTTTCATTCTGAGCTTTGCCTTTTGCGTTTTGGTCTTTTGGTTGGGTACTTAGAATTTGAATTTTTGAAGGGTCACCCGAGTCAAGAAATGATTTTGAGCCTGAATCAGTGCACTGTCATCACCAAAGTGTTTAGGAGGCCCTAAAGACGAAGATCGACTGTCATTTCAGTCAATTCTGACACCTCCTAAATTTTAGGGTTTTCACCCCGGCCCCCTATTTTTTAGGGACTTTTTTTTGGCACTTTTAGCCTATTTCGGACTTCCTATTTTTTAGTTTCTATTTTTAGAAAGTTTCTATTTTTGGCAAGGTTTCTATTTCTGGAAAATGTGCAAGTCATGGCTTCGTCAGGATCAACTTCAGAAATCTCCAAAATGGAAAACATTGAAAAATCTAAAAAATAAAAACATGTGCTAAATTCGCCCAAGCATGAGCAAGTTGGATGGCATGGATATTGGACAAGTCCGCCAAAAAAGAAAATTCATGGCATAAGGCTGATGGAAGTCCGCCCTGGCATAGGTGAGAAAATGGCTTGGACATAAGCCAAGTCCGCCATGAAGAAATGGCTTGGGTATGGGGCAAGTCCGCCATATGCAAAATGGCTTGGACATAGGCAAAGTCCGCCCAAGATTGTGGCTTGTGGCATGATGAAGTCCGCCCAAGGAAAAGAAGGATGGCTCAAGGTGTTGAGAAAGTCTGCCATATGCAAGGTGGCATGAGACTAGGCAAAGTCCGCCCAAGGAAGAAGTTAAATGGCTTAAGGGTAAGCCAAGTCCGCCCAACACCTAAAAGAAATGGCAAAGGCATGGGGCAAGTCCGCCCAGCCTAAGCAAGGATGGCCATAGCCATAGGAAAGTCTGCCATATGCAAAATGGCTTGGACATAGGCAAAGTCCGCCCAAGATTGTGGCTTGTGGCATGATGAAGTCTGCTCCAATAAGGTTGGAGATGGTAAATGGCTAGAGAAAGTTCGCCATATGATGAATAAGATGGCAAATGGCTAGAGGAAGTCTGCCCTAGGCTTGGGAAGTATGGAAAAAAACACAAGGCAAGTCCGCCTAGGCCTTGAATGGTGTGGAAAACACTTGGAGAAGTGAAAATTGAAGTTTTTTTGCCTAAGTATAAACCTTGGAGAAATAAAAGAACTTAAAATTTTGCCTAAGTCTAGACATTAGAAAAATTTAAAAAATTAAATGGCATGTCTAGACAATGAGGAAATTCGCCAGAAATAAAAAATCATGGCAAGGTTGACAAAGAAGAAAAAATTTGCCTTGGGCAGAGGCACGGGGCAATTTGGAAAAATAAAATTTAAATTTGCCTTTGGATAAAAAATAATTAAAATACCTTGATTTAATTATTTTTAACGAGCGGGTTGGAAATGACGCATAAAATATTATTTTAATATTTTATTTTCCAAAGCCATTTAAATGAGAAAATTCGAATTTTCTCTAAGCAAATTTCGAAAAAGAGAAAAAAAAGAAAAGACTTCACTGAGCTAGCGACGAAATTAGAAACTTTCTTTACAAACTGGTGCTGAGGATTGAAACTGCTATTCGAAAGAAAAGTGCAAGCCAAGTTCAAACTGGATTAATTGGAAACAAGTAAAATTTGCTAAATGGGTCGACTTTTTCAACCTTAAATTGGTTTTGCATTTCATTTCTCAATCATTCTTTCGAAAACGAAGTTGTGAAGAGAAGTTTTGTCTAAGGCAAGAGAAGTTTTGTGAAGAAAGTAATTTTTTCTTTCGAAGTAAACGCTGAAAAGGGCGAATTTATTCAGCAGCGATACATTTTTTATTGCCAAGCAGATTTACTTTCTTTATTCCGGCAAAGAATTCTCTTTTCGATTTGATAAAATTCTTCCATTTCCAGCAATGATCATTTTCAAGATTTAATTTATCAAGCTGGCTGGAATATGTTTGTTTCGAAATAATGGCATAAATAAACTCTAAATTTTAAAATTTTCTTTTGCAGATTTATGCTAGACAAAGAAGAATCTTTGAAGAAAATGAAATTCGCCAGCAAAGGTTTGCAGCCGAAGTCTAAGATCGTCTCCAAATGGAAAAATATTGTGGATACCACAACCTTGGCCATGCTGACTTTGATGAATTCAGGAAAAGGATGTACGGAAGTGGTGAACTCTTGCCTATGCCCATTGCACGGAAAATGATGCGGAACGGCATAGTTTAGGCTGCAGGATTTCCGCCGGCAATCGAATGTCCAGAACTAATTGTGGAGTGTGCATTGCATTACAATGCTGAGGAAAGGCAAATTGAAGCACCTGATGGTAGAGTGTTGGCATATCTAGGTGAGTTGGCTATACAGGAAGCATTTGGAATTCCAACTTACCATAGAACATATTACCGGTCAAAGGATGAGGCACAAAAATTATACGAAGATAAACAAATCCTTTGTGCCACAAACATGAACAAGAATTGGTTGGTAAAGCCTAGACCTTCAGCCAAAAAGGTGCCTAAGAAGTTGCTCAGGCCGGATTTCAAAGAAGATTACAGAGATATGGTCCTGCTGCTGAACAGAATAGCGGGTAATCCTTAGGGTGCACTTTTTGAGACTTGGATGTACTTCATTGATGAAGTAACTTCTGGAGCACAAATGGTTAACTGGTCAAGGATGATCAGTGATAGTATTCACGAGCAATTGGTCAACCTAGAGAAGACCAAAGCCTTTCATATGAGTTCCTTTATTATATACTTGCTTGCTCGAACCTACCGATATGTCGGTCTAATCTGCAAGGGTGTAGTCGGCAATGGCAAAAGAGAGTTCAAGGTTTATAACTGCTATCCTCAATTGCAGTTGAGCGAGAAGTCACACTTCCGACGGGTGCACGATGCTTTTCTTATGTATGTCACCCGGATATTTCAAGGTGGAATGCATCAAAGGCTCACCCGTGAGGTGAAAAGTTTAGTCAACAAATACGGATCCTGGTTTATCCAGTTTCCTAGATTCACCTACATCTGAATCCAGGGATTCACAGATTCTCCTTATAAGTTGCCAATCTATCCTACTAACAGAATGATTTTGCTGGAGGTTCTAAGGCAGTTGGAAACATTTCAAAACATCCAAAGGCCAAAACAGAAAGTAACCGTCACATTTCCTCTCTTTATTGGAAACATGGTTGAATCTTGTCCGTCAGCACAGGCAGCAGAAAGTGCCCGAGTGGAAATACAATGGTATCCATTCACTTCATACAAATCCAGAAATAACTTTGATCCACTTAATCACATTGGAGCTGTGGACGGAAGAAAATACAGGCACAGAATCGACCTTGAAGACTTTTGGGCGAATGTTGTTGATGAATTTGAAGTAAGGAAGAGATTTTGGTCAAGATTGCCTTTGGACATGATCAGGACAACTGAACTCTTCCATGTGCCTGATCAACTGGATGATGATGAAGTGTACGTGCAACCAGGCTTTGATGAAATGCTGCCGCTTCCTCCTGTTAAATGGTCTAAGCCGGAACTTGGTGACCTGACAATTCTTATGAGGCATGTGGTTAAGTACTCGCAATGGTGGGTAGACCAGCAAGTACAAATTTTGCGGCAACAGAATATGCCATTCACGTATGACTTGATGGGCAAAGTTGAGTCATATTCTTCCAATGCCGGTGCTTCTCAGGGAGACGAGCTAGTCGAGGCTACCAACCCGAAAAAAAGAAAGGGCAAGGAAAAGGCGATAGGTGAGGAACCAGTCCAAAAAGTGAAAAAGTCCAAGCCCCTTCATTCAGCCACATCCAGGAATGTGGAGCATATATTGATCATGGAAGAAGAATCATGGGGACAAGTTAGAATTCCCTCACCAATTCTGGAAAGAGACATGGAGCTAATGCAGCTAGAGGATGATTATCATCACTCCCCAACGGGCACGGAAATTTGTGAGTCAAATGGGCATGTGGATGTCATGGAAGGCAACTTCCAAGAGGGAATGATTTCAGCCCTCAGAGGAATCCAGGAGGATCCATCAGTGCGGAAAGTCCAAGACATCCAAGACATTCTGGATTATGAGGATGATGGAGTTGAACAGCCAACAATCCCAGATTGGCTAAAGGAAAGGCTTAAAGTCAAGGTAACAATCGAGATACCAGAAGAAGATGATATTGCAGATTTCTTGGCAAGGTTGGAACAAGCTAATACAAAGAAACCGGCCAAGAAATTCTCCACCATACAAAGAGATGAAACCGGTAATCGTACTGTGCAAATTGCAGTGCCGACAGTTGAGAAGCCACAGGATGAAATTACTCCAAGTGAGTATGCCATTACAGTTATTGATATTGGTCCAACAACGAAAGAACAGGAAGTGGAAGACCTGGTTAACTCCGTTTCTACCATTAAATCCAAGTTAGAAAAGGAAACTTTGAAGAAAAAAAATATAAAATGGAGGTTGAGCACCTAAAAGAATATATTCGGCATTTGACAAGGCCACTCAACCAAGGTGACCAATTAGCCCCTCTACTTCCAAATTCATCACAAGAGCCGGTAGGAAATTTTGAAAAGGAATTGACTACCGCCAGAGAAACTAAAGAATGGATGGCAGGGAAAGAGGGAGAAGTAATGGCATTCGTAGAAAAGTTGGCACATGCTCATGGGCAAACTTCTTCTTTACTCACGCGAGTCGCAAACTTGGCAGAAGCATGGGATGAACTCCAGGACATCCAAAGTAGAATCATTCCATGTCTTCGAGACATAAGGGGAATTCCTAAGCAAAGGTTGATAGACGAGGAGATCATTACAGCTGGAGCGGCATATGACTTTGGCAACTGGTATTGTTCATTGGTTTCACGTGGGGAGGTCTTGGAAAAGGTTAAGGCAGAAAGTGCCAAAATCGATGAGCAGGTGAAAGGAATTCAAAATAATATTTTCCATATGGCAGCAGATGTGTTGGACAAAGACATTGTCCAAGAGAATGACTTGCAGCCAGGCAATATGCAAAATCAAGTTCAAAAGATTTTCTTCGCCATGCCTGTCTTGAAAGAAAATCTGACTAAGGCATTTGACCTCTTGACCGTTTGAAATGCCTTCCTACGGCAAGAATCAGAGTGGATGCTTGCCTTTGCCGAATGTGCAGATAGTTTAGATCTGCTGGAGTAAAAAATCAACACATTGTCGGACATCACCATCGAGGAAGTTGGCGCCATTGTTACACCCCGGAATTTGTATAGTTACTATTCTAGTAATGCTTAGAGCATTCTGATTGTAAGGAAGGTTTTGAATGAATAAATGTGATTGAATTTTGTTGACAATATGAAATCCTGTTTACATGTTATGTTTGGCTCATTCTGTATTCTTGATTGATGTTATTCTTGAAACAATGAATAGAGGAAAATAATTAGTCTTGTTTTATATATTTGAATTATATATACTGCAAATATTGTGAGCATTTGACTGCCGTGGTTTTGTGCCATGGATGCAGGAACAGGAGCTATTCCTCCAGGTGGAGGGGAAATATCACTCAGGAAGAGGAACTTGGTCGACTAACCGGTAAAGTTGATCGTATGAGCATACACACACTTCACTAAGGATTTTAGGAACTGAGTCAGATTAAGTTGTCATGATAAGTCATCCTTAGGCTTAGGAGTTATGATTACTTCTTCATGCTTTATGAGTGGTGTTCCTTGATTGACTGACTTACTGTTCTGTGAGCCTTGAATGTGAAATGTGAACTGATAAGTTACTGATGCCTGGAATTTACAGTTAAATGTATAAATACGTGTTTATGCAATTACGTCTATTAGAGGTGCTCTGACTGGCCTATAATACACGTAATTGGAGATTTGAAAATAAACATGTATAGATATATTTAAGTGTAAACTGGGTAAGTTAATTAATATATTTAATATATTTAATATCGATGTTATTATAGTTTTATCGATAATATAATATATTAATATATCTAATATAATATTTTGAATATTATATAGATATATTTATATATTTAAAGAAAGGTAAGTTAAAAACTATAATAATATTGTATTGAATATAATATAAAATATATTAATACATTTTAATGAGAATATTAAAATATCTAAAACTTTGGAAAGATTTTATATAAACTATAATCTTTGACATTTAAATTTACATTTATCTTATAAAGGTATTTGAGTTTATTTACCTTTGGAAATAAAGGTAATAAGACTTTCATAGTCTTTGGTAAATACTTTGCAAACCATACAAAGGAATTTCGAAATATTGAAATACTTGGAAAATATTAAAAGGAAAAAGAATTTCGAAATTTTGTAAAGGCCAATGTAAATTTATAAAAATCATTTATGGAAATGTAAGTATGAACTATAGACTTTTTAAAGATTTAAAGTTAATGTTTGAATAAACTGAAAAATCGCGGATTTCTTCATGGGAAGAAATCGCGCGACTGTTTGAACCAGAAAAACAGTGGAAAACAATGGAGATTAATCCGCGCCCAGCTCGCGTAGCTTAGACCTGGTCGCGGATGCTTGAACGCCACCGGTCTGGGACGCGTGGGTGGAAGGAGGCCTGAACTGTCTGTGCGTAACCCTTGACGTTTTCAGCAGCAAAATTCAAACGCCATTTGTTCTTTCAGTTCGCCATTTTTGAGGGCTTTTCCCAGTGACTAAACCTGTACGTGGTTGATCCACGAAATTGGCATGTGATATGTTGAAACATTCTTGAGAAATTATGTTGAATCATCAACTCTTTTGCTGTGTGACTGCCACTGCGGATTTTGACATTTTCAAAATGAGAGGTGTCGAATTCTCATGCCTACAAGGTAGGAAACATGAGAATTCGAAACCTATAAATAGGTTCTCACTCATTGTTGAAAGACACTCAATCTTTTCATTTCACTCTCCTTGCCTTGGAAAATTCGAAATACAGTGCTGTGGTATTTCTGTGTTTTGAAATTCCATTTTATGAAAGCCATTGTCATTTTATGAGAGCCATTGCCATTTTTATGAAAGCCAGCCATTGCCATTTTGTGAAAATCATTTGCAATTGAGACAGTATTGCTGAGAGACAGTATTGCTGAGAACACTTTTTGCATTTACCTGAAAGTAGTTTTTGCTTAAGCTGAGAGAAGGCTGCGAAGGACGGTGGAGCAAGGATTGAAGTTACCGATCAAGCTCATACGCAAAAGGAAATCAGGCATGAGATATATGTTGATAGATTTTCTGTTATTTATTTTAAAATGTATGATTAGATTGCTTGATTATGTCTTGCTTTATGAAAGGAAAAATAATAAGAAACCTCTATGTTCTATGAAATTGCTGAATTGGGAATAGTTTAATTCCTTAGAAAAGGCTTATTGAATTTAAGAGATAGCTTAAAGAGCTGGTCAAATTGGGGAATAGTTTAATTTCCTTAGAAAAGCTTTTGAAATAGCTTAGAGAACTTGATGAATTGGAATAACTTAAAAGCATGTTGAAACGAATCATTTGAAATCATAGATGAATTTGAAAGGGAAATATTTGTTTACTTTTAGTAAAGTACCTTATAATTTGTATTGCTTGAATACTGCTTGAATTCCTTAAGTAAAGGAAAGGGATTAGTTATTAATACTAGGACGAGGGTGGATTCAGAACCAAGGTAGTCTAAAGCTTTAGAGTTAAATAGGTTAACTAGAGAAAGCTACGTACTCCATGGATAAAGATTTCCATGTTGGGAAGTACCAGAGGGACCCCTTGTTGACTGTACTCCATTTCCTGTTTAAGTAGTTGAAGTAGGAAGTCTAGGGTGATTGACTACCCACTGAAGGACTCAACCTACGCGTAGGATAAGGCAGCCTTAAGTCAAACCAAACCTGACTTAGTGCAAGTGATAGATGACCGTCAGTATAAGTACTGCCGAAATGCTTTGGCCAAAGTAGTGTAGTATACCTAACGTCCACTTAGACTGTGAGACGAATTACACTGTCAGTTCACAGTAATCCAGGTTACATGCTAGATTGAGATTGTGAGGACACAAGGATTTAGTTATGTAGGATTACACACTATGCTCAGTTGGTCATACAGAACCGGTTACCCAACCAATCTCCTCGAAGAAGGGAGGGTCGTCTACCTAACAGTAAACGTGCGGGGGACCGCAATATAAGTCCGTGGTTGGTGGAAAAGCACCTGAGTAATGTTTCCCCTCCACCTTAAGACTTCTGATGAACCAAGGTTTGAAAGGGAAGATCCTGGACAGTCTTATTCCTATTTGTTCAAAAGCTTCCGAGCTATGTTTGAAACTTGTAAGATTCTTACCTTGCTTTTTATTTTGAAGAAAAGTAATCATGAAAGCGTACTCTGTTATTTACTTGGAAAATAGAACAATGATGTATCGTGTCTTTTATTTCTTTATGATGAAATGTTCAATTAGAATGAAAAGAAAAGTTATTTACTTTGTCTTTTAATTGTATTTCCTTGTATCTTATTAGTGAAATTAGAAATTTTTTTTGTTTACCCGGTTTTGGGGTTGTTTCAGCCATTGTGTTCAGATTCATCGGACGGAACATTGCGGAAGCGGATAAGGACGCAACTCTCAGTGGATGACTCATCTGTTTGTCAAGTGGTTGATATTTTGGCAACCCTAATTAGGGTTATCTTGTTTTAAATCTGGGCCATTGATCTTGATTTAATCTTGGCCGTTCATTGTATTCGGGAACTCTATAAGTACCCCTCCACTTTCATTTGAAAGGCATTAGAAATTACAGCATTAGAAATCAAAGGAATTAGAAGTTGGATTAGAGATATAAAGATAGAATTGTAGAGCATAGAAATAAGAGGAGAGTTTTTATGAAATTGTTGCGAAAACTATTATGATAATAAAGTTCATAAATGCATGAGGTGCTTTCAATTCTTTTATTGTCAAATGGTTGCATGGTTACGTATTTTCTCTTTCTCATAGAATTGTTCTAGATCAGAAATTTATTTGAATATTAGTGGAACGAAAGATTGATAGTAAAATTGGTGTAACTTAGCTCATACTTTCTTCGAATGGATGCTTTTCATTTGATGCGTAAAGTTAGATTGAGCTCTTAATGTGGATGCTTCAAAGTTTACTTCAAATGATGTTGTTCTGTTGATGGTATTGTTTGTAGTAGAAAATCTTAAGCAGAGATCCCAAAAGATTGCACCTGCTTTTGTATAGTTGTCGTTTTACGTGGCGAAACAAAGCATGGTCTTGTTTAGTTTCATTCAGTCTTTGCAGTCTCTTAGTTCCATAGGATTAGTATAGGATTTCTTAACCCTCACTCTTTTTTTTCATTTTTTTATCCAAAATCAGAAAAGTCCCAAAAAATACAACACTGCATTCAATTCCTTGCTTTCAAATAACTTACTGAAGTAAATCCCCCTGGGTTACCAGCAAATCACAACGACCACAAAGCTTATCCGCACCCCAATTTTTGAAACATTGGAATTACCGTGTGATCTTTCTTGCAATCTTAGCACAAGAGGTAGTTTTTCAAGAGAGGATAGAGCGTCTATGGATACTTTATTCTAGAGTGTTTGGTGTGTCACAAAACACGCATCAACACCTCCTTGATGACAAACCCCCAACCTTGAAGGTGAAGAAAAGCCCAAAGATTTTGGACCTGCTGTTTTAGGACCTAACAAGCCCTATCTGAAATAATGGGCAATCTTTGAAAATAGGGTCTGACCAAATCTATATAACTGCCTCAACCCAGGTCCAACTCCTCTTCTCCTAACCTACCTTCAAAGTAGGTTATTTCCCTCTTTGTGATTGAAAGGTGGTTCCTGTCCATAGTTGGGGTAGCAGGGGGAGTGGGGCTTCGATCTGGCTGAGATAACTAAAAGAGCCCTATCTAAACTATGTTTTCTTCTTCTTAGATTTGGCCAATGCAACCGATTAGAGGTAACAGTAAAATTTGTCATTTATAGAAGCCTGCCTTTAGTCAGTCAAATTAACCAAGTAAAGTTGTGAGGTACCAAATATGTGGATCAATATCGGATCCACTAAGAGTGATTAATTACTTATTTACGGCAATGCTGTTTACTCTTTTCTAGCCTGTGTTGTTTAAATGCCCCTGGCCATATAAAACAGCATATATAGAACTACTGTTTAGAATTATCATCTCAAAATGTTATTTATATGCAAGGAACACTGCCTGCAATCTCATAACTCGTATAGCAGAGTTAACACAGATCTAATATTGTTTTCTTTACAAACTCATAGTTTTTGACAAGCAGTTCAAAGTTCAAATAAAATTAGTTGTATTCAAAAAGGAAAGTAAATTTATGTATTTGACATAATCAAAATGTCTAACAGTGTTTGAGCTTTGAATATAACATCTAGTAGGATATTTTCATTAAATTACATACTTATTCCAGAACTCATATTGCATTTGACTTGACATAATACTGATGTATTCAAGTTATTGTCCAGTTTATTCTTGAGCTGACTGTTCATTGGAGTGAGAATTGAAGCTAAACCTTAAAAACACAAATGGAATTATTCCATTTTTCTCAAACCAAATTGTCTTCAATATGGAAACTGCAAACCTGCATTGAATGTTTCACATAACTTGGTCTTCTCAAAATTGCAGACTTCTTATTTTAGGAATTAAACTTCTCATTTTCAAAGTTCCATTGTTGTCACTACGTTTGTTATGAGTATTGTGAGTATAATTTTCTGAAATTTATGTAAATATTTTTTCATACAGAAAACCAATGAGAAAGTTAAATACAAGGTGGTGATAGAAAACCTTATAATCAAATGCTGGTCGCGAATGAGACGTTTTTGCATCTTTCCCATTGATGCCATAATATGAAGGACAGGAAGTGCAGAACGGATCATTGCACCTTCCTAAAGGGCCAGATTTAAGTAAGTGTTCATGCTTCTTTCCATGGTTATCATTTGTTTCATGCCTGCCTCCACTTAAACTAATACTCCCCTGAGAATCCATAACTGTTCCTTCCAATTTATTCAGTGTCCTTAAAGGAGAACTCGTGCTTATACTTCTGCCTTCATATCCCCTAACCATTGGTAAAGGACCACTAATTGGTAAGAAAGCATGTCTTTTTCCTTCACTCCTAATAGGACCACTAAAAGGTATCACTTTGTTTTCGTCTTTTTGCTGCCTCATGCCCCCCATTGTAGATAGGGACATGGATGCACTCCTACTCATGGGAAAAGATGACAGTTCCACATCTACCAGTGAAGAATCCCGAGACTGGCTATTTGATAACATGGGCACTTCATCTATTTTGTCCCTTGCCATATTAAAAATAATAACCAAGAAGTCACCTGAAATTAAGAAACAAACATGATATGATTAGAGATAATGATCATTAACAGTACATAAATTGTCCATACACTCTCTTCACTTCTCACCACAAATTATTGGCAACTATTCCATTATTTGATGATTCTAGGATCTGGCATTTTAGTTATCTAATGTAATCTAATGAATCCATGCATCAGACAATGTTCTATTTTTCATTTGCTTAATGTTAGGTGTATAAAAGTATTGATCTATATGATGTAAAATAGCTTATCAACAGATAGCCATCTTTTTCTGCACTATTTTTGCATTAAGAAGCAATTTCTTAAAAATTTAAAACATCCACACTGTTTTTTCTTTGATCTAAAATAAAAATCTGCAATAAGTGTCCATTGTAAGTTGTTATATTCTTCTTCCACCAGAATCATTTGTATATTATAACTTCTGTTGAGACAACTACAAGTATACCTAAATGCAATTATTTGGTACTTAAAATCACGTAAGAAATTCTTACAGAGAATCATCTCTATTTCAATTGCTGATTTTGTATTAAAGAGATATTTAGGTAGCTTGTCGAGGCAAAAAAAATATACTTATGCAAACTGTCAACTTGGGGAAGACTTGTTTCTAAGCACCTTGATTGTTTTCTTCTCCCTAATAGTCTCTTTATGGATAGCCAGCACTCTTGTACTAGTATTTTCTGTGAACGCATTTTTTCTGGCATCTTATGTTGCAAGTATGGATGTGTTTGGTGGTGTTGTCATTGATGTCAACACAGTTCAAAGTGATTACAAGTGGTACTTGTATAGTTGAGATAGTGTAAAAATGTTTAGAGTACATGGAGCTATATTTATGAAGTTGTAGTTGTGTTTTTGCCAAATTTTTTGAGAAAATTAAGAAATAATGAAGACTATGTAGTGTGTGTGTTCTGAGTGTGCTCTGATAATGTGCTCTACATTTCTTCTATGTTGATCCTATGCCTGTGCGGATCTGTGGTATTGTTCATGAGCTTTAATAGATAATATATCATGAGTTTTAGCTTCCAAATCGATGCAAAGTGGAAGATATGTTCATCGGTGTGTGAACCAGTTTGATAGAACTATTTGTTTGTGGACTGGCAAAAACATTTTTGCTCCGCAGTCTTCTGGTGTTTTATTTCAGATCGTGCGGATCTGGAAGATGGTTTACACTAATGTTCTCAGTGGTCTGGCAAACGTGCTTGTGGTTTGGTACTCCGGAAGATTTTCTCCAGAGCTCCTGTGTATTGTTGTTTGGTTTGGTTGGACTATTGAAGTATGTTTTGTGCATGAAGATTGTTACAGTTGTTGTGGATGTACTTGAAGGTCTCTTAGAGTTGCTTAAATGTCTAGTGAAGCGTGTTGAGTGATCCACATGTGATCATCTTGCTAGAGACGCGGGTACTTCAAAAATCATTGGTGTTTTCATTAGGTTTGGCCGACTTGGTGTCTACACGTTACATAAAGATTTTGCATCGAATTAAGGAAGCATGTGATTGATCCAAGATGTTGTTTGGGTCCTAATTAAATGTGTAATTGGTCCTCTCTCATTCTTATCTGTTGATGATATAGCTGCGTGAGAAAAATCAGATCAATAGAAGAATAAATTTAAATATAGCCAATGGCTATTTAAATTTATATATATGCAATTTAATTAAAGTGGCGCCTTGATTTGCAATTAAATGAAATGTTTATTTTATGTGTTAAATAATAATAATATATTTATTAAGGGCCGACCCAAGTAGAGACACGATTTTTTTAAGAGACGTCTCTCTTGGCTGGGCCGACCTCTCTCCAAAAGGGTGTGTCTTTCTATTTGGGCGCATGTATAAATACAAGGAGATGGAAGCACATTTATGATCAAGTCATTCAGCAGTTGTTCAAGAAGAAGTTCGCATATTGCAGCAGATCAAGTATTTCATACAGCAGATTGTTTTAACGAGAAACATATTGTTTGTTCATTGCATCAAGGAGAGGTGTTGTTCTTTGTACTAAAAGAGACCTTGTGTTAGGTCTGAGTTGTAAGCAGATTTCTGCTCTTATTTGCATCAATCTATAAGAGATATATTGTCTGGGTTTTTCTCCCTCAGGTTGGAGGGTTTTCCCAGGGTATTGGTTGTGTTCTTGTGTCATTTTTGAATTAATTTATGTGCACATATCTGATATTATAAAACTAACATGGTATCAGAGCGGGTTTGAAGAGGATCCCGATCAGATTTGTGATTAAATCAGCCATACCCTTTTTTTCATTTTCTCATCTTTATTCACCTTTATTTTTTCGTCAAGATGGTGAACTATGACATAAAATGTGCTAAAGGACTATGACATTGGGACAAGAATGTAGTGTCAAAAGGAAATCCTTGAAACTGTTTGGGTAATTTTGTAGATAATTGATTCATCGGTAATTCTCAAGGCATCCACTACTGACTTGAGAATTATGGTGGAACTCGCTTAAGAGTCCACCATACAATTGTGAACAAGTTTTCTACCAGCAACCAACGTAAGATAGAAAGGATTTGGTTTACTCTTTACTTAGACACCTGCTACCACATGGAAGATGCAAGGGGTGTCTTCTTTGGTGCCTTCCTTTTGGGTTGATTACATCTCCTTTTGCCATTCTATGGCCTGTTTGAGCAAGTCAACCTGCCCAAGAAGCAATAGAGCTTCCCACATGGAGAGGTTAGCGAAATTCTTCAATAGTTCCATTATGTTGAATTGTTTGTTATCACTAACCTATTGCGAAGGCCCAAAATCTAAGAGTATCCCTTTTGGTTTCTCACGAAGTGGGAAAAGGAGTGTGTAAACCAACATACATTTCTCCATTAAGTATCAATGACTGACCTCGATTTCCTAACCCAAAACCTAAGATAAGATGGCAACAAAAGTGGTGGCTTTCTATCTTCTTCCCAATTTTTATACTCACAGGTGGATAGCCACACTATAAAAGTTCTCCTCCAATTTCCATTGTGATTCTTGAATGTTTGTTCATGCAAAGACTATAACAAATTACAATTTCCATAATGCATTGTTGTGTCCATAAAAATGGGCTACTTTTTGGATAGAAATAAACGAATTCATTGAAAAATTCTCAATCCATTGACCTAGCAAGGTAAGGTAAGAATCTGATTCCCAATATTGAGTATGGCGACCACTTTTCAATCTTGTCTCAAGACGTAAGAATTGTTTAATCTCATTAGGAACTTGCTCTTATCAAGTTTTAGGTGACCTATCCAATAGGTAAGGAGCTTGATGCAAATAAGCTTTTAGTCCCAGTGTTTTCAATGTTCACACCCAATGTCAGATATGACAATCACCTTTGAGTTCATCATTCTAATCTTCACATATCATAAGTATTATTTGATCTTACTGGAGACTGCCTTTCTAGTCACCAGCACCTTGGTTGATAAAATAGGCAATGCCTTAAGTTGATCAATTTTCTCTAAAAATGTTTGACATGATGTTCCTTCCACTCATTATTTTTGCCAATCTGGCCTCCTTAAATGCTGTCCTATCCTAGTCTTTGATTGGCCCAATCTTTGCTATGTGATTATGGACAGTCATTCAATACTATGAAAAAAAGTATTTTCCTAAATAAGGTATCATATGTAAATGCAATGTGAAATAAAGTATTTACTCGGATCCATAAGTAATTAGGATACAAACAATCACCACCCTTCAATGCACATTAAATCCTGAAACTAAGTTCTTTAAAAAGTTTGCTTGCAAGCAAAGCTGATTGTGATAATGTTAGATTTTTTTCACTTTCCATTCAATCCTACGCAACTGTTCTATTCTTCCAAGAAGATATTAGCATGAAACCAGAAACAACTATTCAATAATCATTAACAGGAAACCAAAACCCTCATAAAAATGGCACATGTAGACATATTAACATAAAACAAAATCCCTCAATCAAAACTTGCCATGTGTAGATCAATAGCTCGTAGTTGTAAGAAGACTACATACAAGTTAACACTCAAACCGAAGACCTGCCAAGTGCACTTCAGGGCACTATACCATTGAACTAGCAACACTCCTCGCGTTCAAGATTTGGTGGAGTGTGGATTTATCTTGCAACAACCATATTTATGTTCAAGATTTGGAGAAAGACTAGACCTCACAACAAGTTGGGCCGCCCCAGCCCCCTCATGCCACACGTCACTCAACAACTGACCTTACCTAGCTTGGCTCTAATAACATATAAGAAAACCATGAACCAATTGGGGCTCAAACCTTGAACCTCTCAAGTGCACTTCCAGTTCCGGGTACCACTGACCTACCATCATTTATTATATTCAATATATGTTGGAGTATGAATTGACCTTGCAATAGTAATTCTGAAAGCATCAAAATGATTATTTTAAGGAAAGGGGATTTACAACACATAATAGTCAGTCATGAGTGAGAATGCTAAATCTGTGTTTTGGCATGACTTAATTGTGTGCTCTTCGATTGTTTATCTTAAAATCTGCTCTCATTCTAAACTTGGAGCGAAAGTTAAATACTCCATTTTTTACGAAAAATTCTGCAGTTTACAGTAGTTTTCTATAAGAATTACAGTAAAAATTAAAGGACCCCAACTTTGCCTTTCTAGGGATTACGAACAACTTGCTAACTCTTTGTTTGCAACTGAGTACAGATTACAGCAAAAAATTCACTCAACAAACGTTCTTGTCTTGACAAGTCCCTACTAAATAACAGAAAATTTTATGATTTAATTGTTTCTCTTTCAATTGGCTAATTTTGTATAACATTTTTAAAACGTATGTGTCAAGAACTATCTCGAGTTGAGACTGTTAAAGGGCCATCATATCAGGGTACAGCACCCAGCATGTTTAAAAGAATTCTTACGTTTGAGTAAACTCAACTAATTTTGTAGAAACATCAGGCTTTCTTCCAGCAATATTTCTGATTCAAATCCGGCAATTTACCAAGTGGAAGAACACATTCAAAGAGAATAGAACCGCAGTCACTTCCTTGTTTCCGGCTTCGTTTAAGGCAACAAGAGAGACCAAGAAAGGGGGGAAAAGGCAAATAGTCTGTACAAAACTATTGAATTTGACTTTAACGTATACATCCTTGGAAATTTGCCCACACTATTTCTCCTACTTTTGAACCAGAAAATATGCATTATATTTGTAGGTTCTGAATTTCTATCAGCATATCATATAGCAGCATGATTCTATGTATATCATTGACGTAATTAAGTTCACAACTTCTGAAGAAGCTCAATTTAATTTAAACGCAAAGAGTCAGTCGATAATCGCTACCCATTAACACAAATACAATCGTCAAGAGCACAGATAGAGCTGTTAAAGAAATGAAGAGATGAAATGAAAAAAAAGGTCGAACTAACCTTGAAGCGAAAATCTTGTTTCCGTGGGGAGAGAAGCATAGATATTGAGGTGCAGTAGACCTAAATCAGATAAATGAGTTTTCTGGCGCCGGGCGTTTCTTGCAAAACGGAGTCTCTGCTCTTGATTTCTTGCCTTTGACTTGGTCCGCCCATGCCACTGGCTTCGCCTCTTTGACTTGGTGCAGCTATTAAAGGGAAGGCGAGGTTGTTAATTGCGCAATTGAGAACGGGATCGCACCATCTTAGATGTGAGAGTGGTAGGTGGAAGATTCCTAAAGAAGCTTGGGAAGAAAGAACGTGCATATTCTGTAATAGGGGGGCGGTGGAAATAGAATGGCAATTCGTCATGGAATGCATAGCTTATGAAGATATCCGCAATCAGTTCACAAACAGTTTGGGGGTGGACAATATGCAGCAGTTATTTGAGGAGGATAAGATCAATCAGACGGCCAGCCTTCTAGTCAAAATCAATAGCAGAAGGTCCGACTTGGAAAAAAACTTGAAGACAAATTAAGTTGTTTGTCGCGGTCCCATAGACTGTTTAGTCTCGTGGACGTCATTAAAATCTTTCATTCATTCATTCATTCCCCAACATCAACTCTTTTTCTTTCACGACCAATAGCAATTATGTCTCGTCTTCATAGATTGTTTGGTTTCATGGTTGTTTCCTTCTATTTTTATTTTATTATTTATCCTTTATAAACATTAATATTTATATTTTATAAAATTAATGATGGTTTAGAGAGTTTCGTTTCAAATATTTCATACTAGCAATCACATTTTGGTGTGCAATGGGTACAAGATGTGTGGAAGGTTAATTCAGAAAAAATTTGGTCTATTTTTTGTGTACATTTATGTAGTACATGAGGTCAATTGGTGCAAATGATGTTGTTTGTGCAATAAAGGTCTCAATGGAGAAGTGATAACTTCAAATCAGCTATGCATCCACATATAAGGATCCAAACATGAAGGGAACAAAACCTTTAAATTAGGAAGATAATCTGGCTCCATTACCAATAGGCTCATGTTATGTTTACAATAGGGAAAGAGAGAGAGGGAGGGAGAGATAGGGATAGAAAGAGAGAGATAGAGGGGGGGAGATTGAGAGAGAGGGGGTGTAAGGAGATAGAAATGGGAGATAGAGATAGAGATGGTGATGGAGATGGAAATGAAGAAGGAGAGGGGGAGATAAAGAGAGAGAGGAGAGAGGAATAGATAGAGAAGGAGATAGAGGTAAAGAAAAATATGGATAGAAAGAGATAGAGAGAGGAGTGAGAGAGAAATAGAGAAATAGAGAGATATGGAGTAGGAGAGATGGAGTGAATAAGAGAGAGGGAGAGATAGCTCAATAGAGAGAGATGGAGTGATATAGATAGAGGGATATATAGAGAGGTAAAGGGAGAGAAATAGGGAGAGAGGTATAGAGAGAGGGAGAAATAGGGAGTATGTTTATATGAGCATGAGAGATATGGAGAGAGATAAAGAGGGGGATAGATATATAAATAGATATGAAGGGAGAGAGAGAGGGGGGGATATATAGAAAAAGGAGAGAGGAGAAGTAGAGAGATATAGAAGAGGAGTGATAGGGAGAGAGGGAGAGATAGATATAAACTGGGAAAGATAGAGGGTGAGAGAGAGAGAGAGATAAGTATATAGAGTGTGTGTGTGAGAGAGAGAGAGAGAGAATGAGAGAGGGGGAGATGAAGAGATAGAGAGATAGAGATAAAGATATAGGAAGTGATATATAGAGAGAGGTAGAGAGAGATATAGAGAGAGAGAGAGTAGGAGAGATGGAGTGAATAAGGGTGAGAGATAGAGATAATGAGGTATAGGCAGAGAGGGAGAGGGAGAGGGAGAGGGAGAGAGAGAGATGGGAATATAGAGATAAACGAGGCAAGAGTGAGAGATAAAGGAGGTGATAGAGATAAGTAATAGAGAGAGGGGGAGAGAGATAGAGAGAGGGAAAAGAGATGGAGAGATAGAGATAGGGATGGGAAGGGAGAAACAAGGAGTGTGTGTGTGTGTGTGTGAGAGAGAGAGAGAGAGATAGAAATAGGGTGTGTGTGTGAGTGAGAGAAAGATGTGGACATAGAGATAGAGAGGAAAGGAGAGGGAGAGAAAGAGAAATAGAGAGAGGATAGAGAAGAGATAGTGATAGAAAGAGGAAGAGATAGAGAGATAGATATAGTGGGAAAGATAGAGGAGGGAGAGAGAGATACAAGAAGAGGTAAGAAGATAGAGATAGGGGAGAGGGATAGAGAGGAAGATAGAGATAGCGATGGAGATTGAGAGAGAGATAGAAAGAGAGAGGGGGATTGGTCAGTCATCTATCTATCGTTGAGCATCAGTCGTCTATTCTATACGTAAAACGAGTGACCCGCAGTTACTCTAGTAGGCTAATGAACTTAAGATCCCCCCCCCTCGACTACCATAGAATAGTAGGGGCCCTCCCTCCCTGCAAGGGAGCATAGTTGGATGGGTGGGAATAGGATTTCTCTAGTTGATTGGTGCATTTGGGTGGGCCCCTACTATTCAATGGATAATGAGAGAGGGAGAGATAGAAAGAGATATGAAGTTATATAGAGAGAGAGGTAGAGATAGGGATATAAATATATATAATCTCATATATAATAATAATTATAACTATAATATTATTTTAAAAATAAATTCAATAATTTACATTATATAAAAATATAAAATAATAATGATGCAATTTATACTATATCAAATATTATATATATTAAATAAAATTATATTATATCTAATTTAATGTGTACTATTTTAAAAAATATTGTATGTTGGCGTAACAATTAGCACCTTTGGAGTGTGAGTTGGTACGGACAGCTATGCACAGTGCGTAATGATTGCTCTTAAAATTAGGAGGGGAAGCTCCCTCTTTTGTTGATATGCGTTCTAAAAGTAAAGTATCTAAATCCTATCTTTTTCGACTCAGCTAGAAGAGGCACAAGGTTAAGAAAACCAAGGATGTTGCAGCTAAGGATTTTCTCTAGTTTTGCAGGTCTTAACCACAACTAAAAACTAAATGC
Organism: Sequoiadendron giganteum; assembly: GCA_007115665.2. NCBI lineage: Eukaryota > Viridiplantae > Streptophyta > Pinopsida > Cupressales > Cupressaceae > Sequoiadendron > Sequoiadendron giganteum. The sequence continues at coordinate 390,478,766 of CM021104.1, read as the reverse complement.
TTTAAACTATCCAATCTCCTCAAGAAAAAAGAGCATGAGGGAAAGGAGCAGGAATGTGATTATACGATAAAATTCAGGTGCAGGTTCACAACGTGAAGGTAAGGTGGCTCAACTATTTGCTTGGCTGGGAAGAAGTTTATTAGAAATAAACAAATATATGATAAACTAAGTACAACTTTACAACGTGAGGGCAAGGTGGCTCAACTATTTGCTTGGCTAAATAGGTTTATTGACACACACATCAAATGATAAGCTTTAGGTACAGATTTGCAACATGAGGGCAAGGTGGCTCGACATTTTTCTTGTCTGAATAAGCTTATTAGAAACAAAATATGAAATAACAACTAGGACAGTAAATTGCATAAACAAGACACACATACAATAAATGATCAAACTAGCAATTATATTTAACTAAGATGAACAAACACCATAATAATAACATTCAGGCAAGGTGGGCTCAACTATTTATTATAACAGTAAAAGCTCGTGAACAATACAAGAACAATATTACAAGCAAGGTGGGCTCACCATATATTACTATCACATGCAAAATTTATTTACAAATAAGCTAAAATCTCTAATTTATAGACATCAAAGGTGTAGGGAACCCTAAAATCACCTTGAGTCAACTACAGTCTCGCAACATGCGAGATTTTATTGTCTAAGTCTAAATAAATAAAACTATACAGTTAACTGGAAAGCTACCATCAGTTAATCGATACAAAAACAACTAAATGGACATGTGCAACATGCACGTCCTTATTGAAAGAGAGTTAACTAATAACTACCATCAGTCAACTAGTCCTAACTGAAAGTCTATCCTCCTGCGAAGATATCTCCAAGAGTGAGATAGGTGTGCAAGGAATCAGCAATAAGAACTCAAGAAATGACTTTGAGTTAACTGCTACTTCTAACTCATCCTCATAAATAACTGCAAGTCCTAGCTGGTTGTCTTCTAAAAGCCTTCTTTGTTTATCACCTCATCTAGGAAATTGTTGATCATATCATCCTCTGGAACTTTGACGCTATCCATGATGATGAACTTCCTGTCTACCTCTTTTCCTTCGTCACTGATCGCCTTCTGACTATCTTTGATCTCTGAAGTCGCCTTTTTGAAACTGATAGTCAGCACTGAGAAGTCATCCAATTTGGACGCCTCGGGCTCTCCACCTAGGTTATCATGAACCAGTTTCTCGAACTCAGCCTAAAATGCCTCTAACTCAGCGTGTGTACCATCCTCACACCAATAATGGCATGGGATCTAAGTGATGAACTTGTTGATAGTCTGAGAGCTGAAACAACCTTCTCCTGAAGCATGGCCATCTTTGCATAAATCCTATCATATGTTTCCACTTTGAACATATGTTCTCTCCAAGCAAAAACCTTCTTCTAATCTTCTTTTGTTTCCATGGCATCATGAGCAACGGTCAGCTGAGATATGAGAATCAAGTATTTCGTCTTATGTTCTATTATGAATATCTCGAGCTGTTGAATCTTCTGACAAAGTTCATGTGCATTGAACCTCAATTGATATATCTCTATAAGGAGGTGTCGACCTGCAACAATGAAGTCTTCAATCCAATTATCCAGAAGCTTCCCGCAAGTGACCAAATGACCGAGTCTCTGTTGATCTATGGCTACATGAAATTGTGGGAGCAAAGGTGCCTGTTCTGCGTTTCCATGACGTAGATTAGAGATATATTGTCAGAGTTTCCTATTCTCAGCCTTGAGGGTTGCCTTATCTTCTTCATCCTTCACGACACACTCCTCCAGATTGCTCACGACAACCTTGAAAAGGCTCACGTCCACGTGTCGAGTGCTCCTACCTAGATTTGCTTTGACGAAGGTAAAAAATCACCAACTTCAATCTCATCCAAGTTCTTTCCTTTTGGAGGTGTAGCAACTTCAATGATGATCTCCGCTTCAGGAGTCTTCTCAATGTTCACCTATTTCTTGAACCTCTTGCTCAACCTATCCTAATAAGGATCGCCAAACTCAGAAAATTCAAGCTAATAAGAAGGCCTACACCTTTCTCTTCCAACGACCTCTCGAGCCAAGATGAATGATCAACATCATTCTCTCAAGGAGAAGTTTCTCTTGATGTGTCAACCATTGGTAGATTAACTGGCATGAAAGTCTCATGAACCAAAGACTCAAGCTTTGAATCAATGTCGCTAGGATACGATCATGGGAAAATGGTGGACCTAGGGATGAATTGGCCTCAGCCTGTGCTACTGGTTCCATTGGGACTTCATTCGCTTTCTCAACCTGCTTCCACTTTGTGATGCTTTTCCCTTTTGAATTTCCACTAACTTTGAATCCTTCAGGTGGCTTCAAGATAGTTTTAACTCGAGGCCTCGACTTGGAAGTAGAAGGTAGTGAAGAAATCCCTGTTGGGGGCTCTATAGCTGGAACTGCCCTTCGCTTTCGCTTGCTCTCCAAGAAGTACATGCTCATCTTAATAACTGATTTAGACAAGTCTTTGATCGAACTATTCTCCTTGACATACCAATCAATTTGGTGAAGTGGTTGGCGAGCGACTTGGTATTTAATGAAGGAATTGAGAAGCACCTCTATGTCATCATTGGACAAACTCTCCACATCTTCTAACAGGAAATCAACAATATGTGGGAGAGTAAGCCTGCAGTAATGACATCGGCGTACCTCAAACTCATCCTCACAATTGACCTAAAAGTCCTCAAGCGCTGCCCTATGTGAATTGCTTCGCTCCAACCGTGTTGAATAATAATCCAAAGGATCATAAGTACGCCTCTAAGGAAGATACTTGAGATGAAGTTTCTCAAGCTTGTTCATCATTAACTTGCAATCTACAGCAACCTTACACTTGTAAATACCCAATCCGAAAGGAAAGGTGAATGTCGGCTTATGTCGATTGCAAAGAAAAGAGTGAACCTCCTGTGCTTGTCTCATGAACTCCATGAAAAGGACTTTGTCTGATGGGTACCTCGGTAGCATCAGAGGCTCTCCGGTGTAACCATACACTCAGATATATGTGAAAGTAGGGAATTGTATAAACTAATCTGCCCAACTTTCCATCATTGATCTCGCCTTAGGAGAAATTCTTGATATGCATCTCGTTATCTAGATCCCTGACTGTCTTCATAAGAAAGTAGTCATTCGGCACCTTAAATTCTTGTTTAGCCTTCAAAAAATCCAACCATGAATAGTATTCATGAACACGTTGAACACCTAGAGCTCCATTGGTCTTTATAGGTTTAAAGTTGCCTTGGAATGCAACCAAGTAAACCAAGAAAGTCACCATATGAAATTTGTGAATCTTAAGGAACTCTGTAATCTGCTAGTGAAGACACTCGCTGATAAACATTGCCCAGTCAAAATTTTCCTTCTTGTCGATAACCCAAGAGATGATATAGAACATCCATGGTCGGAAGATGTTTGCTTCTTCCCGACATAATACCTGGTTGAGAAAAGTTATTAAGATGGAAATCTCATCCTTGAACTCACCACACCCAACTTTGTTCGGCATGTTGGTCTTCTGATCTTTAACCATTGTTGAGCAACTTTCTTTTGTGATTTGTCCTTGTCCTCTTCCCATATCTTCTTGCAATCTAGAATGGATACAACAAAAATATAAGCGAGGAGGGATAGAAAAGAATTTCTCCATGTCTCTCGGATTGAGGCTACAAATGACCCTCCCATCGGCTAACCTGATTTGTCTGGTAGATAAGTCATAATGCTTAATGCAAGTGATTACAAACTCGAAATCGAAGATAGTGATGGGAATGGATGTCACTGCAAGAAAATCGAAATGCTCAAGATTTCTAATGATGGTGTTGTCGGTACCCTCCAATGTGTTTAGATTGACAACAAGAAATACATGACCCAAGTCTGTATCGATAGTTTTTGGAAAATCATGCAAAAAGATCAGTTTGGTCATGTAATTTATGGGGTTGAACTGCATTCTAGAAAACTAGATTATTGACTGTAAAGTTGGGTATGTTCAGACAACTTTCAGAAAACGCTGAAAAAGCTTTGGGATAGGCTAAAAATAGCCGGTTGAGGTGAATTTTTCTGGAAAAATTTTGAGATATGGGTTTTGTGCATAATTGAATTCTAAGACAACCTCGATTGACAAAACTTCGAAAAAGTGAGTTTTAGGCCCGCATGCAAAATGTTTTTAGTTGAGATCTATAGGGGCTATAGGGGCACTAGGGGCATTTTTTCTGAAAAAATCTAGAACATTGGTTTTGTGCAAAAATAAATTCTAAGACAACCCAGATTGATGGATTTTGGAAATATGTGTTTTAGGCCCACATGCAAAGAGATTTTAAAAAAAAAGCATAGTGCTCTAGAATAGAGGCAACAGAGCAATTTTCACGAAAAATTCTAAGACATGGGTATTGTTGTTGATGTTGATATATGCAAACCCAGATGATCTATTCTTGAAATTTTTTATCGTTTACTTTGACATGCGAAGAATACCTAAGATGACAATAGAAGAATCTAAGACATAAGTTTTTTGTGTTTCTGCTTCTATGAAAATCGCCTATGCTTGAATTGAATTAGATGTAACCTGCATGCAAACGAAAAATGAAGTCTGTAATATCCTTCCTCTGAACATTCTAGATCCGTTGCTACAAAGAACACTTAATCTTGACACCTGTAGCATCTTCAGATCATTATTTTCTCAAGAAAGGTGTGTTTTATCTCATTCACAATGAAGAATAATGGATGCCTATGCCTTAATAAACAATAAATTATCCTCAAAGGCATCATAAATGTATGCAAAATCTTGGAAATGGCACTTGTCCTTTGATTGGACCTCCAACAACGCCTAGCTTGTAACTGGTCTTCAAAATAGTTAACTAATTGAAAAATATGCCCTAATTAGGGCGCCACCTCTAATACTTCAATTAACTAATGCATGCAAAAATAGGTTGCCTAATTACAAGCTAAAATAAGCCAAGAAGAAGTCGACTTGAAAAGAGTTAACTGAAGAGCTATTTTTAGTTAACTGTCTCCACCTTTAAAGGGCACCACTTCTCTTGAGTTCAAAAGTCAACCTTTGACTTCAGGCGTCTCTTTCCAGACAACCAATTTCTTGAAAATTTGGATTTGAAAACCTCTTTGGAGCTCACGTTCGATCACTGATTCTAATTGGCTGACATGTCAGATAGACTAGCTGACAATTTCATTGAAGAGTAGGATCAAATCTAACAAAAGTCTCCTAGAGGCTGCAAACCCTAATTCATTAATCTGAGGCCTCAAAATGCAGGGCGTGCTTGACCTTCAAGGGCACTTTTGACCTCAGAAGAATTTTCAATGCATTTTCATCATTTTCAAGATGATTCTGACCTAACTTCACTTCACATTTCCCGGTGTTCGACAACACTTCAAAACTAGCTGATAGACTGACTACGGAGCTGGCTAGATTTTGAACAAGAGCTCCAAGAGAACATGTCATAAAAAGATCATCTAACAGCTTAAAAACATGGGCGCCCCTGGCCTCCAGGGGCTCTTTTCTTCCTAGATAGCCATTTTTCAAACTAGCTAAAAACCACCTAAACTCCTGCTACAGGCTACTGACAAGTCCTCTGACCGGGCTGAGCTATGCAACAGAAATTTGGAACCAACACGAACATGATGAGCATCTGAAATGATCAAACAAATTGAATTTAAGGCTCCAAAAGCTTGGGCACGCCTGACCTCCAAGGGTGTTTTTGCCATTTCTGAACATTTCTAACCATAACTAAAACCCTATGTTTGACTTCTGATACCGGCAGTTCAGCAACTCAGATTTACCCACTGATGGATGCGTTATGAAGCCAGATCAAGTCTGAGACAAACATCCTAGGTGTCATTTGATCAAAAACCTCCATCTGGTGCTTCAAAAAGATGGGTGCCCCTGACTAGTGTTAGTCATTTTTTCATCTCCCTCATTTTGCGTTCAAACTCCAAGTTCAGATACTAGACAAATCTATCGGACTGGCTAGTAGGCTCATCACGAAGCTGACAAGATTTCAGAGAATTCCTCTTGGAAGTGACATGTCTCAAAAAGTTGATCTGGGCCCCTAAAATCAAGGGTGCCCCTAGCTAACAGGTGCACTTTTGCTCTAGAGTTAGAAAAAATTTCAGCATTTTCACCTCAACAAAAATCCCCTCTGAGATGAAGCATCATTTCAGACATATCTCGCCATAAAAACTTCACCAAAGCATTTTAAGCTTGGATTTCGACACCTGGTACTTGGCCATCTGCCATTGTTGACCTCAGAGATCCTAACTTTTCATTTGAAAAAAATGAAAACTACCCACCAGGCTTAAACTGAGTTTTAACTAAATCCGACTTCACCATTGTGATTCTGAAGCAAAATAATCCAATCAAAACAATTTTCAGTCAATTCTGACAAGTTTCAATTTTTAGGGGTCCAAAAACCCTAATTTTCATATTTTTTTCAAATTTTGCCACTATCTACCTGACATCACATTGACTCAAAGTCCATACTTGATTTGCCCAGAAACTATGTTTTGACATCATTTTAACAATGTTTAGACCATTTTAAGCAAAATGCCTTAATGAAGCAAAAAATTTGGTTTGGGTACAACACTATACATTAATTATATTTATATTATAAAATATAAAATATAATTATAAATATAACTATAATTAATTTAGAAGTAAATTTACATTATATAAAATACACCTATACTAATAATATCTGCCAAAGAAATATACACCTATATTAAATTTTTATTTTTGGTTAAGCTTTCACGGTTAGAACAAATTCTATCAAAGTCATTGTTAAATAAAATACTCAAAAATAGTTTGCAAGCACATGAACCAAAAAAGTCGATATGTTATTTTGTATGACACATTTACAATAATTTGGCCAAAAGCCAATGACTGTTGTGTAAGGGGAAAATATGGAATGGATATACAACAACGAATTCAATGAAAGAAATCAAAAACATAAATGATAAACCCACTTACCAATGAAATGTAATTGTCAAAAGCTATGAATTCACAACAAAATTTAGATGATCAAATCAAACATAAATGAATTCAAAACCAAAACAATCTTATTGTTCCATTGTTGAGTAACCTTAGTTGAAAAGTATGTGGGATTGCTTCAACTCAAAGCCTCCATGATAGTGTGCAAAAGCTTCAATACGTGATGACCTAGATGCTATGATAAATAGTTCTCAATTGCCCAAGAATCAGACAAGGCTTTGCTCTTAAAATTCTAGGTAATGAATGAGAAGGATGAAGGGTGATTTTATAGATTTTTGGAAATTAAATCAACGATCTGGATTAAGAAGTGTTGATTTGAGATCAAAAGCTAAGATTTAATTACAGGAATTGATTGCCCAATTAACTAACTGCAATTGGTTGCAGTATTCCAGTTAACTAGTTGCATGAGATATTGATTGAAGTGTTAAGAGAAGTGATTGATCAGAAAAGAGGTCAATCAATATCAATTGAGTGAAAAAGAGTTTCAATTAAGATTTGAGGGAATGATGCATGATATGGTTAATTAAATAATTAATTAACTATTGGAGGAACGTGTAAGATAAGATTGAGATAGAAGATGAGTTTTTTTTTTGCATGATAAGATAATTAATTAAAGTAATTAATTAATTGAGGAATGTGCAAGATAAGATTGATTAATAAATAAAATGTTTATTTATTAATCTCATATAAGCTAAGTCAAGATATTTCAAAGGGAAGTAGGATAATTAAATAATTAAAAATAATTATTTAATATAAGAAGGGGGTTTGATATATTTAATTAAATAATTAATTGATAACTATTTAATTAAAATAGAAGAATAAGTTAAGTTAGCGAAATAATTAAATAATTAATGTTTATTTAATTAATCAGGAGGAATGAGATAAAATTAGTGATAAAATAGTGAATTAATTAAAAAAATTCAAGATTATTTAATTAATAGAGGGAAATAAGGTTAAATGATAGAAATGATGTTAAAAGGGGATTAATGATGCTAATGATGCCAGTAATGGAAAAATGATGTTTCGTGATGTGCGATATGTGTTTAGTCATTTTTACATGTCTACATTTTGCCCCTCTTTGACACAATGTACTTGTTGCATTATTTTAAAGAATTTGATTCTTAGATCAAGATTGACAAATTTTAATATGCCCCACTATGCTCCAACAGTTAGCAAAAGGATGATAGGATGATAGGCTACCCCCTTGAGAGGTCAGTTGAGAAAATCACTTTTTAAGGTTGGGCTCACAACAAGTTTCAAGATTAGTTCTAATGCATAGAGGACAAAAAATTAGGCCCTAGGGATCACGTATAAGGCTCATGATGATCCATGATGCTCAAAATATAACATAGAAGGGTGTCGAGGGTAAAAACCTAGGGTTTAGGGGGTTAAATAGGAAATTAGAGTTCATTTACCCCTCATTTTCACATTCAGCTTTAGGTGTTTAGCTCTCTAACGATTTCCAGTTACAAACATGCATTGACAATGGCAAGAGTTTCGAGCACACCACACCAAGAAGACATAGTTTGTTAGTACTAGTGGCCAATCGACGCGAGGTTGCGGTATGTATGATTCTAACTTTCACTTTTGATTTATGTTGTTTTTGTAATTAATGTTCAAAGTTAGATTAGACAATAGTAGTAAGATTCTAGGAAGGTCGTTATTGCCATGATATGACTACTATCATAGTTTTTAGGAATTTGCTAGTGTAAAAACCCAACACTATTGTAAAACATGACTGTTATTGAAAGTTTGTTTTTGTGAAACTTGATTGCATGGTTTAAATTCATAGGATATGGTCGCTATTGTAAAATAGGACCGCTGTTGTAGGTAAAACAAGATTGCTATTGTAAAATAGGGTCGTTATTGTAAAATAACAGGCTCACTGTTGTAAAAACCACCCACAGTTATTTCAAAAGATGTTCACTATTGTTGAAAAGCCCCGATTTAGCTAGTTTAACTATAGATTTAGGTTCTTGACACTATTTTCTAGCAAAATTTTGACATTGTGGGTTGAATGCTTGCAGGCCATTCTTCATCCTTTATATTCCAAAGAGCACAAAGCTAGGATCTTGGATAGGATAGTTGGGTTTTAGGAGCTAGAAATATATTTCTTGGATACGATGGGATTGAGATACCTTACATACATGCCTAAGATTTAGGCACATAGAGCTATGATGATTGCATTGATAGAGTGTTGGAGATCCAAGACAACCACATTCCACCTTCCTATAGGGGAGTGTACCATCATGCCTGAGGACATTTGGAGGATCTTGTGTATCCTAATTCATGATGAGTTGGTCACCTCTGATTTCAGGAGAGGTACACTAGAGATGCAGAGGCTACTAGGTGTTCAACAGTTGATAGTTATAGACTTTGAGATTGGCCTCACTCCATTCCTTGATGATGCAGATGACATGGTCATTGTCCTGACAGGGTTGATGATTGGACTGTTGGTGCCAAATAGGAGATATTGGAGGTTTCCAATTAGTTGGGGCATTGTGATCAAGATGACGATAGTGCACGAGACTATTTACGGATGGGGACCCTACATACTAGCACACTTATATCATGATATGCACAAGGTAATTTATCATGGCGACGGTAGCGTATAAGCAGGTGTTACCTTACTGCATGTTTGGGCATGGGAGCAGATTGTCGTCACTAGACCAAAGGGTATAGATCGAAGGATCCAAATGATCCCTATTCATACAGGTATTCTTACTATCTCCACTACACATAGCCTAGGAGACTTCCACATTGGAGGGCAATTTTCAATGGTATGAGAGAGTTTATATGGAACCCCTATCTGGAATATAAGGCTTGAGCAGTTGACCATGATCATTTGGTTTATTGCAGATAGATGACATACTTGCTTGGGAGAGTTGATATTATTATAGAGTAGTATCTTCCAAATAGAGTCCTCCACCAGTTCGAGGAGAGACAGATCGGGCTCGTGGACAACTCATGCTCAATACGTTCAGACAACCAAAGAGGTCAGTTCATGGGGACCTCATGTAGATTCATGGAGAGAAGTTGCATATTTTTTAGCATTGGCACCACTTGGTTGGGGATGGGCAGTCAGAACATATTATCTTTGTATGACTAGGGAGTTTGATACATGGTGGGCCCATAGATGACCATTGATATTACCATTCCACCTAGAGGCAGAGGTGTATGAGGCCTAGTGATTGGACATAGGAGGAGGGGTGGAGCGGTCAGGCGCCGAGAGGATCGTCAAAGATAGATGATCACTCATGAGTAGTAGTAGAGAGCTCAAGATGATCAAGTTGATGGCCAACTGCATGTCGAACAGGTACCCCAAGATTAGGGAAATGATTAGGGATAGGTCCATGACGAAGTCTGAGCTTTATTCATTGCCACCTTATTGTTGATTTACTTTGGATGAAACTTGTGTCATTCTTCATGCCTAAACTATAGGATTTTAGAATTATTGGTTGTTCTATAAATAGTCACACCTTTTTCACTTGGAACGCATTCATTCTCTTCTATGATCATTATTTTCATTCTTCCATTCACTTGTGAGAGACACATTTTACCAAGAGTTATACGTCTTCTTTTATTTATTACATCTGAGATATTATTAGCCATATTTTATGAGTGGGGAAAGTGATTTTTTGTGAGAAAGAGGTATCTTATTTGTTTGAGAGAAGTGTGTTATCAAAAAGAGAGAGTGAGGGAGTTGTTTTGACAAGTTGTGATCAAGCTGTTTACTATTGGAGAGGGCAACGTTATTGTAATTTATTGGGATAAGTGATAATAGGCATGGGGATCTCTTCTTCTTGTTATTTACTTAGAATTAATGTGTTCTTTGTTTTGCCTGAAATGTCTTTTTTGTTTGTGCAATAGAAGCATTTAAGAATGTTTTTGAAAAAGGGAATTGAAGCTTTTTAGCTATTTTTTGTATTGTGTTTGTAAGAACTCCATAATATGAGAATGGTGTTTATATAAGTTATTATATACTAGGCTTGATTGAATGCAAGAGTCACTTGAGGTACACCCAGCTAAGTTATTAATTTAACTAGAAAATCTTGTGTTACTCCTAGGATAGTTAATCTAGTATGGGAGGGAGCTTCTGTACTTACTTGTTATATAGATTCATTTCAAGAAGATTAAACTATTGTAGGTTAGTCTGGGATGACAAATTATCCATTAAAGTATAATACATATGCATAGTGTAAAATAGCCTTAAGATAAATCGACCCTGAGTAGTGTATGTGATAGATGAATCTCATTTGTTTACTGAATATAACACTTTGGCCATAGTAGTGCAATGTCTAAGACTTCACTAAAGATTGTGTGACTATTGAGACTACACTGTCAATTCACCGTGATCCATTATTACATACTAGTTTAGGATTGTGGGATTGCAAGGTTCTAGTTATGTAGGACACAACACTATGCTCAATTGGTTGCCGTTAGTGGTTACTCTACCAATCTCTTCGTCGAAGGGAAGGGCCATCTATCGAATGGTAGATGTGAATGGGACCACATCAAGAGTCTGTGGTTGGCAGAAAAGCACCTGAGTGATGCTTCTCCTCCACAACAGGTGATAGAAGAACCAAGATTTGAAAAGAAGTATCCTAAACCATCTTACAACTATTTGCTTAAAAGCTCTATGGGCTATATATGTATTTGTATGCTTTCTTACTTTGATGTATATTTGAAATAAAAAGGAATTCATGTTGTAATATGTTATGCACCTTGATTGGAAATTATCGATAAAAGAAAAGAAAAAATTTATTGCAATGGATTGTTACTTGTTTATTTACTCGTTTAGTGTCAAATAAGAAATTTTTACTTTATGGAAGGGTTAGTTCATTACATGTGGTATCAGAGCTACCAGGTTTAACTTTGGAACCTATGAGCTCATCATTTTTCTGTCCAACATTATTTAATGGTGAAAATTCTTGTGTCTTCATGATGCATCTCAGATTAACAGCTCGAAAGTCAGTAATCGAAAATGAGCGCTACCTCAAGGCCAAGAAGGAAAAAGAAGCCATTGTTAGAACCATTAAGGGAACCAACTATGATAATGCTATCTAGTTGAGTGACATCAAAAATTTTAGTCACACACTTTCTCAAATCAATTATGTGAAGAGGAAGATGAAGATGGAGGCTATGTATAATTACCTACCAACCATCTCACGAGAAAAGTTTGAGTCATTACCACTTTCTAGGATATGTCGTCAGAAGAAAGTGTTAGTCCCACATTCATCTTTAGGGATCCTATGGTTCTACCATTGGCTAAAGTACTAGAAATTTCTTCAAGTATAAAGTCTGAGGGATATGTACCAAGGACACTGCCTGATGAGAAATGGTCTCATGAACAAATGTCTACGAAAAATGTAGACTACATTGTTGATGAACACCATATTGACATTACTTCTCGTAACTATGTATCAAATGATAAATTTGAGGGTTATTATCCTTTTTGGGATAGGTACGAACAGATGAGAGATGAACAAAAATATAGGGAACAATTTTTTTCTTATTTTGTAGGTTATACTCCTTTAAGTTATGTGTCTGAGAGTGAATCTGAAGAATACTCTCCACTTGACTATCTGAATAGTCACTCCATGTAATAAAAATGATATTGAAATCCCCATTAAATGAATAAAATTATGTGTTTATCAAAAGAAGTGTGTGCTTAATCTTATATGGAATTATTGTGTACATATGAATGTCTACTTTTATGTTTTTCATAAGATAATTGATAACATAATTTAGGCTAACATGGAAAAAACATTCATGTAAAAACCAAACACATAAGCATGGTGAAGACATATGTGAGGACACAAACTAATCCCGATGCAAGTCAGGAGTTTGGGCAAGGAACCACTGGAGTAGAGGCTAGGCTTGACCAAATCTTAGCAAGGTTAGCCAACCTTGAACAAGAAAGAAGTAAGGATAGGGTAGAAAAGGAAGTACCCGTTAATTATCAAGAGGGAGAAAATTCTTCCCATGGGCATGGTGAAAACAATAATCATGAGAAGGAAAAATCACCTTCACCATCTATTGAAAGGAATAAGAAGATTGTGTCTTCCAAACTTTCGAGGGACATGAATGAGATAATTCCACTCAATTTTGATAGTAGTGTTGGAGGTGACGAGGCTAAAGTATGGATTGTTCAAATGGAAAAGTATTTTGAACTATGAAACTATGATGAGGTTACTAAAGCTACATGGGGTGCATATCATTTAGCAGGTGAAGCCTCTAACTAGTGGATGAACAAGAAGTTGGAACTTAACATGAACTCTTGGAAATTAACTTGGGGAGAATTTATGGAGATTTTACGGAAAATATGGGTACTATGGCTTTTCTATGACCAAAAAATCTTGGATTTCCAAGGGTTAATGTAAGTTAACATGACAATCCATGAATACTGGGATAATTTTACCCGACTTTTGTGCTATGTTCCCATGTATAACAAGGATGAGCATTTTTGTATTAGGAAATTCATAATGGGACTAAACAATTGGATTAGAGGGGAAGTGGATATGCATGGTCCAACAACAATGGATCTTGTATATGAAAAAACAATTAAGTAGGAACAAAAGCTTAAAGATGATTCCACTCGACAAGAAAGAAAAGATAAAAAGAAGGATGTAGAAATTCCTAATAAAATAGCTCCAAAGAAGGAAGAATTTGTGCAAAATATTACAAGGAAAAAAGGGAAAAGACTCCGCTATAATGGAAAAGAGTTCAGGAGAGATCGAAAAAGAAACGATTCTAGCATGGGTAATACCAACAATGCTAATCAAAGTACCAATAAGTCTGGAGAAACCATAGGGAAAAGGGGACAAAATTCAGGATGTTTTATATGCAGAGAGGATCACTATGCAAGTGAATGTCCCAATAGAACTTTTGGTTCACGACCATATGGTAATTCATTACCCACCTAGCAGGCCATGTTTCAACAAAGGATACATACGGTTGTGGACGATCAACAAGCATATTACCAAGTAACACTAGTCGAAACACTAGGTATTTTGTTTGGCTTACCTATTTCTGTTCTTATTGATACTGGTGCAACTGAGAATTTCATTTCACCTAGAATAGCTAAACAATTATCTAGGAAGGCAGGACACATGGCAATGTCTTAGGATGTAGAGTATGCAAACTAGATAAGAGAAAAGGTGGATCAATGTTTATTCGAGTCTAGAATAGAACTACCAAGTTTTACTATAGAAGTGTTGGCGTAATAACTAACAGCTCTGGTGTGTAAGTCAAAACGAACAGCTATGCACATTGCATAATGAGTGCTCTTCAAATTAGGAGGGGAAGCTCCCTCTTTTGCTGATATGTGTGAAAAAGTAAAGTATTCTAAATCCTATCTTTCTGTTCTCAGCTGGAAGAGGCACAAGGTTAAGAAAACCTAGAATGTTGCAGCTAAGGATTTTGTGGTTTCACAGATCATTAACTACAACTAAACTATCTACTTTAAATCTATCCAGTTTCCTCAAGTAAACAGAACATGAGGAAATGGAGCAGGAATGTGATTACACGATAAACTTTAGGTAAGATTCACAACATGAAGGCAAGGTGGCATAACTATTTGCTTGGCTGGGAAGAAGTTTATTAGAACAAACAAATATACGATAAACTAAACACAAATTCACAACGTGAAGGCAAGGTGGCACAACTAATTGCTTGGCTGACTAAGTTTATTGACACACACATCACACGATAAGCTTTAGGTACAAATTCTAAACTTGAGGGTAAGGTGGCACAATAATTTTCTCAATCAGAATAGGCTTATTGAACACAAAACAAAAGGTAAGCAACTACTACAGTGTATTGCATAGACGAGACACACATACAACAACGATCAAACATCAACCCCATTTAACTAAGATGAGCATTCATCATAACAACTGCATGAAACCCAAGTGGCATAACAATTCATCATCATAACAAATACTCGTGAACAAAAAAAAATAGGCAAAATTACAGGCAAGGTAGGCACACCATATATTTATCTCTCGTGCAAAAGTTCTAATTTACAAGGGTGAACCAATCTTGAGAATAGGCATGTTGCCGACAACGCAACAATTCTCTATCACAAGCAAAAGTTAATTACAAATGAGCTAAAAGCTCTTATTTATAGACATAAAGGTGTAGGCAACCCTAAAATCACCTTGAGTCAACTTAGAGTCTCGCAACATGTGAGATTTTTATTCCTAAACCCTAATAAAGGAAACTATACAGTTAACTGGAGAGCTACTATCAATTAACCGGTACATCTAATCTAAATGGACAATGTGTAAGCATGCACATCCTTATTGAAAGCAAGTTAACTAGAATACTACCACTGGTTAACATAAATCCTAAACGAAACTCCAAGTGAAAATAGATACTTCGAAGATAGACATGCGTGAGATGCATGACAACAAGTTAACTCAGAAAGAAGCATCGAGTTAACTGTTGTGACCAAGGTCTATCCTGAAAGGTGGGAACTGAAGTCTACTGGCCCTGATCTCGAGCAAGTAACCCCTCCACGAGGTTAGTGACTGCATCACCATCTAGAGGTCGTCACATGTCTCAATTGTCAATTCACTACTTGTCAACAACTCAAGCAAAACCTGGAAATCTCTGCATACTTAAACTAGCACTTCACTCACTGGTAACTCCAGCGGCTCTGTAACTGAAGTGATGGCCACTGTTGCTTCTGCAGCTTGACGCTCCTCACATTTTTGATGCTTTTCTCTATGGAAGAGTGTTGCATGATGAAACCACAAAGTTTTATTGCGAACTCTTTGGTCGTGAGAAATGCAAATGAACTTGCTGCACAGGTAGAAACCCAACGGTATCAACCCTCTAAATTGGCCTTGGAGGACAATCAACTATACAAGGCATGGAACCATGTGAACTTGAGTGACTATGCCTGCCAACCTTTTGGATGCACTTGATACAAATCGGTGTCAGCTTTTCTGATGAAATCATGAATTAAGACCGATTTGGTCTTAAATTCAGTCTGCACAAACTACAGTTTGAAAAACTCGCCTGTTGACTATAAACTCGACTATGTTCTGACAACTCCTCTGGAAAGCCAAAAATACTCCAGATGAGGCTAAAAATAGCCTGTCAGAGAATAATTTTCATGAGAAATTATGAGATATGGATTTTGCTCATAAAATGATTCTAAGACAACCGAGAATGTCAAAAATGTGAAAATGTGACTTCTACTCAACCATGCAAAGGAATTTCAGTTATAAAAGTCAGAGCCTCAAGAACTGATGCTCTGGAACAAATTTTCCTGAAAAATTCTAGCACATGGGTTTTACTGAGGAAGCCATTTTGAATCGACCCTAATGATTTGTTTTGTCAAAAAATGCCAATTCTTCAAACATGCGAGAGAATTTAAGACGAGAAAATGGAAGAAATAGAGACGAAGAAGAAAGACCCTTTTTAGTTTTTATATTTTCTTCTTCTACCAAAATCGCCACTCTATCTTCAATTTTGTTGATGAATTTGGACTTGTACCTACAAAAGAATATTTTTGATGTCTTCACAAATGACGGCTGAAGAAATTCGCCCAACTTTGGAAAGAATTCACCTCTGCTCAAGCTAGATGAATGAAATGATGGATGCGATGCTTGCATAACTAGAGCAAAATCGTACCACAAAAGCCAGACTACAAGATCTGAAACCTTGACTGTGAAAGAAAGAATTTGATTGGACCCCTTCCAGCTGAACTGTCACTGACTCTAAGTCTCGTGGATTAAAATAATAATAAAATATTTCACTTGTCTTAGCATGCAAATTTGAGACAACATTGAAAAGGCACCAATAATGAATTATTGAAGAAAATCGCCATTTAAATACTAGCACATGCAAAAGAAATATTTAAAATATTATTTTAATCAGTTAGCAAAATAGCACATAGCATCTAGATGCACTCGACAAACTTTGTTGGGTCTAGAAAGTCCAAATTTGACCTTCTAGGCACCCATTTGCAAGAGTTATTAAATTTTTGACTATCTCCTATTTTGTAGCTGACTACAAAGTTATAGTTGGCCATGTTCAACTCTGATTTTCAGGTGACTGAGCTAAGATATCAATTGTGAAGCCTTCATAGCAAGGATGAAATGTTTGTTGGGAGCTGCAACTACTATAATCAATGTTTGACACCTCAACAAATTAGGCGCCTTTAATTAAATTGATTCAATGATTCCAGACTTAGCCATTTCTCTGTTTTGCCATATGACGCTTCAAACTGCCATTACCGGTGAACGATGAACCTTGCTGACTGGATGATAGGCTCATTACATGACTGAAAGTATTCCGCATCCAATGATTGTATGTAAGGTATCTAAAAGCTACATTAAGAACCCCAAACAGATGGGCGCCCCTAGCCTGTGAAGGTGCAAATATCCTTTTGACAAAAGTGTGGCTTTTATCTGAACACCATACTTTGACCCCTAACACTAGGAGTTGGAGTGCTCTGATTCGCGCATCGTTTGTTTCTTTGCGTAGCTGGATCAACTTACATGAGATGTCTCTGAAGGTGACAAAGCAAGAAAACTGCTTCTAAGACCTCAACAAGAAGGGCGCCTTTTTCAAGGAGATGTGTACTTCCCATACTTAGCCATTTTTTGGTTACTTTCACTTTTCAGCATCTCACATTGACCTCGCACGTACAAGTGTTTTCCAAATCCTGGAGGCTGATGACTGCACTCGTTGGATAGCTGGAGTAATTGCGCACAAGTCTCATGAAGACTACGAATGAAAATAACCTCATCTGGCAGGCTTAAAGGCTGGGCGCCCCTAGCCTACAGATATGCAGCTGTGTAAAACTACGTTTCTCCATCCTTTGATTTACGTCCTCGGTAGAACCTCTATCATAGTCACTCAGAATATAAGATCACCTCACGAACTGATGCGTTGCGAAGCCAAACTAGATCAGAGAAGATCTCAAGAAAATCTCACATGCAAATTCACACATCTAGGAAGCCAAATCCAAGGGTGCCCCTAAGCTACAGGGGTGCATAAACCATGAACATGACAACCTCTGTGACATGCCTTCTCCTCGTATCCTCAGCTTCTGACCTCGATTACCAGAGTTCTATACTACGTACATCTTTACTTGATAGCTCGTTAGAAAGATGGGCTAATTTTGAAGAGACTGAGTCCATTTGCATGCACATGCAACTAGATCTGAGCCTCCAAAAATAAGGGTGCCCCTGGGCTACAAGTTCGCAGATCTGCATACTTTAACTGCCTCCATGATGTGTATACTCTTCGTAACTTCTGCCTCTGCCTTCATTTGTTGGAGTTCTGCAATTTAGATAGACTTGCTCCATAGCTAGTCGGAAAGTTGACTGAAAACCAAAGAGAATGAATGTATTTGCAACCCAAAGCAGCTAAATCTTGACCTCCAAAAAGAAGGGCGCCCCTAGCTTGTAGAGGCGCAAATTTGCTCTAAATTTCATGTTTTCCATCATTTCACACTTTGCGAACATCGTATTAGCTACTGAGTTATCCATGTAGAAGCACTACAGTTGCTGAGGTGTGTGTATGACTATACTTCACCATTTTCACATGTACGGACACTGTAAAGTTGATTTACATGTTGATTGCGCAAGTGTCTACTACGTTACATAGTGAAAGTGTTCCCAAACTTAGAATATTTTAAGCACTTTTCGCCATTTGAAAATCCCCTCCATCAAGAAGCATCTTTTTCAACATTTTTCATCATAGAGTGTTCTGCTTTGAGTTCTAGGCTTAGATTTTGACACCTGGTACTAGCCAATTGCCATTGACGACCTTAGAGGTCCTAACTTTTCTCCTAAAAAAGTGAAAACTACCCACTAGACTTAAACTGACTTTTAACTGAAACCAACTTCACCACTGTGATCGTGATGCAAAATAAGCCAATCAAAATTAATTTCAGCCAATTTTGACAAGTTTCTATTTTTAGGGTTTTTGACCTAAAAACAAGGTCCAAAAACCCTAATTTTCAAAATTTTCCAGTATCTTCCTAACTTCATACTAACCAAAAGCCCATACTTGATTTTCCCAAAAAATGAGTTTTGACCCCATTTTTACAAGGTTCAGACCATTTTAAGCAAAATGCCTTAATGAAGCAAAAAATTTGGTTTGGGTACAACATTAGGCTTCGTCTAGTGACCATGTCAGATACTTACAACATAGGAGAACCGAGATTCTTTGTGTTTTTGTAGACCAATGAATTAACATTGGGCATTGGAGTCAAGACTTTTCCCTAATCACCTAAAATACTTGGAGTTTCCTAATCACCTAAAACAAGACTACCTAATTAATCACCTAAAACATGACATAACATCACAAAACGGGGAAATACATTATGACATAACGATAAAGCATAAATAAAAATTACTTAAAAAAAAATTTACTCCACCCCCAAAGGGATGAAGTGCTTCGAATATTGTTCGCTGCATGGCAGCGTGAAGTGTAACGCCCTGCCATGTTAACCCCAAAGGACAACAAACACCGCACATTTTTTTTTTTGAAAGAATATTTATAAGATGAATGTGTATATACATTACATGAAAATACATTGTACATTCACATAATCATCTACATCCTCTGGGGTACACGTGGCAGCATTACTAAACATAAAACCCATACCAAGCTCATCGTTAAAGATAATGCCAAGAAGATAACCACAAACACACACAACCACAAGATAAAATAATGGTACATGCAACCAACCATGAACAATAGGAAGCAAAGGATACATCATTTTATTACAATTCAATTCATAGTTTAATATTACAATAGTGGAGTATATTTCCACAGATATAGCATATCATGGATTCAACCATACATTACATGATGCTACCCTTATATCAACGGGAAGAGTAAATGGAGTACAATAATGATACACAATGGAGAATAAGGTACAAAATGTGGGATAGTCTTCAACCAAGTGAAGCTCTGGAGACTGCATCTACTTCTGCATCACAAACACAACCTGGGAACCCAATGGGGGTACATAGCACGTTCCACCCGACCACATGGACCCGAAGGTCCACCCCCGTGCTAGGAGATGACAAGAAAGGATCCACATCAAACAAGGTCAAGTAGACAAGGCTAACATCAATACTGACATAAAGCAACATCAAACAAGTACATCAACACTTCCCGAGGCTTCCAAGCAAAGGAAAGTAGATGGGTACTGTGGGAGAGTGTCATCGCATGGTCTTTCATTGATTATCCAGACAACCTATCACAAGGTGCCGCCTCCATCTATGGTTGTCCTGACTGCCTATCTCAAGGCGCTGCTCCATAGGGTGACTCATGCAAGATCTCTTACCTTTCGTGGGGACAAGGCAATGATCTTACCGACTAGGTCTTCTTACTCCATCCTTAGCCTGAGAAAGCACTAACGGTATGGGTGAGGCACATAATTAATCTTGATTAAATGTTAACTACCCAAATCCACTAGTTCATTAATTAGATTATCACTTGTTTAGGAAACTCTTCCATGGGTTACCCTAACAGCCCCTTTGTGCGCTAGCCCCCATGAAGAGCCACCCTCCCCAATAGTTTTCAAAAATAAGACTCATAACCACTAGGGGTGAACCAAACATAAAAGCCACAAAATGAAAGCACATGCGAGGCATGAACCACCTCGCTCATAGTCATAACCAAAGGCAAGGGAGCTCATGGAACGAGGTACACCCACGAGAGCTCAAATAAAAAGAATATGATCCATGGAATTCAAAGGTCTAATAATGAGAAAATGCAACACACAATAGGTTTCCCTTTTTGCCTTTGGAAGCCTAACAACTTATCGAAAGGATTATCAAAAGGAAGTGACTTAAAACATTTACGGGTTCCCAACTCATCCAAAACATGACTATACATAAAGATCACCTCAATAATGAAATAAAATAAGAGGAAAACATGATCACTCAAGGAACTACTAGCATTCATAAGATATCAATTCCAAAAAGTACTCAGAATATAAATAAAATAACCATCTAAACATGTTCAAAGATGACTATAATACCCATTCATTTAGACGTGATCATAATCCAATCTTATTAAAGATAATGCAATAAATAATTAAATAATCCACTATAATTAAAAGAATTTCCATCATAATATATTTTAATTAAATAAGCACTCTCGAAAAACTATAGTATGTATACCATCAGATCCCTCTTGATTTTAAAATTCCAAGCCTGAACGTTTGTTTACTCAGAATAATTTAAATCTAAAAATATAACCTATATATATTTGTTACTTTAAAATAATAAATTAAATTTGAATACAACCTTTATGCAAATCACAATTCTAATAGTAAATGAATTTCATAAATAAATTTACTTTAACTAATTTGTGGTTAAATCTAGTTTTGAATGTACTTTGAAAATAAATCTAATTTAAATGTATTAGGAAATAAATCTGATTCTGAAAATAAATCAATTTTTAAATGTACCTAAACAGTAAACACAATACTTATTTACTTTTAACATTTCACTTATAAAAAAAGATCATTAAAATATTAAAAATTCTTAGCCTGTATATTTGTCTACTTCAGAATAATTAAAATTTATAATAAATTAACTCTGAATGTAACATGCTTGTTTACTTAAATAAATTTAATTAAAAAAAATCAATCAAATTCACAAATCTAATAGTTCGTAAATAAAGATTTTATTTTTGGTAATCAACTATTTACAAAAGTAACTAACTGTCCTTAAATAAAAATTTCTTTAACTACAATCATATATATAACTAAATATATGTATACATAACCCAATAAGAACACTGGAGTAGTTTTCAAATGAATACAACTTTAAATTACATTAAAATAGCTATTTATGTGGAACGAACTCAACAACCTCTTTTTATCTAATTTAATTACTCTCCTCTTTTCTTTATAAGAAATATATGTATATTAATAAAATAAAATTTAAATGTAATTTACTATTTTCTTTTAAGCTTAATTTAATTCATTTTAATTCTAAGAACTTGTGGATAAGGTGAATATCATGGTTATTTTATTCTAATTATGTGAACTTGTGAATAAAGTGAATATCACGGACAACAAAATTACAAAGATTATTTATCCCTCACAACCTTCTATTTTCAAGTGCTACGGGTGTGATAGGCTGCTAGAATTTTTAAGTCTAGTTAAGGAAATGCTAATGCTTTCAGGGAGATTATTTAAATTTATACACTCTCCAAAGTCTAAACACTACAACTAACAATCTTAAGTCTAGATAAGGAAATGGAAACCCCTCTAGGATTATACGGGAATCATCAAGCAATTCTAAGTCTAGTTAAGGAAATGGAAACCCCTCCAGGATTACACGAGAATCAACAAGCAGACCCTATGAATATTAAGTGTGTAAAAAAAAATCTCCACTCTTAAGATTTCCTTTTTTTTTTGAAATGAAATACTTGTAAGGAAAATAAAATTGAAATAATAACCAACCTGGAGATTCGCCGTATGAGGATGAAGTATTAAAACTATCCTGTCTTCTGCAATTTCCCCAAGTTCTCGTTTTCCTTCCAAAGTCCTCTCCACTGCAAAGTTTTTTTCTTTCTTCTTTTACTGGAGCCAATTTCCTGTGTTTTCTCTTTTCTTTTCTTTTTACCATTTTCTTTATTTTTTTGACTCCCTTCCTCCAATTTTATTTTTATTAAGAAAGCTTAACCATGAACGAGACACTTAGCAATTGGAGGAATTTAGCAAATTAAGAAATCTACCCCCACTAATCTTGATTGCCGAAACAAGGTAAGAATTTTGATGTTTATTTCATTATTTTAATGGTATCATCTGGGTGGGTAAAAACTTAAAAAAAATAAAAATATATGTATACACATTGTTGTTATTTAATATTTTATTTTATTTTAAACTTTACTTTAGGGGGGTAATATTTTATTATATCCCTCTATCAAATAATTTAGAATTTAAATTTAAAATTTATCAAATAATTTAAATTTAAATTTAAACTTTGTGGATTATCAATCCACTTTATTCTAAATTAAAATAACCATCATTTATAAATGCAAATTTGTGTTACATTTGCATTTCAATATAATTATAATCTGTACATTAATTTAACATTTAATTATTAAGATTCCCTTAATAAATTAATGATTTAATTTATTACTATAATTAGATCTATATTATAAAAATGAGCTACGAAGCTCAAAACAAGGCCTAAATGAACATAAACAACGACTATGCCCGTTACTAAAAAAAAAACACATTAATTATCCAATTATCAATAATGATATGCATCTAAATAAAACAATAAGCACATCAAGATTTATGACTTGAAACAATTGACATAAAACAGTACAATACCATACAGGATAAAATACTGACAGATGACATCGTCAAACATTGACAGGATGACAGACATGGATGGGGACACTTCCTTGTCAAATCCTTAAACCACGTCACATCCATTGGGTACTTATGAGGCTCGCCTTGTCCTGCCAGTGCAGGTCGAATCGAGGCTTGGGTACTTGCAACCCTACATAAAAACACATGTTGAAACAATATATATATGTCTGATGCCATACACACCATGAGAGAGAATTGCAGTGTAGCAGGGCGCTCACAGATGAGCGATGCAACACCGTCCCTCTCACCTAAACCTCAAGAAATAACACATTCATCAAAAATATCATGAAACGAGTATTACACAATTTACACAACCACACAATATTGCAAAATCAGGTAAAGACAAACACCATGCATCATTATACCATCAACATCATAAAACAGTATCATGTGCATCCAAACAAAACACATAAGTCAAACAGGTGAAACAATCACCAACATAATCATGAGTATGAAACAAACATAACAATATCCACACAGTATCATAATAAAGCAGTATCACGAGAGGCACTACACAAAGAGCCTCCCATCGATGTTGTTTCTGACTGAAAGGCTTTACTTCTCTTCTGATGAGAACTGCAAGAGGAAATCCTTCTGGAATGAAGATTCTCAAGTATTCGCACATCCATGCAAAGACATTCTGGCAAAAATCAGAATAAGATGCAAATGGGAAAGTTGATACCCCTGAGGGATTAGTTATGTTGTAGTCCATCCTTGGGATGTCAATTTTTTCAAACCAGTCAATCGAGTTCCAAACTCAATTTCTGTAATGCCATAGGTGATCTTTTCTTACCTGAAAATATCCTTTGACCAGCTCATCGATCAGCTCTACATCACCCTTAACACATAGGAGTTTAATTCCCATGTCTTTGACATCTTTGAGGCCTAGCAAAAGTGCCTCTTTTTTAGCTTCAATGAATTTCAATTGCACATATGGGTGCAATTGTCCTTTAGGGGAGATGATCAATTCCCCTACTTCTGAAATTGTATTTAAACAATCTCCATCGAACTGTACTGTCCATCAATTTGTATCCTCTGCCAGTCTCTTTTCAGAACAAGCAATGTTCTGATCTTCAATTTGTATCTCTGACAATGTCACACAATTACCAAAACCTGTTTCAAGCTTTGGTTCTGCTAGAATAGATGACTTGAGTGCAACCTACTTCTTTACAACCTTGAGAATATGATCTAGTTGTTCTGGATGATCCTTAAGATATTCCAGATAAGAGATTTGTACCTTGGTCTTCATCATGGAAGCTACAATGTCAAAATTTGTTGAAGACGTCTCTTGAGCAATTGGCATAGTAATCTCATGTGAAGATTTGAGTTTAGAAGTGGGACGCACTTCTTTACCCTTTTCATTTGATTTTCGCATTTCTTCTTCTTCTTCCCATGCCTTGAAATGTTGATCATGTGTGAACACAGGAGGAGCGTACTGACAGTATTCTTCTTCTTGTTCTTGATTTACGGGTTCTTTATCAAAGTATCCCGTACTGGAGTCACCATCGAAGTTGTCCATTTGTGGTGAAACAACCTTCGAACTTGGTGTTGGTACAAAACTAGAACTAGGAGCAACTTCAGTATATCCCATGATTTGGATCATTCTCAGATTCTCCGGACATGTGGATCCGGTATGTGCTTTGGTGCCATGAAAAGGACAAAATATTGCATGGTGTGTAGCTTCAATCGTTGGTCTTGGTGGAGATGTTGGCAACCATGGCTGAAGTTATCTCTCTTTGGCTGGTATGGTTGCTGAACTAGAGATCTGATAGAATCTGTCTTCATTAGGCCATAAGTGATCATATTATCTTCCAACTTGATGGCATGTTCTTGCGCACTCTTCAACTCTGTTTCTTTTGTCATCTCGAGGAAGAAGGTTATCTCTTATGGAAGAGCATTTATGAAACAACTTATCAGAATCTTTGGTGATGGATCGAGTGTAAAATAAATTCTTGTAACAAGATGATTAAATATTGCTACAAAATACCTCATGTGTTCATTGTGCTCCATCTTTGAATTTGTAAGTTGGGCAAACAACAGGTGATTGTCTTCAGTTGCTTGAATCTCGCCAAAAACTTCTCGCTCATAGTTGCCCAGCTTGTGATACTGCATGGTGCTAGGTGATTGAACCAGTTGGCAACATTTCCTGCAAGAGTCTCGACAAAGAGACGCACTACGATGTCTTCATGTGCCATGTGCAGGACGATGCAAGCCGTTGTGAATGCAGAAAAATGATCCTCCGGGTGTTGAGTTCCATCACCATGAAATCGTGGAAAGTGCTTCCTTGACCTTTTAGGTAACTCATGATTTACCTGAAAAGCCAAAGGTCCAATGTTATTACCCCAAGGTAATGGGGGTGGACGTCTTCTGCAAGCATCATTGTTATCATCCATTGCTTCTGTGTGGATCATGCAATCGGATGCCAGAGTGTCATTCCCGCAAAATAAAAGCATTTAGCTTTTCTTGAAGTTTTCTTGCCTCATGCCCCATGGTGAGTGCCATAATACTATTGGCATAATAACTAACACCTCTGGTGTGTAAGTCAAAATGTACACCTATGCACACTGCGTAATGAGTGCTCTTCAAATTAGGAGGGGAAGCTCCCTCTTTTGCTGATATGCGTGAAAAAGTAAATTATTCTAAATCCTATCTTTTTTAGCTTAGCTAGAAGAGGCACAAGGTTAAGAAAACCTAGAACATTGCAGCTAAGGATTTTCTAGTTTCACAGATCATTAACTACAACTAAACTATCTACATTAAATCTATCCAGTTTCCTCAAGTAAACAGAGCATGAGGAAATGGAGCAGGAATGTGATTACATGATAAACTTCAAGTAAGATTCACAACATGAAGGCAAGGTGGCACAACTATTTGCTTGGCTGAATAAGTTTATTGACACACACA
Organism: Sequoiadendron giganteum; assembly: GCA_007115665.2. Lineage (NCBI taxonomy): Eukaryota > Viridiplantae > Streptophyta > Pinopsida > Cupressales > Cupressaceae > Sequoiadendron > Sequoiadendron giganteum. The sequence goes on along the minus strand of CM021104.1, from coordinate 390,452,496 downwards.
TCACACGATAAGCTTTAGGTACAAATTCTAAACTTTAGGGAAAGTTGGCACAACGATTTTCTCAATCTGAATAGGCTTATTGAACACAAAACACAAGGTAAGAAACTAGGACAGTGTATTGCATAGACGAGACACACATACAACAATGATCAAACCAACAACCCCATTTAACTAAGATGAGCATTCATCATAACAACTGCATGAAACCCAAGTGGCATAACAATTCATCATCATACGAAATACTCGTCAATAGATACAAAATAGGCATATTACAGGCAAGGTAGGTGCAGCATATATTGCTCTCTCGTGCAAAAGTTCTAATTTACAAGGGTGAACCAATCTTGAGAATAGGCATGTTGCCAACAACACAAAATTATCTATCACAAGAAAACGTTAATTACAAATATGTTGAAAGCTCTTATTCATAGACATAAAAGGTGTAGGAAACCCTAAAATCACCTTGAGTCAACTTAGAGTCTCGCAGCATGCGAGATCTTTACTCCTAAACCCTAATAAAGGAAACTATACGGTTAACTGGAAAGCTACCATCAGTTAACCGGTACATCTAATCTAAATGGACAATGTGCAAGCATGCACGTCCTTATTGAAAGAAAGTTAACTGGAATACTACCGTCAGTTAACGTAAATCCTAAATGAAACTCCAAGTGAACATAGATACTTCCAAGATAGACATGCGTGAGATGCATGACAACAAGTTAACTCAGAAAGAAGCGTTGAGTTAACTGTTGTGACTGAGGTCTATCCTAAAAGGTGGGAACTAAAGTCTACTGGCCCTTATCTCGAGCAAGTAACCCCTCCACAAGGTTAGTGACTGCATCACCATCTAGAGGTCGTCACATGTCTCAACTGTCAATTCACTGCTTGTTAGCAACTCAAGCAAAACCTGGAAATCTCTACATACTTCAACTAGCACTTCACTCATTGGTAACTCTGGCGGCTCTATAACTCAATTGATGGCCATTGTTTCTTCTGCAGCTTGACGCTTCTCACGTTTTTGACGCTTTTTCTCTATGGAAGAGTATTGCATGATGAAACCACAAAGTTTGACTGCAAACTCTCTGGTCGTGAGAAATGCAAATGAACTTGTTGCACAGGTAGAAAACCAATAGTATCAACCCTCTAAATTGGCCTTGGAAGACAATCAGCTATATGAGGCATGAAACCATGTGAACTTGAGTGACTATGCCTGCCAACCTTTTGGATGCACTTGATACAAATCAGTGTCAGTTTTTCTGATGAAATCATGAATTAAGACCGATTTGGTCTTAAATTCGGTCTGCGTGAACTGCATTCTGAAAAACTTGCCTGTTGAATGTAAACTCGACTATGTTCTGACAACTCCTCTGGAAAGCCAAAAATCACTCCAGATGAGGCTAAAAATAGCTTGTCGGAGAATAATTTTCATGAGAAATTCTGAGATATGGGTTTTTCTCAGAAAATGATTCTAAAACAACCCAGAATGTCAGAAATGTGAAAATGTGCCTTCTACTCAACCATGCAAAGGAAATTTAGTTAAAAAAATCAGAGCCTCAAGAACTGATGCTCTGGAACAAATTTTCTTGAAAAATTCTAGCACATGGGTTTTACTGAGGAAGCCATTCTGAATTGACCCAGATGATTTGTTTTGTCAAAAAATGCCAATTCTTCAAACATGCGAGAGAATTTAAGATGAGAAAATGGAAGAAATAGAGATGAAGAAGAAAGACCTTTTTTAGTTTTTATATTTTCTTGTTCTGCCAAAATCACCACTCTGTCTTCAATTTTGTTGATGAATCTGGACTTGTACCTGCAAAAGAATATTTTTTATGTCTTCACAACTGACAGTTGAAGAAATTCGCCCAACTTTGGAAAGAATTCACCTTTGCTCAAGCTGGATGAATGAAATGATGGACACCATGCTTGCATAACTAGAGCAAAATCGTACCACAAAAGCCAGACTGCAAGATCTAAAACCCTGACTATGAAAGAAAGAATTCAATTGGACCCTTTCCAACTGAACTGTCATTGACTCTGAGTCTCATGTATTAAAATAATAATAAAATATTTCACTTGTCTTAGCATGCAAATTTGAGACTTAGCATTAAAAAGGCGCCAATAATAAATTATTGAAGAAAATCGCCATTTAAATACTAGCACATGCAAAACAAATATTTAAAATATTATTTTAATCAGTTAGCAAAATAGCACATAGCATCTAGATGCACTCGAAAAACTTTGCTGATTCTAGAAAGTCCATATTTGACCTTCTAGGCGCCCATTTGCAAGAGTTATTAAATTTTTGACTATCTCCTATTTTGTAGTTGACTACAAAGTTATAGTTGGCCATGTTCAACTCTGATTTCTGAGTGACTGAGTGAGCCTGTGACTGAGATGAGATATCAACTGCGAAGCCTTCATAGCAAGGATGAAATGTCTGCTAGGAGCTGCAACTGCTATAATCAACGTTTGACACCTCAACAAATTAGGTGCCTTTGATTAAATTGATGCAATGATTCCAGACAACCATTTCTCCGTTTTGCCATCTAACGCTTCAAACTTCCATTATCAGTGAACGATGAACCTTGCTGATTGGATGATAGCCTCATTACGTGACTGAAAGTATTCCACATCCAATGACTGTATGTAAGGTATCTGAAAGCTGCATCAGGAACCCCAAAAAGATGGGCGCCCCTAGCCTGTGAAGGCGCAAATACCCTTTTGACAAGTGTGACTTTCATCTGAACACCATACTTTGACCCCTGACACTGGGAGCTAGAGTGCTTTGATTCATGCACCGTCTATTTCTCTGCATAGCTAGATCAACTTAAATTTGATGTCTCTGGAGGTGACGAAGCAAGAAAATTGCTTCTAGGACCTCAACAAGAAGGGCTCCTTTTTCAAGGAGATGTGTACTTCCCATACTTAGCCATTTTTTGGTTACTTTCACTTTTCAGTATCTCACATTGACCTCGCTCGTACGAGCATTTTCCAAATCTCGGAGGCTGACGACTAGACTCGTTGGATAGCTAGAGTAATTACGCACAAGCCTCGTGAAGACTATGAATGCAAATAACCTCATCTGGGAGGCCTAAAGGCTGTGTACCCCTAGCCTACAAATATGCAACTGTGTATAACTACATTTCTCCATCCTCTGATATACGTGCTCGGTAGAACCTCTGTCATGGTCACTCGAAATATCGGATCACCTCACAAACTGATGTATTGTGAAGCCAGACTAGATCATAGAAGATCTCAGGAAAACCTCATATGCAAATTCACACATATGGGAAGCCAAATTCTAGGGCACCCCTAAGCTACAGGGGCGCAAAAACCATGAACATGGTAGCCTCTGTGACATGCCTTCTCCTCGTATCCTTAGCTTCTGAGCTTAATTACTAAAGTTCTATACTATGTACATCTTTACCTGATAGCTCGTCAGAAAGATGGGCTAATTTTGAAGAGATTGAATCCATTTGCAAGCACATGCAACTAGATCTGAGCCTCCAAAAAGAAGGGCACCCCTAGGCTACATGTTCACAGATCTGCATACTTTAACTGCCTCCATGATGTGTATACTCCTCGTAACTTCTTCCTCTGCCTTCGTTTGTTGGAGTTCTGCAATTCAAACGGACTTGCTCCATAACTAGTCGAAAAGCTGACTAAAAACCGAAGAGAATGAATGTATTTGCAACCCAAAGCAACTGAATCTTGACCTCCAAAAAGAAGGGTACCCCTGGCTTGTAGAGGTGCAAATTTTCTCTGAATTTCATGTTTTCCATCATTTCGCACTCTGCAAACATTGTATCAGCTACTGAATTATCCATGTAGAAGCACTACGACTGCCGAGGTGTGTGCATGACTATACTTCACCATTTTCACATGTACACATTGTAAAGTTGATTTGCACGTTGATTGTGCAAGTGTCTACTACGTTACATAGTGAAAGTGTTCCCAAACTTAGAATATTTTAAGCAGTTTACGCCATTTGAAAATCCCCTCCGTCAAGAAGCATCTTTTTCAGCATTTTTCATCATAGAGTGTTTTGCTTTGAGTTTCAGGCTTAGAGTTTGACACCTAGTACTAGCCAATTGCCATTAACGACCTCAGAGGTCCTAACTTTTCTCCTAAAAAAGTGAAAACTATCCACCAGACTTAAACTGACTTTTAACTGAAATCGACTTCACCACTGTGATTGTGATGCAAAATAAGCCAATCAAAATTAATTTCAACCAATTCTGACAAGTTTCTATTTTTAGGGTTTTTGACCTAAAAACAAGGTCCAAAAGCCCATACTTGATTTTCCCAAAAATTGAGTTTTGATCCCATTTTTACAAGGTTTGGACCATTTTAAGCAAAATGCCTTAATGAAGCAAAAAATTTGGTTTGGGTACAACAAGAAGTTAACCTTTATGTCACACCTATAGGATCATATGATGTTATCCTAGGAATGAATTGGTTGTGGAAACATAGGGCTATAGTAGACTACCATGTTAAGACTGTAGAATGCCTAGATGATTTTGGAAATCAAGTTAAATTCCAAGGAATACCTAGAGAGGTTAGGATTTGACAAATCATGAAAATGCAACTTATAAGAGCTATGAAGAAAGGATGTAAAATCTTTGCCATAAAGATTAAAGAACTTGGGAAGGATATTGATAATTCTAAGTACTAGAGTTTTCAAGAATTAGAGGATGGAGAAATAGATGAAACTGGAAAATCTGATATGGAGAAGTACCCAGTTTTTAGGAAATTTTTGGATGTGTTTCCAAAAGAGTTACCAGGATTACCTTCAAAAAGAGTATTTGATTTCTCTATTGATATAGTTCCAGGATCATAACCTATTTCTAAGGTACCCTATAGGATGACAACCATTGAAATTATGGAACTTAAGACACAATTGGACAAATTGTTGTCGATAGGACTGATAAGACCAAGTGTTTCACCTTGGGGAGTGCCAGTCATCTTTGTTAAGAAGGATGGAACATTGCATTTGTGCATTGACTATCGTATGCTTAACAAAGCTACAGTTAAGAACAAGTATCCATTTCCACACATTGACGATATTTTTGATCAAGTGAGAGGTGTCGTCATATTCTCTATTATAGATCTGAGATCTAGATATCACTAATTGAGGATTAAAGAGGAAGATATCTTTAAAAATGCTTTTAGAACTCGATATGGACACTATGAGTTCACTATTTTACCTTTTGGTTTAACAAATGCACTAGCAACATTCATGAACCTAATGAATAGGGTGTTTAGGGATTACCTTGACAAATTTGTACTAGTTTTTCTAGATGATATCTTGATTTATTCTAGAAATGAGGAAGAACATTGCAAGCATTTAGAAATGGTCTTACAATATTTGAGAGAGCATAAGTTGTATGGTAAACTTTCTAAGTGTACATTCTTCTAAAAGAGAGTACATTATCTGGGACATGTGATAACGACATAAGGAATTGTTGTAGATCTAGTGAAGATCAAAGGAGTAATTGAGTGGCCTATACCCAAAAATGTGTTGGAAGTAAAAAGTTTCATGGGTTTGGTAGGATATTATAGGAAGTTTGTCACAAAATTTTCTATTACAAAATAAAGGAAAGAGATTCAAATGGAATGAGAAGTGTCAAGAAGCTTTTGACCTACTCAAAGAGAAACTAACCACCAGAGTGATCTTTAAAGTACCAGATCCTGAAGGTAGCTTTACGGTTATCACAAATGCATGCAACAAAGGGTTAGGAGGTGTACTGATGCAAGATGGGAAAGTAATTGCTTATGAATCTAGAAAGTTGAAACCATACGAAATGAGTTATGCATTGCATGACTTCGAATTGGCAGTTGTAGTTCATGCATTGCAAATGTGGAGGCACTATTTGTTAGGAAAACCCTTTGAGTTGAAAACTGACCATAATGGGTTAACGTACCTTTTTACTCAACCTAATCTAAATGCTAGACATAAAAGATGGATAGAATTAATAGCTAACTATGATTATAATATCGGTTATATTAAGGGGAAAGAGAATTAGGTTGCCGACACATTAAGTCGAAGATGACACATTTCTTCCTTAGTAGCAATTCAAATCGATTTCAAAGGGAAAGTACTCCAAAAGTGCAAGAAGGATGATTATTACTTGCAAGTTAAGCAAGCACTCATGGATAATCCTCAAGATTCTAGCTAGGTATGAAGGTCTTCAATTTGAACCTAATGATTACTTAGGTACAAGGGTAGAATGTATGTACCTGATGTAAAGGAATTAAGAAATCTAGTATTGAAGGAAATACACGAAGCACCATATTTTAGACATCTAGGAGTGATAAAAATGATGGCTGATGTAAAACCATTATACTTATGGAAGGGAATGAAAGGAGATGTCGCTAGTTTTGTGGCTAGCTGTCTTAAGTGTCAAAGGGTGAAAGTTGAGCATCATCATCTTGCAGGATTATTATAGCCACATGACAATACCAGAATGGAAATGGCAAGTTATAAGTATGGATTTTGTGCAAGGATTGCCTATGTCAAGGAATAAGCACAATTGTATATTGGTGGTTGTTGATAAGCTTACAAAAGTGACACATTTAATACTTGGGAACCTAACTGATGGAGCACCTGTCATAGCAAGAAAATTTGTGTAGGAAGTGTTTAGATTGCATGGGATTCCTGAAAAAATTATTTTAGATAGGGATGCACGAGTCACTTCTAGGTTTTGGCAAACCTTGTTGTCTGCATTAGGGACTTAGTTAAATATTAACTCGACATATCATCCAGAAATAGATGGGAAAACAAAAAAGGTAAACCAACTATTGAAAGACCTACTTAGGATGTATTGCATGGATCAATAATACAAGTGGGAATATTACTTTCCCTTAGTTGAATTTTCTTACAGTAACTCATATCATTATGTAATTAAGATGGCTCCTTTTGAAGCTTTGTATGGCTGAAAGTGTCAAAATCCTATAAGTTGGGATAATCTTGAGGATCAAGTGTCTTGGGCCATAAATGTTGGCTAAAATGGATGAGAAAGTTAAGATTATTAAGCAAAGGTTAGAATAAGCTAATAATTGACAAAAAAGTTACGCTGATGCTAAGAGAGTGCCCCAAAATTTTGCCTTAGGTGACAAAGTGTTGTTGAGAGTGAAACCTCACAAGAGCTCCATTAAATTTGGAAAGTCTTCTAAGTTAGCCCCATGTTATGTTGGAGCCTTTGAGATTCTAGAGGAAGTGAATCCAGTAGCCTATTAGATTTCTTTGCCACCAGCTCTTTCCAGAATGCATAATGTCTTCCATGTGTCCTACCTTACAAAGTATATACCAGGGGATAATCATGTAATTGATTGGACTACTTTACAAGTAAGGGACCTCAGAGTAGTAACTCTCGAGACCATCAAGGTGCTAGGGACACGTAATCTATGCTTGCGTAACAGAGAGGTCTTGCAGTGCAAATTCTAGTGGGACCAATACATAAAGGACTTAGCTACTTGGGAGGACTATGCAAAAATTCAGTAGAAATTTCTTGACATTCTTGATGCTTTTGATAATTTTGAATTTTGAATAATACCTTAGGTCGTCAGGGACAATGATTCATAAGGGGGGAATATGTTACGCCCCAATTATATAGTTACTATTTATTATTACTGCATAGGGTAGAAATGAATGTAATGTGAATTCTGGAGATGAATAAAATATGCTTGTACCTTGTTATCAATATGAATGTCACATTTGATGTTACTTAAGTTGATGTTATTCATGGTGTAATATTACATTTATATGAATGAAAGGTTATTGAATTGTAATTATTCTAACTTTGGAGATGTTTATGTATAATGCACATGTTATGAACATTTGACTTCCATGAGTATGTGTTAGTGGATGCAGGTATGTGTTCCATTCCTCCAAGTGGAGGGGAAGTATCACTCTGGAGAAGATCTTGGTTGGGTAACCGGTAAAAGTAAACTATCTGAGCATACACACGCCACATTAGAGTGATCAAAATGAGTCATTTTGTGGGTTATAGGTAAGTCATCCATAGCTTGTATGTTTGCATTAGGAGTCTTGTTTACTTCTGCATGCATTTGTGGGTGATGTTTATCTATTTGAGCTTTTGAGATCTTTCTTGTGTTATTACGATCATATGGGTAAGTGGGATGTAGGTGGAAGTATGTTTATATGTGCACATGTGTGTCAATGGGATCTGACAACATGTATATGCATGTGTAGATATACCACACGTACACTTATCAATATGATAGTAATGTGAATAGCTGTAAGTGAATCACATGTGAACATATATGTATATATGCATAGTATATACACATATCCATATGTATATGTATATCAATACAAGTGTACATTGGCAAATTGAAATGCTCATACAGATGCATCGATATGATATACCTATATATATGTGTACATAGAGGCGTATACATTTATACATATATATATATGCATACATCATGTATAATGTGTTTATTATAATTATATTGCCTATACTCTTATATATATAAATATATCGGATGTATGTTGATTGGCTTACAATATATATATCTATCTATATATATTTATAATATGTAAATATATATTAAACGATTATATATATATTTAAATATATATGTACATACATATATATATTAATATGTTAAGGTATTTAAATAAATAAATATATCTATGTATATAATATACACTATATATATAATAATATATATTTAGCATATCAATTATGTAATTTGAATTCAACTATTTCTTATTCAATGAGAAGTCGATTTATTTAGACTACTTTTAACGTTAAATAACCATGGTAGTAAAGGTTGATGATAGTCATCAAATTGGAAGTCGATTTGGAAATATAAATGATTGTGTATATAAGTTGCGTATCATCTGCCAAGACATGCATGAGGAAACGTATCAATATGTTTTAATCTGTAAACTTTGACTTGGTTGACAGATTGGAAGAGTGATATGTGGACTTAGTCCAATGTCTTAATTGGCTTAACTCAAGTCATCCTTTATTCCAGTCGATTATTGCTAAGTGTTGTAGAAATAAGATTGACTATTTCACTTCTTCTGAAACCACACCAACTTGGTTATGGAAAAAAGGTTTTGGTGCCACCTCTTATTGCATTTTCTTGTAGATGTCATTTCTAGAGAAGAATTTGAATTCTCCATGTGCTTTTTGAAATAGTCTTTGAATTGTTGTCAAAGAGTAAGTCGATCTATTGAAGGTTTTTTCTGAGTCTAAGCTTTATTCAATGCCACCTTATTGCTGATTTACTTTGCATGAAACTTGTGTCATTCTTCATGCCTAAACTGTAGGGTGATCCCAGAATAGTGGTTTACAATTTTTGGCCAAACTGGACATTGCAATTATTATTTTTAACTAAATATTCATATTCGAAAACCTATAGCGGCTAAACCATGAGGAATTTGAAGATGATGAAAACTAGAGTCTCATCACATTTTGTCTATAGATTCTAAAAATATTTTTTTCAAAATTTTTGGAATCAGATTGAACTTTTTTTTCCATCTCCCACGAAAACTGTTTTTTTTTAGAAAACAACATTTTAAAAAAGTGACGCTCACCGTATACAACATAAATTTTTTTGTATGAATGATAAAATTCTAATTTTTAGGAATTTAGATTTGTGACTATGATATCTAGCACTTTCATTTGGTCTAATAGTTTTTTATTGAATATTTTTTCCTTAATCAAGTTTCAAAGTCAAACCGATTGCAATTCAGATATAGGCAGACTGTATACAACATAACTTTTTTTGTATGAATCGAAATTCAATTTTTATTTTTTTAATGGATCAAGGACATCAATACCCAGCTTCAACATATTTTAAATTTTTTTATTTTGATAATCTACTATTTTTCCACATGTGCAAAATGGAGAGCTTGATTTTCGGTGAAAAACCTATGTTTAATAAAACTAAAAAAACACATACATAATAAAACCAAAACATATAAAAATTTAATTCGTTGGATAGCTCGTTCTGAGGACTACCATCTTCCAGTTGGGTTTGTAAAGTTTCCTCCATTTTCATCCTCAACCTAAGCTTCGAAGGGTAGAAATATGCTAAAATTTGGTGGAAGAGGGGGAGAAGGGGAAAAAAGGGGGGTTTGAACGAACCCTCCTTCACTCAAAAGGGTGAAGGGGGGTTCGTTCAAAGGGGGGTTCGCTCGAACCCCCCTTTTTTTTGAATTTTCCATTCGTTTGTATGAAGAAATGTGATATCATAGGGTTCGAGTGAACCCACCATGCAAAAGGGGGTTCACTCGAACTAGGGGTTCGACCAAACCCTTCTTTTGGGTTCATGCGAACCCCCTAAATCGAATGAACCCTTAAAAACATGAAATTTTGAATGTGTGAGAATTTTTACAAATTTCCTTCCTCATCAAAATTGTACACCACTATTATGGGTTTGCCCTATAGGATTTTAGAATGTCTGACTGCTCTATAAATAGTTGCACCTTTTTCAATTGGAACACGTTCATTCCCTTCTGTGATCATTATTTTAATTCTTCCATTCACTTGTGAGAGACATATTTTACCAAGAGTTATACATATTTTTCTATTTATTACATCTGAGATACTAATAGCCATATTCATCTATTTTATGAGTGAGGAAAGAGTGATCTTTTGTGAGAAAGAGGTATCTTATTTGTTTGAGAGAAGTGTGTTATTAACAAGAGAGAGTGAGGGAGTTGTTTTGAGAAGCCATGATCAAGTTGTTTACTATTGGAGAGGGAGACATTATTGTCATTAATTGAGATAAGCGATAACAAGTATGGGGATCTCTTCTTCTTGTTATTTACTTAGAATTAATGTGTTTTCTGTTTAGCCTGAAATGTCTTTTCTGTTTGTGCAATAGAAGCATTTAAGAATATTTTTGAAAAATGGGATTGAATCTCTTTAGTTATTTTTTATATTGTGTTTGTAAGAACTCCATAATAGGAGAATGGTGTTTATATTAGTTATTATATACTAGGCTTGCTTGAATGTAAGAGTCACTTGAGGTACACCTAGCTAAGTTATTAATTTAACTAGAAAAACTTGTGTTACTCCTAGGATAGTTAATCCAGTATGGGAGGGATCTTGTGTACTTACTTGTTATATAGATTCATTTCAAGTAGATTAGACTATTGTAGGTTAGTCTAGGATGATGGATTATCGATTTAAGGATAATACCTATGCATAGTATAAGATAGCCTTAAGTCAAATTGACCCTAAGTAGTTTATGTGATAGATGACTCTCATTCGTTTACTGAATATAACACTTTGGCCAAAGTAGTGCGATGTCCGAGACTCCACTAAAGATTTGTGACTATTGAGATTACACTGTCAGTTCACCGTGATCCATTATTACATGCTAGTTCAAGATTGTGGGATTATAAGGTTCTAGTTATGTAGGACACAACACTATGCTCAGTTGGTTTTTATTAACAATTACTCTACCAATTTCTTCGTCAAAGGGAAGGGCCATCTATCAAATGATAGATGTGCGGTGGACCACATTAAGAGTCTGTGGTTGACGGAAAAGCACCTGAGTGATGATTCTCCTCCACAACAAGCGACAAAAGAACCAAGATTTAAAAGGAAGGATCTTGGACCGTCTTACAACTATTTGTTCTGAAGCTCTCTGAGCTATGTATGTATTTGTATGCTTTCTTACATTGATGTATATTTGAGATAAAAAGGAATTCATGTTGTATTATGTTATGCACCTTGATTGGAAATTATCATTAAAAGAATAATTTTTTTATTGCAATGGATTGTTACTTGTTTATTTACTCGTTTGGTGTAAACTAAGAAATTTTTACTTTGTGAAAGGTTTAGTTCATTACATGTTAGGTATATAAATTTTTGAGATGGCTGTTGTTGAGTGGTTTTGCTAGGGGTTCACCTTCTGGAGTAGCCAAATGATAAGCACCAGAGCAATAACTTGCTTTGATGACAAAATGACCTAGCCAGTTTGGCTCAGACTTACCTTTCCCATCTTGGTTAAGATGAATCTTCTAATTTTATTTCAAGACTAAGTCACCAACCTAAAACTTTATGTTCTTGGTTATCTTGTTATAACTTCATTTGAGGCAATTATAATATGCTTGGAGATGGTTTAGAGCACTCAAGAATCTTTCATCTAGCAGTTCAAGTTCTTGGAGTTTGGATACTCGGTACTATTTATTATTGACAAGATTTTCAAGGATACCCTTAGGGATGGAATCTCGATATTTATAGGAAAGATGGCTTTGGATTCATATACAAGGGAAAAGGGTGTCGCACCTATGGGTGTGTGAATGATATTTTTGTAGGCCCAAAAATTAGGGTTCATGTGAAGGTTCCAGTCATGGATGCCATCATTAATATTCTTAAGTATCAAATATTTTAGCTAGATTACCTATATGTCCTTGTCTTCTGATAGATTTTACCAAAATATCATCTATATAGTCTTCCATAGTTATGTGAAACATATCATGAAATATAGGAGTCATCACCCTTAGGTAGGTAGATCCTATTTTCTTTAGGCCAAATTCCATGGAATTCCAACAAAAATTTCCCCAGGGATAAGTGAATGTTGTTTTATGTTGGTTGTCAGGTGCTATCTTGATTTGGTTATATCCAAAAAAGTTTCCCATAAGAGAAAGTATTTATGATCGGTTGCCAAATCCACTATCATGTTGATGTTTGGGAGGGGTAAATCATCCTTCGAGCTTGCTTTGTTGAGGTCTCTAAAATCATTGCAGATCCTTATTCCCCTAGTGGGTTTTGACACTAGTACTAGGTTTGACACTCACTCATAATAATCAATAGGTCTAAGGAATACAACATCAAGCAATTTTTGAAGTTCCACTTTGAATAGCAGTGTTATCTGAGGGTGAATCTTGTGAAGCTTTTGTTTCATTAGTTTAGCTCCAGGGAAAATTGTAAGATGATGGACTACTAAAGCTGGATCAGAAGTAGGCATATCTACATAAGTACAAGAAAAATTGATCTTGCACTCTTGTATGAAAGCTTTAAAGTTTGTTCTTTACTTAGGATCTAGAGTGGATATATGATAGGTTATCTTTGGTGCCCCTGTTGGTCTCACATTTATGGGTTCAAATTCTTTAACCAAAACTACCAATCTTTTCTGATACCTAGTGATAGGGAGATTGAATCCTCCATCCTCAGGCATCTCAGTGAGGTTTTCACCCTTAGATACATCCTTTATTTTATATTTTTTGCTATCTGATAGCACCACATTATGGCTTTCACTAGGGGATCTAATTTTGATGTTTTGATTTTCATTTTCAATTTTGCGACTAGAGGATACAACCTCCCTACCAAAATATGCTTCTTGTCCCAGTTCAATATCAAAGCCAATATTGTGGTCTCCAAGTGGTATATCATTTCAAAGTCCCATGAAATCAACGATAGCTTCATCATTTTGGAATATTTCCACAACAGGTGGTTGATGTTGTTGATCCTAATCGATTAATTATGGGTAAATGAGTTGGAGTTCATGTGTTTTGGATATAGGATTAAAGGAAAAGGTAGTAAGGATATTTATGCAAGTGTCTTAAAATAGGTCTGTGATGTATAGATCGTCGTCAATAGGATCATAATCATCTGATGTCTCAACCATGATAAAAGAAGAACCTTCCTCATAAGAGGCCTTTTCAACATTAGGAGTAACAGTGTCTAATGAACCATAGCCTAGTCCTTGATTTTTCTTGCATTTTTCCATGATAATAGGCTCTCTTATACTTTGTTCATTCAAACCAAGGCCACCTTTTCCAGTGAATCCCATACCTTTAACAAGCTGATAACCTTTACTATCTGGATGTACATGGATTGGAGGTAGTTGTTTTTATTCCTCTTCTTCCTCTTTGTAGAGCCATGTAGAGATATCTTCAAACACCTAGATTCATCTTTCATGTCTCCACATTTAGTGAATACACTAGGTTTAAAATTTATAGTGACCAGTTTAGCTTTGTTGATTTCCTTCAGTCCTCCATAAGTCTTTGGTGATAGGGGAAGCTTTTCAATGTAGAAGGATTGATTAAAGTGATAGTCTCTGCAATCATTGTCAAGTACCTGGATCTTAAGGTCAAATTGAGGTGGATTGGATGATGAAGATGGAGTGGAGGATGATGAATTTTTTGAAGATGATGCAAGTGATGATGTATCAATGTAGGAAAATGAATGAAAAGATATATCATTACTGGGAACTTGGATGATTTTCTTGTATTGTTCTTCCAAGATTTTATAGTAGTGAAAGGGTTTCGGGTCAGCATATATTATAACTTGTCATTATAAGGAAATTTTAAGCATTGATGGAACATAGAGGAGAAAGTTTGCATTGCGTAAATCCAAGGGTGTCCCAAGAGAAGGTTGTAAGGTAGTTCAAGATCTAGTACTTGATAGGTTTCCTCTACTATAGTTGGTCCCACCTCAACATGAAGTCTAATACCTTCAAAATTTCTCTTGTTATCATCATAAGCTCTTATAGTGATGATTTTAATTTTCTCAATAACATCATTAGAATATCCCATTTGTTTTACCAATTTCAAGGTACAAATGTTTAAGATTGGACCACCATCTATGAGGAATATTTTTATTTTATGCTTGTGGATAAAATCTTCAATATATAAAGCTTCGTTATGGAATGATTTGTTAGGGAGGTCTCTTTTAGAAAAGACAAGGTGATGTTTAGAGGAAATGTTCTCAACCATAGCCTGAAACTGATCTATATTGATACCATTAGGTACAAAAGACTCAAGGAAATCCTTCTACAAAATCTCTTTATGTGAGGGGGATAGCTTGAGAAGCTCAAGGATATAGATTTGGGTTGGAGTTTTCTTCAATTGATCCACAAGATTATAGTCATTTGAGTGTTTGATGGAAACTTTTGATTGAAGTGAGGCTCCTTGGATGGTAAATTCCCCTCTTCATGTAGTAATGTTACACTCAGTATTCTTACCAATTATTGTTACAACACGGATGTTGTTATTAGTGTCATAGGTGTGAGCAACTTTCTAGTAATCTTATCCTTTGCCTTTATCGTTTCCCTCAGAATGGTCGGGGATTGGATCCTTGTAAATACCCATATCATTATTTCTAAAGGGTCTAGAATGATGCTCAATGTCAACCTCTCTTTTGTCTATTGAGTCTTGAATGAGATTCTTTATCTTCGTGCAATTATTTATCTTATGACCCTTGATTCAATGGAATTCACATTGATCATTTTAATTCTACCATGGGGGTTTAAACTTTGGCTCTTCATAATTTTTTTGATTGAGTAGTTTGATGAGGTTTGTTTCAATTAGCTTATGCATGAAAACCTCCATGGGTTTCCCCAATGGTGCATACGTCCATTTTTTTTGGTAGTTTTGCCTTGGTAGAACTATTTGAGGGTTTTGTATTTGATTGGTTTGTTGATTGTTTTGAGGATAAATAAGTTGAGTGTTTAGCACATTGTTTTGGGGATTTTTAGGAGGTTGATGTATTTTTTTAACAAACTTAGCATCTAACACTCCATCATTTGTAACATTTTTGCTCTTTTCCCAAATTCAAGGATTGTCATTGGAACTTGATGCTTGGTCTTTGTTGTTGTAAAGTTTTATGACACCTCTTGCTATAAGTGCTCTTTCAATGATCAAACCCTTTTCAATGATTTCTTCGAAACTATTGGGACATAGCATAGCTAATTGATATCTTATGTTGGTTTGAAGATTTGAGATGAATATTTCAACTAGTTTCTTTTCAAGAACCAACCATTTACATTTACTAGATTTATGCCTCCATCTTTGCAAGTACAAGGCAAATGACTCCCCTTGGTTTTGTTTTATTTTGTACAAATCAGGAACTGTTATGTATTGTTCAATTTTGTTTAAAAAGTGGTTTATGTATTTATTTGATAGGTCATCAAAAATTTTAATGCCAGGTGGTGGATGAGAGAGCTATTCAATAGCCACACCTCTGAGACTTCTTGGGAAAAGTCTCAATAAATAAGAGTCATTATTGGCAACCTCCATGCAAGCTACAAAAAATTCCTGTACATGTTTGATTGGGTCCCCACTTCCTTTGTATTTGTCAAATTTTAGGATTTCAAAGTTCTTGGGAAAGGGGATCATTGATATGTTTGTGATAAAAAGGATATGGACATATGTCTTGTACTGCATAGCTCTTCTTGGGTTTTCCAAGTTGTATATTCGATATTCATTGGTTAAGGCTTTGTATTTGTAATGTTAAGTCATCAATAGGTGTGTTTGTTTGAGGATTAGGGATACTGTAACCTTGTTGTCCTACAATGTATTGTGAGTTATATTGCAGGTTTTATGTGTATGAAGGTCCTTGAGCCATGGTGTGTGTATATGATGAGGGATTGGGTCTTTATTGTGTCTTGTATGGATATTGTTGTTGAGGAACACCTTGATATTGAGGGACACCTTATTGTTGAGGAATACCTTCTTGTTGAGGGGCACCTTGTCGTTGAGGAATACCTTGTTATTGAGGGATTCCATATTGTTGAGGGACTCCTTGTTGTTGAGGAATACCTTGTTGTTGGGGGACACCTTGTTGTTGAGGATGTGTGTATGTTTGTTGTTGAGGGTTTTGAATGGATGAAGATCCATATTGATATTGCATGTTATATGAAGGATCATAGTATGGGGATGTTGTTGTTGGTAGATGGGTGGTTGTTGTGTTTGAAGAGATGGATTGTTTTGACTCTATTATTGTGGTTAGATGTTCAATTGTGGATTTGGTGTTTGATATTGAACGTTTTGGGTTGTCATAGCATTGGGATTTACTTGAATATGTTGAACAACCATTTCTTGTTCTACTTGGGATGGATGCCTATATAATGGGTTATCAAAATGTTCTTCATAAGGTTGTTCATTGATGGGTGCTTTTGATTTTGAAAAGATAGGTGGTACCTTTGGATTCACCACTTGTTTTTGGATTTGTCTAACAACCGTTTGATCATCCATACGAATGAGAGATGGGTCTCTAAGAGATTCAACGTTAAAGTTTGTGGGTAGTTTTGTACCACTTTATGCAAGTTTTAGGAAGTATGTGTGAGGATTTTCTTCAAGTGCTTTGTCCATTAGACTTTACATTTTAGGATCTTGAGTGTATTCTAAGAGTTTTTCTTCAGTGATTTACTCCTCACTATCCTCATCTTCTATGATCACATCAATAAGACTAAGTGGTCAGTTTTGTTGCTTAGCAAACCTAGCTTGATGTTGGAGGTTCAAATCAGTGTCATGTTGTAAGGGGTCAAAATTTGGTCATTGAGGAGCATTCAATGGTAGAGGTTGAGCGTTAAATGTTGGTGCTTGTGTAGTTGGTGGTTGAGTAAACTGGAGTTTTATTAGGATCATGCCCCCATGGTTGAGCTTCTTAAGTTTCCATATTGGTGGTGGTAGGTACAGTAGTGCTACTTGTGTTGACTGCATCATCTTCTTTCTAAGTTGGTACCTAGTTGTTGTCGCAAACATGCACAATAGACCTTGGTGAATGATGCTATGTTTATGATACTCAACCTTATGATGAAGGTATGAGTAGATTTTGTGGAATATTTTAAGAATAATACTAATCTATGGATACAAGGATAGACAATATTTGATTGATGTTTTGTTAAGTCTTAAGAAGTGTTGATAAAGGATGGATTGATTTCTCTACTTGAACTAGAATTGTGAGTGCAAGTAAGAGAGGATGATAGTAATCTAGAAATTTAGGGAGAGGATAATGTCTTCTAAATTTGATAAGACTATAGGATGATAAGTTGATTTGATAAAGAATCTAGTAGGATGATGAGGTTTGATATCTTGTGTTTGATGTGTGTCCAACAAATAGTTTTATGTATGATGAAAATGCAAAGAATGGTATAAAATACTAATGTTGTCCAATATTTTTGATGTCTGATGCGGATTTGATTTGATGTTTTCATAACAATTGAGAAGGATTTTATGACAATGTTTGAGGTCAATTTTGATAATTCTGAGATAAGCAATAATTCAATAGTGGTGGTTTTCTCAAACAACTACGAATTTTTTTGAGACAATAGCGAGATTTTATAGATGTAGTAGTGATACCAAATAACAAGAGAAACTCTATTTTCTATGTGATTGGCAAAAGAGTAGAGTAAGCAGTCCCAAATGTTGATCCAATAGTTTGTGAGGAAATTGTGGACATTTGTTGAGGGATTGAATGTGATGTGGTGTTTGTTAGGGTTGATGTTCCCCCAATAGATGTTGTATTGACCACATTGGATGTATTGGTTGTAGTTTGGGTGGTGGTAGCACCAATGGAGGTAGAATTAATGGTGTTGATGACACTTTATGTTGTAGCTCCCATGGAGGTATTGTTTGCATCATATGATTGGCTTGTTTGATTGGTAGGATCGGGAGATGTTGCTCTTATGGTATTGATGTCAAATCCTCTCGGCAACCTAGCCCCTTGGTCAAGGAGCATGGATAAGTATCTATCTGAATCTTGTAAGACTAACTCTTCCACAAAGGAGGCTACTTCAGGATTTTGTGTAGGAATGTGTATATCTTCCTGAAATACTTGTCCATTTTGATCTCTACAGATGAATTGTTCAAAAGGATTGCATGAAGAAGATGGAATGTTTATTTCACTAAATGGATTGATAAAAGAGTTCCCCATGTCTATGTTTGCATTCATGTCATTAGGAAGATTATAAAAGTTATTTCCTTGTCTGAAAGGATCCATTCTTCTTTTCCTTTGTAGTATTGTTTCAACCATAAAAGTTTTGCTCAAATGAGGGAGGATGGAGGATGACCAAATGCAAATGATATGACACTATGTTTTTAGATTTTTGAAAATAAGGAATGCTATAAAATGATAATGATGGCATCCAAAGGGGAATGGTAAATGCATATGAGACTAAAATGAGGAGACTAAAGGTGTGAAAATGCAAAGGATTCTAGGATGCACTCAAGATTGGTAAACTTAAGGTGAGG
The DNA here is from genome assembly GCA_007115665.2 of Sequoiadendron giganteum. Classification (NCBI taxonomy): domain Eukaryota; kingdom Viridiplantae; phylum Streptophyta; class Pinopsida; order Cupressales; family Cupressaceae; genus Sequoiadendron; species Sequoiadendron giganteum. The sequence goes on along the minus strand of CM021104.1, from coordinate 390,433,529 downwards.
CACACTCAACCATACAAAGTTTAGGCAATGTCTCAATTTTGGGAATATCAAGGGACTTGTTTAAAGGACTAAATGATAAAGGTGACAAAGTGAGGTTTCTAAACTAGACTATTGAGTTAGAAATGACTCACAAATGGATAAAGACTAAAGGAAATGGTTTGTTTAAGTCCAATGAAAATCTACTCTTGAAGACAAAGATTTGACAAAGAATGGCAAGGATTTTGATCCTAAAGTCTATAAAATGAGGACCTAAAATGATGGTAAATACCAAGGATGAAACTAAGAGAATGAAATGATAGACCTATGACAAAATAAAAATGCAACCTAAAATGCAAGGATGGAGGAATTTGAGCAATTCTTGTTCTAGTTTTTGACATAGACTGAAGAAAAAGATTTTTGGAATTTGTTTGCAAATATTTAGCCTCAAGTTTTTTGACAGTGATAATGTTCAGGTCATGGGCAATTGCGTCATTTCAAGCTTCAAATGCGTTGCAGGGGATCAGATGCATCATAGTATGAGAAAATGCGGTGTTTCAGAAAGTGATTGTGGTTCAACAGAGTAATTACAAATCTCAAGAAATCAAATGCATTGCAAAATAGGCAAATGCAATGATTAAAATAGAAAATGTGGTTTATTAGAGCGATTACGTTGCGGAAAGCAGCAAATACGATCCAAGATGTCAAATGCGTTGCAAAGTCTAGTTTTTTTTTTTGGAAAATTTTGGCTAATTTTTCAAGTTTAAGGTGTTCCAGATCTGAAAAAGGTGTTTAATTGTTTATTTGGTCTGAAAAACACTTGGCAAACACATTGTCTTTGAAATTTATGAAAACAAGCATATAGAAGACAAACACAACCCTATGGTTTACAAGGACTATATTCTTTGGATTCCACACAGATTTTACTCCAACCACACTTATTCTTAGCGGGTGACTTAGAAGCTTGGCCACGCTGGATCCCCCAACATGAAACTCAATTCTTGGGTCAACCAAGCTTCAAGCTCTCATGAATCTCCCATGACAAGCTTTTCATCTCTACTAAGAACTGCGAGAATGTGGATGTCTTTGCAATGATCGTTGTTGCACCAAAGAATAGATAAAGGTTTTTGGCTTACTATAACAAGGGTTCTAGTATGGGCATTCCATTTTTGGGGGATCATCCATGTGGCAAGAGACCATTGTTTCCCTTCTTGTTGAAACAATCCTTGTGATACTTGAACTTTCCTCAAGTACCTACACTTATATACCAGTTGGAAGTCACATGGATTTAGCGTGTTACCGATTGGGTCATTCCCCGGAGTGATTAATTTTTCCCACTAGGCAGGCCCTCTAAGGATAAATAATAGCAAGTAAGCACATCCGTAGTTTGATCAATCTTTGTTTGGGTAAACAAAGAGAGAGCACATGTGATATACTTAACTCACACTAGCGAGATTTGTTCATTTTTAAACCCAAAATGAAATGTGAGGGGTGATAAAGTAACAACCTCTTAGTGTTTTTGTTTCTCAAGATCGCACAACGTAGAAGAGAATTGCATACACACTTAAGAGAATATCACTAGACCACAAGACACACAAGACACTTATTCATTTTAAACACAACTTAGTGTGAGACAAACAATGTTTATTTTAAGCCAATGCCATGAAAAAATGCAAGTTCCTTTTAAGCCAATGAGTTGTAATGCATGATTGTGTTATTTTTAATCCCATGAATGTGCATGCATGTTCATTTTAACCCATGAAATATAAATGCAAAGTTGTAGAGTTGTTTGTTTGATTAGGATTGTGAAATAAAAAAAACAAACAAATAAGGGGTTAGACTCCTTTTCCAGCTTGCCACATGTTGTAACAAATAGATTAGTAACCAAAAACCCCTAACCTACAAAGTAGAAAATGAAATCTAGAAAATACAACAAAAATCTGAAAGAAAAATTTACCTAGGCGAATGCATCACAACAAAGCAGATGTGACTTGGGAGTGAAAGTTGGAAGTGCAACAGGTAGATGCATCACTATGTAAAGAAAATGTGTCTTGGCAATCAAATGCATCGCTCAGGTATGCAAATGTGGCTCAACAAGTCATATGTGTCGTTTTGTACCTGTACCTACAAAAAAGTTGAAACAAATCCGTACGAAAACTTAAAAAAGAATGATTGTCAGGTTCACCAATGTAACTAAGGGTAAAATTTTAGGTTAGCATGATTAAAGCATAATAAACCAAACCCAAAGTAAATAATGAAGCACATAGGAAAAAACTATAAAAACAAAATGAAAGAGTTTACCAAAATTCTTCAACCTCCATGATTAACCTCCATTACACCTTCTCTATTTGCTGCAATATGTAGTTTGCCCTTAGATTTTGTGTGAGCAACCTATGATTATGCCAAGACCAAAGCAAATGTTGAAGGATTTGAATGAAAATGCTACACTATGCAACTATGCAACTAGCAAGAAAAGACTAAAATATGCCTAAAGTATGCCAAAATGCTAAGATGTCAAGAGATTAAGAGATGCAAGAGATAGTAAAATGAGAACAAAATTGCCTTTTTATAGAAAATACAATTTTGGATGAAGGGCCAAGATTGGAGATTGATAAATGCCCTAGAATCAATGGACAAGATTCAATATGACAACCCACAATTAGGGTTAGGGAAACATTAGGGTGAATTTGAAATGAAGGGCAGAGATTTAATTTTAGAAAAATCAAATCAAAGGTGGAGAATGCATGTGACAAGAAGAGGTGGCACAAAAAAAGAGGAAAGTGGGAAATAAAAATAAAAATTTAAAATTAAGTCCCTTAAGAGGTGATGTGGACCTTCTAAATTAAAAATTAATTTAATTCAAAAGTGGTGGGACCATGTGACAGTAAATAATAATATAAAATTATTTACTTGGAAAGAGAGAAATTCAAATAAATGATTTTATTTAAATTTGGAGAAGAATTAAATTAGACAATTAAATAATTAATTTTAATTATTTAATTGTGGGGGAAAGGGGCCAATAATTAAATAAACTATGGAGGATTTATTTAATTATGAGAAGATATTAGAATTAGAGATGTATTTAAATAAAGAGATAAAGTTTATTTACTAAAATAATCAAGGGGGAATAAGGGAGTAATTAAATAAATTAAATGATTTATTTAATTAAAGAGGACACTAGACATTAGTGGCATATTTAAATAAAATAAATGTACTATATTTATTTAAATAGTCAAGAATAAAAGATATGAATTAATTAAATAATTGAGAATTATTTAATTAATAGTTGAATTTGGATAGAAGGACATAATCAAATATTTTAATTATGTTTGGAAGAAAATCAAGTTCGTAGGCCTAAGTCAATTTTATGTGTCTACAAAATCCATAATAATTAAATAACAGTTTCTGTAAGAATGGAAAAATCAAATAGTATAGATAAAGTGACAACCAACACTTCTAAACTATTATCCCAATCTAAACAAGAGAATACAAACAAAGAGAGCAATCAAAATGAAAGCAAATGAAATAAAACACTCCCCTTTGAAGTTGATTCTTTTTCTTGTCTCTCCTATTTCTACTTATGCCAATATTGCCCTCAGATTTGTTGTTGAAGTTGTGCAAATACCTGCGAATAGTAAGCAAGAAAGTTGGAGATAATTAGCTGTTAAATTGAAAATGGAGGGGAAGGGTTGCTTTTATAGACAACCATTCGAATGGATGGACGAGATTGATCTTCTAGAAAGATTCTAAGATCAACGGATGAGGATTCATGAGAGGGAAGTTACGAAATGGATGGCCAAGATTGAGTTTCTAGAAAGATGCCAAGATCTACGGTTGAGAATTGATGCAACTAGAATATGCCATGCATGGAAAAGATATGACGCCGACGGCTATGACAGACATGCAGGACATGCAGACTATGACATGAAATAATGATAGGGGATCTTTGACCAAAATAGAGGGATAAATAATTTATTTATTCGAAAATGGAAGAGGATGACAAGTGGCAAATAAATAATTTATTTGGAGGAAATGAAAAATGAGATTTAATTAAATTCATAAATTTAATTAAAGGAAGAAATAGAAATTGAATATGGATAATTGATTTGGATCAATTATTTAAAGGAGAAGAAAGACACATAAATAAATAATTTCGTCAATTATTTAATTATAGAAGAATAAAAGGTCAAATAATAATAATTATTTGACTATGGACATGTGATGAAATATAAATAATTAAATAAATAATGATTTATCTAATTATTGAAGAAAGGGGTATTAGTGACGCAATTAATTTATTTTAATTGATCAAGATAGAATAAATATTAAAAAGTGAATTAATTAAATAATTAAAAAATCATTTAATTAATAAAAGAATATGATCAAGAATAATTAAATAATTAAAATTATTTAATTATTAGAGAATGATGACTAAGGAAAAATGTTGCTTGTAGACTTTAGGACATTTTTCAGTGTCTACAGTTTCATATATTCAGTTTTATGGTCTTATTATGGAATCATCACAACAAAAATAAAATGTTTACTAGTATTAACTTCATGGAAAATACACACTATATATAGTTTTGTTGTCCTCAATTTTGAATTCTCAAAATTGGACAACCCATATGAAATTTTGCCTAAAATTTCTTCATAAATCTTTATGGCACTCATTTCGAGGCACCAAAGTTCTCCAATTGAATTGTGCAGCCATTGGTCTCCTTATTTTCCCTTGTGCAAAATTTGGGAGCATTTCAACATGGTTTTCCCCTTGTTTTATCTAATTTCAGGATTTTTGATCATCATTGCAAGTAGGGATCTTTCTATGTCAAGGCACACTTTACGAGGTGAAAAATCTATGTTTCAAAAATGAATTATTTTTTGGGTCATTTGAATCTTTGCTCCAAATTTCATCGCATTCCGTCTTCATTTGCCTTGCCTTTGAGTCAAAATTGGGGTTTTGGGTTGTCATTGCAAGTAGGGGGATTTTGATCTTCATTGCAAGTAAAAATACAAGTCACTTTTTACTTGCACTTGTAATACATGTCTAAAAGTCCTATTAATTTTCATGTTTTTGTGCTTTTAAGTCATTTTGGGTTTTACCATTGCAAGTGCAAGTTACTTTTTGTTTTTGAGTTAACTTGTAATGGGCTTCATGAAACCCGATTGCACTTTATATCTTTTTAAGTGACTTTTTAGTCATTTCGGGTTTCTCAACCTCCATTGCAAGTGCAAGTTAACATGTCTTTTTATGTTGTTTTTATTACTTGCAATGAGCTTTTAAAAACCCGATTTCACTTTTACATGTAAAAGTAACTTGTAATAAGAGTTTAAAAGCCCTATTACAAGTGATTTTCAAAAAGTAATTTGTAATGGATCATTAGAAACTCGATTTTCTTGAAATAAAGTTTCACATAGCATTCTAAACTTGTAAAAACATTTTTCCACATTGCAAGTCCTATCATTTTTCCTTCCCATACTTGTAAAGTTTACTTGTAATAATGTTTTCCCAGATTACAAGTAAGTCACCTTTCACTTGCACTTGCAATCAACCTTCCAAAACCCGAAATTGAGCTTTTTCCCCACTTTTGCAGTCCCTTTGTCTCATTCTCATTAGTCTTGTTTGCATACATGACCTACCAAATCAATAATATAAGGCATGGGCCTTATTTTTCAAGCAAATTCCAAGGCTGGAGAATGATACAAAGAAAGAACAACAACATGATGAAGCCACACAAGGAGTTGAATAAGTGACATGATTGAGCATAGAATGCTTTCAAGATAGAGATGGAAAAATGTTTTCCAAACAACAACATGAAGACCCAATCAAGGATGATGTAGTTTAAGTCATGTCTTCAAACACTTAAAATAGTTTCAATTGTGTACTTGTAATTTAGTTTTGACAAATTACATGTAAAATGGAAAAATGTAATTACATGTGATAGTATCACTTTCAAAGTTGTAACTTATAATTACATTACAAGTCAAATTACAATAGGACTTGTAATGTTGAATAAGTCAACTGAAGTTAGTTAGTGGTTGAGAGAATTTCTCAAGTTTGTTGGGATCCTCCCACTTTTTTCTCAAGGCTTCTCTCCTATAAATACTCCAGGGGGTCTATTGTAATATCTATCTTTTGGAAATGCAACAAAAATTTTCCAGTTTGTATGTGCACTCTAAGACTTTGAGCTTAGATGTAAATCAGATTACAGTCAATTAAAAGAGGAAAATTGCTTTCAAACTTTGTGTTGATTCAAGGTGTTATGTGACAACATTTTTTGCATATTAATTATGAGTTTTGTGGTGTTATACAAGAGGGATTCAAGCTCAATTTTGTAGAATTTGAGCTGCTTATTGAGTTTGGAGTTTTAGATTGGTTTTCAGATTTGATACTACAGACTTTGAGATGTTTGTCACGTTTGAAGCTATTGTAGAACGCTCAAGCAAAAGGGGTAACTTGCAGACTTTGTGCTGATTTTATTTTCTATGTTCGTGCATAAAAAGTGCATCATGTAGTTAGACTTTGAGCTACTACATACTGTACTTCGTTACTGGAAAATCATCTAAAAAGGTTGGTAGGAGAGTAAGTTGTCAAAGAATTTGTGCTTTCAATTTGTTTTCCCATCCCGGAGGAGCACCTGAGGACTTTGTGCCTTTATGGAAACTTTGCTTCTTTATATGTTTACTTCATTAATCATTTATGCTTTCAACTATGATTCTTTTCTGAAATAAGAGAAAAGAATAAGTGTCTTTTTTGAAAAAAGAGAACAAGACAGAGTTTCACCCAGATTTAAAATAGATTTATAGTTAGAGTTTATTTATGAATTATTAAAATAGAAAGCAAAGGGGAGCCTTCCCTTTGAAAATAGGATATTTTATCTCACACACGGTGGTTGGAACCACAATTTTGCACACCTTTCCAGGTGTATACAATTTTCACCCAACAAATTTCATGTGTATATCTATATTTATACATATATAGATATATGTATACTACTGTTTAAATATGCTAAGATTACAAAATAGCATAATGGTTTTATAACAACAACAAAGAATTCATATATGGTTACAGTCATGAGCTATTCATTAATTTGGGTATAATAAACTCATACCATATATATAAATTTATATGAATAACTTTTATTTCTACATTATACATAATAATTAATACACAGGTTCTTATAAGAACCACAAATATTTTTGAAAACATGATCAATTCTATGGTTTCAATTCAAGTGCTACAGGTCAATCGATATGATGGTATTTACACACATATATGGCAACCAAATGTCTTAATTAATCCAGTATAAAGGTCCATGCATAATAGAGCTATATATATATATATATTCAATTTCCATGAAAAAATATAGGCAAATCGATACCATATACTGAGGCATTAAGGTTGACACACAAGTTTTGTTATGTATGCAAAGATAAAACAATACATATATTGGTTGATACAAAGAACTAAATACATGTTACAAACAATAATGTCCTTCAAACCCCATGATACAATAACAATATTATTCATCATTTAAACTTATAGATTTGGTTCTATTTAATCCTTTAAAATGCATTTGCAAGCCATGTTACAAATAATAATAACAAGGTAATACTTAGTCTCTTGCTCTGTGTGGTAAATCCTCAACTTTGATTAGATACGATGATGCCAATGATCCTCAGTTGTTGCCAGTAATGATATCAAATTATTCGTCACTCTCCTTTATTGAGCTCTCTTTTCATGGTTTTCATATTTCCATGCAAGTGTTCAACTCCAATTGGAGTATCTCTTTATTTTTAGAACTGAACTTTCTCCTCATGCTAGGATTGCATGATATATCATGCATATCATTTGAATTTATAACTTATTTTATTTTATTTTTAATAATAGTAAGCTATTTATATATTCATATATAAATAATGACAAATTATTATTATATATAGATATACAATTATAATAATTGTGAACATAAATTTTGTATATTTATATACATATATAATTACATTATTATATATAAAAATATATTATGAGATTTATAATTATCAAAAATTTGAAAATAAAATCTTTTATTTTCCCAATTACATTAATTTTCATAAATAAAATAACCATCGGACAATCATTATTTAAATCATAATGCACAATAGGCAATACTATATTCATGAAAACATAATGCATAACATAATCATTCATAATGCAGGATGAATTCAACTATGTGAGTGAGTGTGTAGGATTTCTATCATGTCGACTATTGTCGGGTGGCTAAGTCATCTCTACCTCAGCCATGTTCTTTCCTTCAACCTATTTTTGAACTCATTTGCACTCAATATCCCATCAATAGATTAGATCATAATAATTCCTCATTATTTTAATCACAATAGCATGCATTTTAAAGATAACATATAATTTATCATCCATGAAAACACATTAATCTATGCTTCATATATATATTGCCCAATGGTCTCATCCAGTTCCATTTATTATCAAATAAATTTTATGTAAGAAAAATCAATATGTGACTAATGGGCCTGGTTAATAGCTAGTTTTCTTCCATTTAGTTCATATCTTTTAACATTTCAAGCTTCTTATTTCACAAACATTCCTCAAACATATATATCTTTTATATATTTTATGCAACCTAAACCAAAATTTGATATGTGAAAATATAATTATGATATGATGATGTTTGCATGGATAAATGAGTGAATGTGTATGAAATTCAATATGATTCTATGTTTAATTCATGGTTGTTAATAGTGTGTATACTTTAGATGAAACTAATCTCTTGTAACCAGAAGAACTATAACCCAAATCAATTGAAGAGCTTAGCTTGCAACTAAAGGATTCCAGGCAGATTATAAGGGAGATTCTAGAACGTTGATAATGTGATAGTTATAGGAAATGATGGAAGCAATCATTAAATGGTCAATCGTGAGTCACCGGGTCATCCAATAAGATGACCGAAGGAAGAAAAAGTCTATATTGATAAGGAAGCCAACGTGAAAGTTTTCACATAGCACATCTCTGTCAAACCATTAGGGTAGAGTTTCAATTTTATTTGTCTTCTTCTAACTTTTTCAATTATGGTTTCAGTTGAAAAGACTAGTCCTCTCTCTATTTTGAAGGAGAGTGGACATTTACATTTATTTTTTTATTTTTAGTCCTTATGCAAATAAAACACCTCCCGAGCCTATATATTTGGATAAGTGGTTGAGGAGTAGATCTAGTTAGAGATATATGTTTTGATAGTTCCAGTTTTGTTTCACAGATAATACTTCATTGTTAGTTTTTTGTTATTCAATTGTAATGGATATATATTCATGAATGAGAGATTTGTGAAGATTCTTATCATGTAGTGAGAGTTCAGTTATATGCAATAAAGATATTCTAGTCTACTGTTATGATTAGTTCATTCAAGTAGCACATATTTGATTTATCTTGTGGTTACTTGAGCAAGGGCCACTCGAGGTACTATTCAACCACCTTAATTTATATTATTAAATTTGAAGATTACATTGTTGCATTCATTTCAAGTAGATTCTCAATTACATTCACATGAATGACATCTTGTATCATTAGTTATGCTTTGTAATGTGTCTTTGAGTCATTCTCCAGAGAGGTCAAGTAGTTAGAAGTAAGAGTCAATAAGTGTTAGTAGATTGTAGAGATCAAGTTTAGCAGTTAACAGTTACAGTGTTAAGTTGAAGGTACCTATATCATCAATAGAAAATTAAGTTATTTCCCCTATTTTGTAAGTTAACGCTTTATTTACTTTTCCAACCTTTAATATTTTTTTGTACATGTGTAAACTATAAGGCCCAACTAATGTTCAGTAAACTTGGTAATATTCACATAATTTAGAGGGGGTACCTAACTGAATAGTCCACTAAACCCTTGTAAATACTCCATTTAATTATCAACTAGGGCTAATGTAATATTGTGATGATGTTGGAATTGTATGCACATTTAGAGACTCTTACTTCCTATATCATCCTAGTATAAGTGTTTACACATGTAAGAAAAACATAAACTACATAATAATAAAAAGAATTAAATCTAGAACTATTGTTATGGGTACTTACAACTAAAGACGATGATTAGTTCACTGTCAAGAATGAATTGTGTAACTAACTAATGTTGCTAATATTGACTCACTCTGAAGGATAATGCATTGAGACAAGAAAAGCATGAAATATAAGATGAGATCTTATTCATAATTTCATTCACAACATGAAGAATATGATTAAGACAAATGCAATAATGAAAGTAACTGATGCAGGAGCATCCTTGGTTATTGGCAATCTTGCATCAACCAAAAATATTTTCATTCAGTTTTATTCTTGTTCAGTTCAAGTTGGAAGATTCGGTATTTCATCATGTTTTCTCACCAGACCTTGTAGATCTATGTTTTCATTGTGGACATGTTCATTTTCCTAATTCCAAGATTTCAGCTTGATTGGATATTTTTCTGGCAAGTTATCACTTTCAGATTAAGTGACAGTTTTTAGAACTAGCCCCAGAATAATTTCAAACCTAATGGCTAGTTTGATTAATCGTGGATCTTTCCTGTAGCTTGTGGATCCTTGTGAGGTGTTTCAAATTGTTCCGTGGAGTGTCCCCAACCTTAATTTTAGGTCCACACTTCATCATATGCACCTACTGTGGAGATATTCAAATTTGAAGCCAACCTGTTCATGCGCACGTTATGTTTCCTTCATCGGAGATTGTAATAATCTTTGGACGACGCAAATATTTATAGATCTACATATATGATATAAATCTTGCAATAGATCATTAAGATATCAATCAATCTAGATCAAGATGATGAAGACGAATATAGAATTCAGTCTATAAGATTTTTGCTCGCATATAGGAATACTATATTTTGAGCATGTTGTATCAGGCCTGTGAGCCAAATCTATAAGCCCAGATGTGGCCGACTGTATGTAATTGAATTTTTTGATAATGAGAATGTTTGATTTTTCATTTGCCTCCATATTCTATGTTGCTTTTGTTGTGTAACTCTCACTTCATGGTCCAAATTGTTCTCTTTGAGGACCCTCCTACTGTGACTGCACCAAATTGGTATCAGAGTGAGATTCGTTCTGTGAGAGATTGTCAGAGTTTGCGAAGTCCTGTTGAATATTTTTTGTGGGGTGGAGGACTGAGGATCTGACCTGTAGCTGTAGAGGACTTGTGTAAAGATGGAAGGAAGAAGAAATGGTAGGGGAAATGGAGCGAATGGAAATACAGACCCAACTATAATAGAGATGTTAAGAGGAATGACTGCTAGATTGGAAGCAATCGAAACGACCTAGAGGAGAGGTCGACCAATTGATTATGTGAGTGATGAAGATGTAGAAGAATAGGAAGAAAGGGAAAGAGAATATCAACCCGGCCTTGATAAGGGAGAAGAGAGGTTCATAAGAGCCCTAACCATAGTAAATACTAAACCACATTTCAATCCACCAGATTATAGTGGCAAGTTGGATTCAGATGAATTGCTTGATTGGATAACAGAGATGGAGAAGTACTTTGATTTTGAAGGTACCACATAAGACAAGAAGGTGAAATTGCTTGTACAAAATTGAAAGGACATGCATCCCTTTGGTGGGAACATTTGCAGAAAGATAGGCAAAGAAAAGGAAAAGAGAAGATAAGATCATGTGATTAGATGGTGAATAAGTTGAAGACAAAGTTTACGCCTGTAGACTATCAGATCAGTTTGTTTCAAAAGTTGCAAAATTTGAAGCAGAAGGAGTCAAGTGTGACATAGTATATTGAGGAGTTCTACAAGTTGAATCTCAAATCTAGAAATTCAGAAGATGAGATCGAGCAAGTAGCTAGATATATGAATGGTTTGAGGACATCTATACAAGATGAGACCAGTTTGATTAAGTTGTTGAGTGTGGAGGAGGCATATCAATGTGCCCTAAAAGTAGAAGAGAAGTTGAATAAAAGACATGAACAAAGATAGAGGAAGAGGTGGAAGATTTCAAAGAGGAAGAATTTTTATTGGAGGAGGAAGAGGACCTTCTTCAGATTAGAATAAAGATAAGGAAGTCAATAAGAATGATAATTCGTACCATACAAATGATGGAAACTCTTACCAAAGAGGAGGATATGGTGGTTACCAGAATGAGGGTTATAGAAAAGATGATAGAAGATAGGAGCAAAGAGTATTTAGAGGAACTTGTTATAAATGTGGTGGAGAAGGACATAGAGAATTTGAATTTAATTAGGGAGAAGCAAGCATAAGGACAAAGAATAGTAGAAGATCAACCTTTGTTGAGGAGGATCATGTCAGATTATCTAATAAATTGAAAGAGGGAGAAGTGTTGGTGAACAGAAGAGTATTGTGTCAAAGTGAGTTGGAGCAGAGAAAGAATTTGTTCTAAACCAAATGCAAGGTAGCTAGTAAATGTTGCAATGTGATTATTGATAGTGGAAGCTCAGAGAACCTGGTTTCTGAAGAAATGGTGACCAAATTGAAGTTGGAAAGGTTAAAACATCTGAAGCCCTATTCGATAGCATGGATTCAAGATGAACATAAGATACTGGTAAGTGAACAATGTTTGGTGAAATTGAAGATATGAAATTACCATGATGAAGTTTTGTGTGATATCATGCCTATGGATGTATGCCATGTTTTGTTGGGAAGGCCTTGGCCAAATGATAGATAGGCTATCCATGATGGAAAGAAGAACATATATACTATTATTGTAAATGGGATGAAGCAAACTTTTCTGCCATTGGAGGATGTTCCTAAAATTGAGGTTTGCATGAATGCTAGAATTTTTTTGGTTGATGGAAGGAGATTTTTGGATGGATTGAGACATGAGAAAAAGTGCTATGCATTAGTTCCTAAGAAGGTTGAAGACTTAAAGCATGTAGAAGAACAACCTAAAGAGATAAAGGAGTTGCTGGAAAAATATGAAGCTATCATTTCAGATAATGTACCTGATGGATTGCCACCTATGAAGAGTATTATCCATTGTATGGATTTGATTCTTGGATCTAGTTTTCCTAATAAAGTAGCAAACCGGATGAGAATGAAAGAGAATGAAGAGTAGAATAGACAAGTGCAAGAATTATTGAGGAAAGGTTTGATTAGAGAAAGATTAAGTCCTTGTGCAGTACTTATAGTGCTAACACCTAAGAAGGATGGATAATCAAGGATGTGTACAAACTCTAGAGCCATAAACAAGATCACAGTGAAGTATAGGTTTTCTTTGCCCCAGATTGATGAAATTATGGATTGTTTGAGTGGAGCTAAATACTTTACAAAGATAGATTTGAAGAGTGGATATCATCAGATCAGAATCAGAGAAGGGGATGAGTGGAAAATAGCATTCAAGACAAATGAAGGATTGTATGAGTGGTTGGTGATGCCTTTTGGACTAAAAAATGCATCGAGTAATTTCATGAGGTTGATGAATGAGGTATTCAAGAAATTATTGGGTAATTTTGTGATTGTCTATTTGGATGACATTTTGATTTTCAGTAAGACTAGAGAAGAAAATTTGTTGCATATAAGATAAGTTTTGTAGAGGTTGAGAGAAGAGAAGTTTCTGATAAACATTAATAAGTGTAGTTTCATGAAGGAAGAATTGGTATATCTGGGATTTGTGATATCAGTGGATGGATCCTAAGAAGGTAAGAGCAATTATTGAGTGGCCTACATTGGAAAGCATTGGAGAGGTAAGATAATTTCATGGATTGGCTAGTTTCTATTGAAAGTTCATTAGGAATTTCAGTTCTATTTGCAGTCCTATGACAAAAACAACGAGAGGAGATAGGAAGGATTTTAGGTGGACATCTGGAGCAGACATGAGCTTTGAGTTGTTGAAATAAAAGGTGATTGAGTAGCCTGTGTTGGCTTTAACGGACTTCAATAAGGTATTTCAAGTAGATTGTGATGCAAGTGGAATTGCAATTGGAGCAGTATTAAGTCAAGAAGGAAGACCAGTAGCTTATTTTAGTGAGAAGTTGAGTGATGCTAGGAAAAGGTATTAAGTGTATGACCAAGAGTTCTATGCCATAGTTCAAGCCTTGAAGAAGTGGAGACATTACTTTTTGTCTAAGGAGTTTGTGTTGTATACAAATCATCAAGCATTGCAATATTTGAATAGTCAAGGTAAGTTGAATCAGAAACACATGAGATGGGTGGAATTATTGTAGACTTATACTTTTGTTTTGAAACATAGGAGTGGAAAGTCAAATAAAGTTCCTGATGCTTTGAGTAGGAGAAGGAATTTACTGTTAGAGATGAGAGGGGAGGTATTAGGCTTTGAGGAATTGAAGAACATGTATGAGGAATACTCAAATTTTGTAGAACCTTGGATATCTTGTAAAGAACCAGTCTCAGAGGATAGGAGTCAATGTTTGGATTATTTCATTCAGGAGGATATGTTGTTTAGAGGAAATCAGTTGCGTATACCCCAAAGTTCAATGAGGGATAACTTGGTGAAAGAGAAACATAGTGGAGGATGGGCATGAAACTTTGGAGTTGATAAGACACTAGCATTGGTAAGTGAGAATTACTTTTGGCCTCAGATTCATAAGGATGTTAGGAAATTTGTGCAGAGTTGTAGAGTTTGTCAAGTTGCAAAAGGGAGTAGTCAAAACGTTGGATTGTATAAGCCCTTGACAATTCCAGAGAGACCTTGGGAGGATATTGTTAGCAATCATATATGCACCCCGTCATATTTCCAGAAATCAGACTATCTGTTGCAACATTGGAACTCTTTCTAGACGTGGGTGGTCTATAAGGAAAGAGAATCTCCAGAGCGATCCGGTTCTTCGTATAATGATCCTATTCTAAAATCTTCTTGGAAAAGAGATAGAGAGAAAAAAAGAACTTAAAATTTATGACTTTGAAATGACTTTTAATATTGAATGATGAAATACTAACTATTCTGGATTTTCCTCACAAATAGTGCTCAGAAAACTAACAAAGATATCACAACCTCTCAAAAACAAATTTACATAAGTACTTTGCATTAAGGTCTATTCAAAAACACAACATGCAACCTGTATTTTTGACATTTTCTGCATCAAACTACAACCTAGGACATAACAAGGATTTCTCAAATTGAAAATCACAAGAATAACATCAACTGAACTGTAAATGGACACAAAATATGATAGGTAGGAATGTTGTTCTTCTATTCACTGTAGGAGTATGCCAAAACAATCTCACTGAGTACAAAAATAGTTTAAGCTCAAAAATGTGTAAGAGCCAAAACAAACGGAACTAGAAAACCCTAAATTTTCTCCAAAGATATGTGTTTCAAACCCTAATCCAAGCTCTTGAAAAAAGCTCAAGGAAAAGGTCCCAAAAATAATGCAACAAGTTGGCATAAAAGTGGAAAGCCACACTTTTTCCATGCATCAACTGTCAAGCCTCTAAAAAAAGCAAAAAATTGCTTTTAAAGCAATGAAAACACTTTATCTCTCCAACTGAAAACCCAATTCCGACCAAGGAGAAAAGTCAACCTTAACTGCTAAAAATAGCAAGAAAACAAAGCAATTTATAAAGCATTGCTTTGCTTCTGCTTTACAACATGTAGTTTTACAATTATTCCATTTTACAATTAAATATTTTTTTAAAAATCTTTTGCAAACAACTGCTTATATCTCCCTTTACAAGTTTTGATTTTCTATAAAAAATCATAAAATTACAATATTGTCCCTTGCATGTTTTAATTGTTTTCTCTAAAAACAATTAAAATAAAATGAACCCTAGGAATTAACCCTAATCCCAAGGCATATTACCAAGACCTATCTATTCTTTATAAAACCCATTTGATAATGATGAATATCACTAAGGCAAAATAGTTCAATTAATTTCTAAAAAATTAATCAAAAGAATCTAAGGCATAAAGCCTTCCCAAAGGTATAACTATAAAATGAATGCCTTAGAATAAATAAGTCGACCATCATGGCATATTACTTTGGTATTAATAAATATTTTGAAACTTAAATAGCACCCCTAAAGTCGACTTAGGGATTTGGGAAACCCTAAAAACAAAACCAAGGAATATCCTAACATTTCGCATCATTTGCAAAAGGAGACTAGGAAAGAAATGCTCTACAGCCGCCGCCATGTTTATGCTCGATTTGAACCAAGAAATTCTTTGAAACTTCTGATCTCTCTTCCATCTTGGTTGCCATTTCTTTTGAGACTACATGGTAAGTTGATTTTCCTTCATTATAAGGCTTCCTCTTTGGTTTTGAAAGGCAAGTAAAACCTCTAGAGGCCACGAATTCTCCTCTTCCATCTCTAATTTTCCTTGTATATTCTTTTCCTGTGCTTGCTTAACACTACCTTGGGCGCCATGAGAGAGCTCGACCCAAGCATTGTGAGCTCCAAATGAGCTGGGCGCGGCCTGTGAGCTTCTTGAACAACAAACACAAGGGTAAGTTCCTCTTTGCTCACTATTTTTTTTTGTACTCCTCTCTCCCACTAAAGCCTATGAGCTTTACTTTTAAAAAATGATTGTTATTTTTAGAAAAAATGTAGGCCTGTTGACTGGCCGCGCCATGGGCAATCTATCAAGAGCTTTATGAATACATTGGGTTCGACCCATGATGGAACTTACTTCCCTCTGCATTTTAATCTTAAAACTCTCTCATGGGTACCTAAAAAAAATGGAGTATATGTCTTTAAATTCAAAACCCCAATATGGGTACCCAGAAAAAAGAGCAAGAATCTACATATTTATGTATTCTGGGTCTTCTCAAAATTTGAGCTCAACTCCTTCATTGCATTTCAATTGAATTATGAAATCTGTAAAAAAACCCTAAGTGGGTAAATGCTGCTTTAAAAAGACTACATTTCTGAGACAAACAAAACATATGGGTATCTATGATTTTGAATAACCATCCATGGCTCTGGCAATTTCTTTATCTCTAAGAAATAACATATTTAAACTTGCTCAGTTTATTTCCAGTTTACTGCATTTCCTAATGAAACCCCATGTGAGTATCTGTTGTATATGAATAAAATATGTTTTCAAGCAAAATTTGTATGTGGGTTTTTGTAAAACCTGAAAAGAAATTCCTCCATTTCTATATTTTGTCAAAACCCCAAACAAGGGTAAACTATTTTTGAAGAAAATGATTAAAATTTTGTATATGGGTATTTGCTATTTGTGAAGAAAATGCATCTCTTAATGTATTTTTGCTGAAAGCCCTCACACGGGTTCATGGAATTTTGAAAATGTATTCTTTGTTTATATTTTCAATTGTCATCTCCATGCTGTTTCTTCCTTGCACACATAAATCTTCTTGATCAAAACTATAAATTACTTGTTCACCTGTACGATGCAGTTGTTCTCTTTCTCTAATGCATCCATTTTATTTAATGCAACATCTACCTTAAATCATTGCAACCCCATGAACTGCATTCTCTCTTACAACCAATTAACACTTGTAGAAGCACTTACTGCATGCCTTGTCATTCTCAGCTAAACATAAACTGATTGTTTTGTTAGTCATTTGCATTTTGGCAACAAAATCTTCATGAACTTACCTATTCTTGACATAAACCCCATAATTTGCACTGTTCACTATCATTGTTAAGAGATAGGACACTGCTGTTCCAAAATAGAAAAAATGAAACAACACTACAAAGTGAACAGTCTTAAAGAATAGCAAAAAATAATATTTGAAACAACAGCTCAAAACATGACAGCTTGATAATTTCAGCTAAAAAGGGTTGTCCAATCAACATTCATTTGCATTCTTCACTTCTATATGTTGATCTGATTGAGCGGATTAAACCCACTGTTCACCTATAGCTTTCAGAAAACATTTACATGATTGTTATGAATGCATAGTTGGTTTAATGGCTTGATGGATAACTTTGCTTTACCCTCTTAGTTGCACTTCCTTTCTTGATGACAACGATGATTGCAATTACTCTCTTGTCCCTCTTGTGACATATAAGGGCACCATGCCGGGCTCTACCCTTGTGGGAGCCCATTTTTCCCCACATGCTTGGTCTTCGAAGATAAACAACTACATGGCTTTTCCTATACCTGCACAAGGAAACAAATAGTGTTAGCATAAAAAAACAATATACCATGTTTGTGTTGATGTTTCTCCTTCGGCTCATATCTCTGCACTTTACTTGATTGTTTCAATGCATGATCAGTAGCATATTATATTATCGTTGATGGTTCATATAGGTATTATTCATAGTCAGAGCTTCTGACATCCCTCTCTTCCTTCCTACAGGTCAACGAAGCTCGAAGAAAGACAAATGGTGCACCACTTCTGCGTCGGTCATCAGCCAATCAGGCAAAGATGATTATATTTATACTTATGTGATTTTTTCTTTATGCATCTTCCATAGTGTAGTGTGCTACTTATGATGCACTGTGACAGTCACATCCATGACTTGTGTGGATATCTGATTTTATCCTTTCTGGTTTTCATTTGGAAAAGAAAAAATGTATCTTAATGCAAATTTGTATTAGCATTTGTATTCTCGCAATAAAATGAAATTTTGTAAATATGAATCACTTTATGAAATGAATGAAAGCATTTGAAAAGCTTCATTGTTTAATGCTTTGTCCTGTACTTCATTGGACTGTAAAATACCGAATAGCAAGTTCTGAAACTCCAATTCCTCTTTTCAAAGCATAACTGCCAATTAATGAACTAAACGAAGTGCAAAATAACACTCAAGCATATTCAGAAATAACTGTATTTCACTTTTAAATATAACAACATTTAAATCAGCTCCACCATTTGAGCTGTAGCGAAATATTGGTAACATTTTGGTGATTTCTGCTAGATGCTTACCAGCTAAGGATAGATCAGTTGCCTTTAAAAACTCCATTGGGTGCGGAGTCAAAACTGCCCCTTCATGAACTCAGAAAACTGAAACAGCAACTCCAAAAACAACAGCAAAACAAACAAACAAAGCGGAAAGCAAACTAACAGGCCCTGATGGCAAACAAAACAATGCGCAACAATGCTTAGGGAAAGAAAAACTACTGAAAATAAATGTGCGTAACACACTTATTTGTAACAACTACTCTATTTATTTACAAGATAGAACTTATCTCAGAGGCAATGTTTGAGGTGGATCCCGTTAACTGGGATAGATAGCACCTCTCCAGCCAGCTTTGAAAGCTGGAAAGCATTGTGCTCCTTGCACTCCATGATTACATAAGGCTAGTCCCAAATTGCATCGAACTTGGAATGTCGTTCAGGTCTGCTCTTGTATTCATTCCACTTGAAGAACAAATCACCAATGATAAACTCCCGTGGTCTTGCCTTCTTATCAAAAGAGCTCTTTATCTAAGCTTGATGTATTTCAAGCTGTTTGAAAGCTTCTCTCTTAGTTTCCTCAAGCTTTACCAACTGTGCAAACCGCACTTCAAGAGGCTGCTCATTCAGGAATTCCAGATCTTTCACATAACTTAAAGTTGACAGCTCAATAGAAATGGGTAGCTTAGCTTCTTTACCATAAGCAAGTACATAAGGAGAACAACTAGTGGCCCTTTTAGGTGTCACTCTGTTAGCCCAAAGGGCTAACTTGAGCTTTTTGTGCCATGTTCGTTGATTTTCCTCGACAGTCTTCTTGATTATCCATAGCAGATTCTTATTTGTAGATTCTGCCTGTCCGTTACCCTATGGATAATAGTTATAAGATGTATTCAAATAGATGTTATTTCTAACTGACCAATCATAAATTCTTAAACCAATTAAGGCCAAACCATTGTCAGAAATTATAGAATCTGGAGTACCAAATCTTGACACTAAATCTTGATAAAAATTAAGCACAAAAGTCTCATTTGCTTCCTTTAAAGAAACTACCTCGGTCCATTTATTAAAATAATTTGTGGTGGTCAGTATCCACTTATGACCCACACTTGAAGGTGGATTGATTGGCCCTATAAAATCTAAGCCCCACTTAGCAAAGGGCTGCTCCACTTGAATCAGATGTAGAGGTAAAGCT
Source organism: Sequoiadendron giganteum (assembly GCA_007115665.2). NCBI lineage: Eukaryota > Viridiplantae > Streptophyta > Pinopsida > Cupressales > Cupressaceae > Sequoiadendron > Sequoiadendron giganteum. The sequence goes on along the minus strand of CM021104.1, from coordinate 390,413,583 downwards.
GCAAGCTTTTATTTTCCTGAAAACAGAGCATATTTTTCACATTTTTGGACCCAAGCAATGGCATCCTTGAACAAATTTGGCCAATAATAACTAGCCCACATGATTTTCAGGGCTGTTGTTCTTGTAGCAAAGTGGCCTCCTGAAGGCCCATCATGAAATTCTGCTAAAATCTTATCAACTCAGTCAGGTTCAATGCATCGTAACAAAACACCTTGAAAATATCTTCTATACAGAATGCCATCAATAATTGCAAAAGGAATACACTGCAATCTGTAATACCTCCTTTTTTCTCTGTCTAGACCTTCGAGACATTCGCCGATTTCAAATAAAGCATCATTTGCTACACCCAGGTAGCAACAGGAACTAGAACAACAATTGCATCATCATTGTTTAGCACCGTGCCAACCTTTTCAGTCTCCTCTAGGCTGCTGCCCACTATGTTTTCTGCAATCTGTTCACACAAACCCTTACCTCTAACAAGCTTGGTTATTTTAATATCTATGTCAAACTCCATGACCTTGGTTATCCAACCAACACGCTCATCATTAATTTCGTGGTTCAACAAGAAATCTTTAATAGTTGAATGCGCAACCAACAAATGAATCTTATTGTTTGACAACATATGTTTGAATTTTTTTAAAGTTCTTACAACAACAAACACATGCTTCTCGACAAAGGAATACTTTACCTCATAATCATGAAGTACCTGGCTGAAAAAGGCCACTGGTTGCTCCAAACCTTCATCGTTCTGCTGGCAAAGCATTGCAGAAATGGTATCAACTCCTCCAAATGCGTAAAGGATGAAATATCTGTCATACTTTGGATTAATGAGGGTAGGGGTAGTTGTGAAATCTTCTTTGATATGATCAAAACTCCTTTTACCTTCCTTGGTCCAGGTGAAAGGTATATTCTTTTTCAACATAAGAGTGAGAGGTTGCAGCAAAGTTGCTATATTTGGTATGAACCTCCTCACAAAATTTATTGTTCCAAGAAAGCTTTGTAAGCCTTTCTTGTGAGCTGGCAATGGCAATTCAAGAATTGCAAAAATCCTTTCAGAATCTATGGAAATGGCTTGCTTTGAAACAATGTGTCCAAGGAGTTTACCTTCGTGTACAAAAAAAATACACTTCTTCGGATTAAGAGACACTCTAAACTCCCTGCATCTCTGAAAAATCTGTTCTAAATGATCAAGATGTTCATTAGCATTTTTGGAAAAATAGTAATATCATCTAAATAAACCAAAATGATCTTGTTCATGAGGCCGTGAAAGGCCATATCCATCACTTGCTGAAAAGTTGCTCCAGCGTTGGATAAGCTGAAAGACATCCTTTTGTAGACCATCGTGCCCCACTTAGTCATGAATGTTGTTTTGAATTGATCCTATTGCTTAACCAGAATCTAGTTCTAACCTGAATAACCATTTAGCAAAGAAAATATGTTAGAACCAGAAACCACCTGTAAACTTTTCTCCATGGAAGGGAGTGGGTAGTGGTTTTTCAGTGACACTCTCTTTAAATCTTGGAAATCAACAGATAATCTGATCTCACCACTTTTCTTCCTAACTAGAACCAGGTTTGAGACCCAAGAAGTATGCTTGATGGGAAAAATGATACCACTTTCAACTAATTTATTCAGTTCAGCTTTCATAAGGTGCTCTAATTTGGGATTGAGAGGCCTCTGTTTCTGCCTTACTGGTTTTGCAGCAAGCTCTAATTCAATAGTATGTTGGGATAATTTTGGGTCAAACCCCTTCAAATCCTTATAGTCCCAAGCAAAAATATCACTAAATTTCTGACATAACAAAATAAAATCTTGTTGTTCCTCTTTATTACATACCTTTCCCAGCTTGAGAAGCTTACCTTTGAAGATTTCGATTGCTTCATAGTGTTCCTATTTAATAGTCAGGCTGCACTTGTCTCTCCTCATCTGGTCATCTGAATTGAATGCAGATTCCAAAGTCACCAAACCCCTTGGCAGCTTGTTAGTCCTCAACTACACAATCTGATTGTCATACTGCTGTTGCCATTTCTGCTGGTTTCCATTTGCAAACTCAGCTTCAGTAATTAAAAAATTTACAATTTTCTCATCACTATCAAAAACCTGCCAACTCACATTATTATTAGGAACAGAAGGTCTGATGACTATCTTTACATATTGATGCGCCTCTACATTGTGAATTTGATTTGGAATATCAAACTGAGCCCCTATAGCAGCAAACCTATCTGCATGCTTATTCTCATTTCTAGGAACTAAATAGATATTAAAAGCATCAAGATCTTCTATTAAATCCCATACACGATGCTTGTATTTCTTAAGCAAATCATTCTTTGTAGCATTTAGATTTTTGACCTGATTCATGATTAACTCAGAATCACCATAAACATGCAAACATTTGATACCTTTTTTTCGGGCCCACTCAAGGCCGTGCACAATTGCCTCGTATTCAGCTGTATTATTTGTACAGTTGAATGCAAATCTAAAAGCAGAGTAATAATTTTCTCCTTCTGGTGAAATCAACATGGCCCCGCCACTAGCACCTACACTACTCCTCGAACCATCAAAATAGAGTCTCCAAAGTTCATTTTCCTGCCCTGCAAGTTGTACTTCCCTTTTGATCAGGTTAGACATATCAGAATCAGGTTCACGAATCATGTAAACCCCTAATCCTACGTCATCTGTATGCTGGAAGGGATCAAGCTCGTGATCTTTGACTGCCCATTCATCTAGATTTATACTTTCTACATGGGTTGTGGTCTGATATCATGGTTTGCTCCTCCAGTATAGGGGTGACGCAGAGGTTAACATTTATAGGACTCAAAATGTATGGTTCAATGTGGTCTTTGGCTAAAGGCTCAGACTTTTTGGTTACCTTTGTAACATACCTTGTTCTAAAAAATAGATGAGACCAGTCAGATGACAAGAAACCCCCCAACTTGGATGTAAAATCCCTTAATAAGAAAATGGCAAAGTGTGGTGGAAAATCGATTACATGTATGTCTTGATGAATCACAAAACTAGGAGATGCGTGCAAGGTAAGGGCTAATTTTTTTACTATACTAGTAGGTCTAACAACAGACCCATCTAATTGAACTACACCCTTCTATGGGTTGGGTTCATAGATAAGACCTAAAGCATCAACTACTTTTTTAGGCATGACTGAGCTACTTGCTCCAGAATCAACCATGCAATTATGCACTAATTTATCCCCAATGATCAAAGTCAAATAAAATGGGGGAGGCTTTACTTCCTTACCTTTCTATTTGCTTTTACCTTCCAAACTGTTAGTGAACACTGCTTTGGTAGCACCTTGATTGGTATCATCAGAAATAGACAACTCAGCTAAAGCATCCTGCAACAAACCTTTCTGACCTAGGATGTGGAAAGCATCTAATACATACATGCTGACAGTAGTCTTTCTGAGGTGCTCAACAATATTAAAGGAAGTAGTATTTACCTTCTGCTAGTTTTTTGAAACAACATCATTCTGCTTTTGCAAGGGCTGCAAATGTGTCTTTAACTATTCTTTGCCAAGTATTTCTTGGCCCTTTTGTAAAAACTGCACCTTGGATTGTGTTGCAACATTAGTACTAGATGTATAAACCGGTTGTTTATCTTTCATAGGTTGCTGCTGTGAACTTCCAGCTTGCTGTCCTAGGTCCATTGCTCTCTTTTTCGATCTTGTGTTGGCTACAATAGAAGAAACTTGTTGATCCTGGCCATTCATGCCACATAACTTAGAACTCTGCCAGTTTGGCAAAGCGACCTCAAAACCTTCTCGCTGTTCCAAGTTTTGATTTGAAACACTTTTTGAACCTATATAACTGTTTTGAACGATCAAAGCCTGATTCCTCATGCCATTATCACACATTGATTGGTTATGGGACTGGTTGCATGGATAACACTAATCACAATCTTGGGCGATATTATTCTGAGGTACGAGCTCCTTTGACGAACTGGTTGTGTTTGTGTTGTATGGTTGGAAGGGTCTCGGGTTAAAATTTCTCTTTTGGCCCTGGTAATCATTCTGAAAAGCAGGCCTATTAGGTTGGTTCTGGTGATAAGTGGCTTGATAAGGTTTATGTTCATGACCTACTTGCTTTTTAATGCTCACCAGATCATTCTCGAAGGTCTATACTCTTAATCTTCTGGCTTTCTTGGTTTTGAGTTGGAGCAGCAACTTGCTATGCTGTGGTATGATAACCTATTGCTGGGTTAGCAGGAAAATTAGCTAAGGGGGGTAAAGCAGTAGGGGTAGGTGGCTGTATCTCAGGAAACAACGACATATGAGGTCTAGGAGCTATATCTCTAGCCCGAATAAGGCAATTTTCAGCTCTAATGGTGATATCGTAAGCATCAGGGAGCATATGCCCACCCATAGACTGGGTCATAACTAAAATTTTACAATTCAAAGCCTTCAAGTAAAATAGAAAAGCGTGAGCTGGTAAAGGCCTTACCATTACAGGAATTCTAGCCCAAGTCCTCTAAAAATGGTGATTGAAATCCTCTAAATGTTCGTGTGGTGCTCTCTAAATTGTGCTTAGTTGTTCTAACAGGGACAAATTGTCAGACTTATCAACAAAAAAATGGTACAGACCATTACCCAGTGCATCCCATGTTGTAATAGAGTTGGCTGCGAGGCCTCTAAACCACTATAATGCTTTACCCTTGAGCGATGCAGCCAAGATCCTCAATGCAACGTTCTCCTGCATGATGTTATGAACTGAGCATAAGGTAGACACATCATGAATGTGCTCCACCAGTGTTGTGTGATCTTCTCCAGTGAAGAATGGCAGGCTTATAAGGGTTGCAACCAAGATGTTGTCATGTTGAGTGATGTATGATGGATTGCCTCCATTAAATGGTGTGAACGGATGCTGCCTTGGCACTGCCATTAGCGGTATCTGTGATATAGGAATGGGTACTCTTGGTGATAAAACTAGAGAGCTGAAAACTGAAGGTGTTGACTTTGACCTCACTGGCGCTTCAAACAACCTCCTTGTTATTCTGCCAACTCTTCATGGTGGGGACAACTCTCGGTATCAGAAAGGTGTAGCACTTGATATGGTTTGTACCTTTCTCATGTGTGGGCTGCACTAGATTTGCATGCAAAAAATTAGAAGTTGGAGTCACCAGGTATATTTGAACAAGCCTCCAAAAGGCTGAGAAATCTGCTGCATACACCAAACAACAAATTTTGAAAATTAAATTCTTTGAAAATAATTTTCAGACTGTCCCACCAAGCGTGCCAAAAACTGTTAGCAATCAGATATGCACCCTGTCAGATTTGTAAAAATCAGACTATCTATTCAAAATTGAAACTCTTTCTAGACGTGGGTGGTCTATAAGGAAAGAGAATCTCCAAAGTGAGCCGATTCTCTGTATAATGATCCTATTCTTAAATCTTCTTGGAAAAGAGATAGAGAGAAAAATAGTACTTAAAATTTATGACTTTGAAATGACTTTTAATATTGAATGATGAAATATTGACTATTCTGGATTTTCCTCACAAATAGTGCTTAGAAAACTAAAAAAGATATCACAACCTCTCAAAAACAAATTTACATAAGTACTTTGCATGAAGGTCTATTCAAAAACACAACATGCAACCTGTATTTTTGACGTTTTCTGCATCAAACTACAACCTAGGACATAACAAGGATTTCTCAAACTGAAAATCACAAGAATAACATCAACTGAACTGTAAATGGACACAAAATATGATAGGTAGGAATGTTGTTCTTCTATTCACTGTAGGAGTATGCCAAAACAATCTCACTGAGTACAAAAACAGTTTCAGCTCAAAAATGTGTAAGAGCCAAAACAGACTGAACTAGAAAACCCTAAATTTTCTCCAAAGATATATGTTTCAAACCCTAATCCGAGCTCTTGAAAAAAGCTCAAGGAAAAGGTCCCAAAAATAATGCAACAAGTTGGCATAAAAGTGGAAAGTCACACTTTTTGCATGCATCAACTGTCAAGCCTCTAAAAAAAGCAAAAAACTGAATTTAAAACAATGAAAACACCTTATCTCTCCAATTGAAAACCCATTTCTGACCAAGGAGAAAAGTCAACCTTAACTGCTAAAAATAGCAAGAAAACAAAGCAATTTATAAAGCATTGTTTTCCTTCTGCTTTACAACATGCAATTTTACAATTATTCCATTTTACAATTAAAGAGTTTTTAAAAAATCTTTTGCAAACAATTGCTTATATCCCCCTTTACAAGTTTTGATTTTCTATAAAAAATCATAAAATTACAATATTATCCCTTGCATGTTTTAATTGTTTTCTCTAAAAACAATTAAAATAAAATGAACCCTAGGCCTTAACCCTAATCCCAAGGCATATTACCAAGACCTATCTATTCTTTATAAAACCCATTTGATAATGATAAATATCACTAAGGCAAAATAGTTCAATTAATTTCTAAAAACTTAATCAAAAGAATCTAAGGCATAAAGCCTTCCCAAAGGTATAACTATAAAATGAATGCCTTAGAATAAATAAGTGGACCATCATGGCATATTACTTTGGTATTAATAAATATTTTGAAACTTAAATAGCACCCCTAAAGTCGACTTAGGGATTTGGGAAACCCTAAAAACAAAAACAAGGAATACCCTAACATTTCACATCATTTGCAAAAGGAGACTATGAAAGAAATGCTTTGCAGCCACTGCCATGTCTATGCTCGATTTGAACAAGGAAATGCTTTGAAACTTCTAATCTCTCCTCCATCTTGGTCGCCATTTCTTCTGAGACTACATGGTAAGTTGATTTTCCTTCATTATAAGGCTTTCTCTTTGGTTTTGAAAGGCAAGTAAAACCTCTAGAGGCCGCGGCTTCTCCTCTTCCATCTTTGATTTTCCTTGTATATTTTTTTTCCTGTGCTTGCTTAACATTCCCTTGGGCACCATGAGAGAGCTCGACCCAAGCATTGTGAGCTCCAAATGAGCTGGGCGCGGCCTGTGAGCCTCTTGAACAACAAACACAAGGGTAAGTTCCTCTTTACTGTCTATTTTTTTTTACTCCTCTCTCCCACTAAAGCCTATGAGCTTTACTTTTAAAAAATTATTGTTATTTTTAGAAAAAATGCAGGCCTGTTGACTGGCCGCGCCATGGGAAAGCTATCAAGAGCTTTTTGAATACATTGGGTTCGACCCATGATGGCACTTACTTCCCTCTGCATTTTAATCTTAAAAATATCTCATGGGTACCTAAAAAAAATGGAGCATGTTTTTAAATTCAAAACCCCAATATGGGTACCCAGAAAAAAGAGCAAGAATCTGCATATTTATGTATTCTGGGTTTCTCAAAATTCGATCTCGACTCCTTCATTGCATTTCAATTGAATTTTGAAATCTGTAAAAAACCCCTAAGTGGGTAAATGTTGCTTTAAAAAGACTACATTTTTGAGACAAACAAAACATATGGGTATCTGTGATTTTGAATAACCATCTAGCAATTTCTTTATCTTTGAGAAACAACATATTTAAACTTTCTCCGTTTATTTCTAGTTTACTGCATTTCCTAATGAAACCCCATGTGGGTACCTATTGTAAATGAATACAAATTTTTTTCGAGCAAAATCTGTATGTGGGTTTTTGTAAAACTTGAAAAGAAATTCCTCCATTTCTTTATTTTGTCAAAACCCCAAACAAGGGTAAACTATTTTTGAAGAAAATGATTAAAATTATGTATATGGGTATTTTCTATTTGTGAAGAAAATGCATCTCTTAATGTATTTTTGCTGAAAGCCCTCACACGGGTTCATGAAATTCTGAAAATGTATTCTTTGTTTATATTTTCAATTGTCATCTCCATGCTGTTTCTTCCCTACACACATAAATCTTCTTGATCGAAACTGTAAATTACTTGTTTACCTGTATGATGCATTTGTTCTCTTTCTCTTTTATAAGTTAATGCATCCATTTTATTTAATGCAACATCTACCTTAAATCATTGCAACCCCATGGACTGCATTCTCTCTTACAACCAACTAACACTTGTAGAAGCACTTATCGCATGCCTTGTCATTCTCAACCAAACATAAACTGACTGTTTTGTTAGTCATTTGCATTCTGGCAACAAACTCTTCATGAATTTACCTGTTCTTGACATAACCCCCATAATTTGCACTGTTCACTATCATTGTTAAGAGATAGGACACTGCTGTTCCAAAACAGAAAAATGAAACAACACTACAAAGCAAACAATTTTAAAGAATAGCAAAAAACAATATTTAAAACAGTAGCTCAAAACATGACAGCTTGATAATTTCAGCTAAAATAAGCTGTCCAATTAGCATTCATTCGCATTCTTCACTTCTATATGTTGATCTGATTGAGCAGATTAAACCCACTGTTCACCTGTAGCTTTCAGAAAGCATTTACATGATTGTTATGAATGCACAGTTGGTTTAATGGCTTGATGAATAACTTTGCTTTACCCTCTTAGTTGCACTTCCTTTCTTGATGACAATGATGATTGCAATTACTCTCTCGACCCTCTTGTGACATATAAGGGCAGCATGCCGGGCTCTACCCTTGTGGGAGCCCGTTTTTCCCTACATGCTTGGTCTTCAAAGATAAACAACTACATGGATTTTCCTATACCTGCATAAGGAAACAAACAATGTTAGCATAAAAAACAATATATCATGTTTGTGTTGATGTTTCTCCTTCGGCTCATATCTCTACACTTTACTTGATTGTTTCAATGCATGATCAGTAGCATATTATATTATCGTTGATGGTTCATATAGGTATATTCATAGTCAGAGCCTCTGACATCCCTCTCTTCCTTCCTACAGGTCAACGGAGCTTAAAGAAAGACAAATGGTGCACCACTTCTGCGTCGGTCATCATCCAATCAGGCAATGATGATTATGTTTATACTTATGTGATTTTTTATTATTCATCTTCCATAGTATAGTGTGCTGCTTATGGTGCACTGTGACAGTCACATCCACAACTTGTGTGGATATCTTATTTTATCCTTTCTGCTTTTCATTTGGAAAAGAAGAAATGCATCTTAATGCAAATTTGTATTAGCATTTATATTCTCGCAATCAAATGAAATGTTGTGAATATGAATCACTTTATGAAATGAATGAAAGCATTTGAAAAGATTCATTGTTTAATGCTTTGTCCTGTACTTCATTTGACTGTAAAATACTGAATAGAAAGTTCTGAAACTTTGATTCCTCTTTTCAAAGCATAACTATCACTTAATGAACTAAACGAAGTGCAAAACAACACTCAAGCATATTCAGAAATAATTGTATTTCACTTTAAATATAACAACATTTAAATCAACTCCACCATTTGAGCTGTAGTGAAATATTGGTAACAAATATCAACATGGATTTCATACTTGGTTTGCCGAAGACACAAAGAGGTAATGATTTTGTATTTGTGGTGGTAGAAATTTTTTCTAAGATGACACATTTCATACCTTGTAAGAAGAAAATAGATGTAGTACATGTGGGAAACCTATTTTTCAAGGAAGTGGTTAGATTACATGGATTACCTAGGAGTATTGTTTCAGACAGAGATATAAAGTTTGTTGGTTACTTTTGGAAGACACTTTGGAAGAAGTTGAAGATAGATTTGAAGTTTAGTTCTACTTTTCACCCACAAATTGATGGATATACAGAGGTAGTAAACAAGAGTTTGGGGAGCTTGCTAACATGTTTGGTTGGAGAGAAGACCAGAAGTTTGGATTTAGTCCTTGCTCAAGGAGAGTTTGCCTACAATAACTCAGTGAACAAGAGTACTGGAAAAACACATTTTGAGATTGTTACTAGAGTTCATCCTAGAGGTATATCAGAATTATGAGACATCAATAAGGAAGATAAAAGGAGTGCAAAAGTAGAGGAATTCGTAGAACATATGAAGAAAGTGCATACTCAAGTAAAGCAACAATTGGAAGATATGAACCGAAAGTATAAGGAACGAGCAGATGAAAAGAGGAGACATAAGGAGTTCAAAATTGGAGATGAAGTGATGGTGTATTTGAGGAATGAAAGATTTCCAGTTGGCACATACAATAAGATCAAGATGAGGAAGTTTGGACCCTGTAGGATTTTGAAGAAATTTGATTTAGGAAATGCATATGAAGTAGAGTTACCAGATGGCATGGGTATATCACCTACATTCAACATTATAGATCTACATCAGTACCATGAAGTAGAATTTAGTGAAGATAGTAAAGAAAAATTGGAAGGACAACTTCCTAAACAATAATCAGATGAGGTAGAAGATATTTTGGATGTCAGAGAAGGGAGGAAAATGCGTGGGAGACAGTACAAAGAATATCTCGTGAAATGGAAAGGTAGACCAGAGGAGGATTCTTCTTGGATTTCTTAGGCTGAGGTAGACCGTATTAGTTTTCCTTTAGCCCCAAATAAGTGAGGGACTCACTTTTCAATAACCCTAGATGTCTGATGCAAGAGCATCCTTGGTTCTTGGTAATCTTGCATCAACCAAAAATATTTTCATTCAATTTTGTTCTTATTTAGTTCAAGTTGTCAGATTCGGTATTTTATCATGTTTGCTCACCAAACCCTATGGATCTATGTTTTCATTGTGTACATGTTCATTTTCCTAATTCCAATATTTTAGCTTGATTGGATCTTTTTTCGACAAGTTATCGCTTTTGGATTAACTGACAATTTTGGAACTGGCCCTAAAATAATTTCAAACCTAACGTCTAGTTTGATCGATCGTGGATCTTTCTCGTAGCTTGTGGATCCTTGCGAGGTGTTTCAAATTGTTTCATGGAGTGTCCTCGACCTTAATTTTAGGTCCACACTTCATCATATGTACCTACCATGGAGAAATTCAAATTTGAGGCCGACCTGTTCATGCACATGTTACGTTTCCTTCATCGAAGATTGTAATGATCTTTGGTCGATGCGAATGTTTCTAGATCTGTGGATATGACATAAATCTTGTAATAGATCATTAGAATAGTAATTAATCTAGATCAAGATGATGAAGACAAATATAGAATTCAGTCTATAAGATTTTTACTCGCATATAGGAATACTGCATTTTGAGCATGTTGTATCAGGCCTGTGAGCCCAATCTGTAAGCCTGGATGTGTCCGACTGTATGTAATTGAATTTTCTGATAATGAGAGTGTTTGAATATGTATTTGCCTCCATATTATATGTTGCTTCTATTGTGTAACTCTTGCTACACGGTCCAGATTGTTCTCTTTGAGGACCCTCCTATCGTGACTACACCAGTAACTAAAGTAATAACATAAATAAATATGTAAAAATTAAAGTGGGGAACAATTACCTTGAGTAGCCCTTTCTCAAGTGACTGTCTCCATAGGATAAACTCAAATCTATCTTTTCAAATCAATGAAACATAATAGTAACTAAAAACATCTTCATTGCATAACACAACATTTCACAATCCAACCAAAATCTTTTAAGATATACTATTCCTGAAATCATAATTAGAAACAAGAGGACTATTTGTGTAAAATAGAAAAACTATTTGAGCATATCTAATTACTATATATGATATGTATGTTATTCTTGACCACCGAACCATATATATATATATATGCGGGGGAGTCTTAGTGAAACAAGGGCTCAAAATAGAAATTCAAATGTAAAGCACCACTCCCTAAGGAATAGAGTGCGACAAAGTCTGCATAACTAAAAACATAACTAAAAAGGTAGAAGAAGTTGATTAGGATTGCAACTCTATTGCAACGATAAAACTAAAATGTAGACTATGGAAACAATCATGTTGGATTCCCAATCATAATAGGTTTCTTCTCCTTCAGTAGTCTTATTAAATGATGTGGTGACTCACAATCATCTTGATAAATAGATGCCTCCAATTCTGCAACTGTTGCATCCTTCTTATTCTAGAACTTCCCTTGCATTGTTGTCTAAAACTCCTTTGGATGCGAGATGCACCCCTTAGTTGTTATGGGCTATAGTCTACTTGCTCTGGCTTCTTGGCTACAAAGAGTTAGTTCATCAAACATATACACAATACTCATAACCATAATTTGAACATAGATATACATTGGATTCCATACATATTCATAAATTAGCTATGCAATTACTAACATACCATAATAATATTTCCATATACTTAAAACCGGGTTCAAGTTGCATGATGATCATAAAAAGATAGTAAAGTTCAAGAATATGTATGAAACAAGTATCTAGAAATGTCTAAAAGTATGTATTAAAACAACAAGAAACTAGCTAATAATTAGCCTCATCATTCCCCCCAACTAGACATTTGCTTGTCCTCAAGCAAAGTAGTTTAAAGACTAAAGGTTATACTACAAGGTCATCTCCTTGAGATTTGTAATCATATCTACTCCTTTCAACCACTTTAACTAAAAACCTCCATGGAATGAAAGTCTTGCCCATCTGACACTCTCAACTTCCTCTTGTTCTTCATTCTTTCACTAGTAGAAAAACATAAATAAATGACTAAAAAACTACTAAAATTGCATATAAATGACCAAAAATTGGTCACATGACTAATAGTAGTTTATTGATTGTCATTTATAACATGACCAAATTTATGACTAAACCATTTTTAGTGATTTATTTGGTCATTTTGATTGATCAATTTGGGCATTTATTTGGTCATTTATTTAGTCATATTTATTCACTGAGCTTGGTCACATGACCATTAATAGTTTATTGCCGATCATTTATAACACAACCAAATTTACAATTAAACCATTTTTAGTCATTTATTAATTATTTTGATCGATCAATTTGGTAGTATATTTTTAGTCATTGATTTAGTCATATATTTTGTCATTTTTATTCATTGATTTCTGTCAATTGGTAGTATATTTATTCACCAATTTCTGTCAATTGGTAGTATATTTAGTCAATTGGTTGTTTATTGAATTGTTTTTGTTCACTGATTTCTACCTAAAAGTGTTAGAAATGAGACAATGCTTTTGAGGTTTAAACATAAAACACAAAAAAACATAATCAATCATTCATTTGCATATTATGAAACAACTATTAAGAAGATAAAATACTGAAATTTTATTGAGAAAAAGGTGTTCTTATAGCAGATACAAGACTTAAATATGTGTCTTTGCTTTAAAAAATGTGTTACAATGTGTTTCTCAGTGCTATGATTGAGAAAACTGAGTTACAATGCTCTATTTTTTGCTTATACAACTCCAAAACATGAAAGAACTACTTGAAAAATAAAGCCTAAGGGTCCTATATCTCATCCCATACATGAAGCCTAAGGGTCCTATGTACATCTTGAATTCCTTCACTAACAAGATGCTCTAAAATTGTGTCAACAATTGAAGCCAATTCCTGAAATAAACAAAGACAAAACAAGAACTGTTAGCTTAATATAAACCTTATGGAAATTGAAAAATATCTTTGGAGATTTTATTCATTACCTTTTACTCGCATTCTTCAACAAGTGGCTCAATAGGAAGGAGATAACGAACATAAAGAATAAGACCTTTGATGAATTTTTCAAGACAATCATCGTCAAACAACTAACAAACAACTAAAGGAGCATTATAAATTTAGTGAAAAAATCATCAATTTCAAAGATCATCAAACTTTATAATGTTAAGTACTAAGAACATAATAAGCTCATATTCAAGTGCACCTTTAGCAACATCATAGCCATAATCAATATTCTCTTGTTCCAGTAGTTTTCCCACTATAACAACACCCTTGACACCAACATTGGAAGCAATTATATGTATAGGAGACTTTAAAAAATGGAAAAAGAGTGATTAAACACTAAGATAAAGCCTGTTTCTAGACATAGACAAAAGAAAGTCTAGGTTAGTAATTTATATCTTTAATGAATTTTGAATTATCTGAACTCCAATATTTTAGTCAAAGTTGGTTGTAGGAATTGTATCTGACTCTTTTGTTGCATAGAGAAGAGCAACACCACCACTTGGAATGTATCTTCCAGTAAGCACGGAGCTATAACCTTCCTAGCAAAAATATTGCCATCTCTAATGCTTTAATGAAATTTACAATTTTTTTTACCTGGTAAAATTCCCTTCTCTACTGCTGCCTTCGTTGCATTCAATGCATCAATCACTCTATCTTTTTTCTCTCCAACTTAAAGCTCACTGTCTCCTCCAATCTAAATTAAATAAAAAAGACCAAAAAATATAGATACAATGTATCATCCTAATTTGAAAATATTGAAAATTATCTTTAGAAAACTAATCACAGTTTGATTATAAGTTAAACCTTGAGAACAACAACTCCTCCTGATAGCTTTACCAACCTCTCTTGGAGCTTTTCTTTGTCATAATCAGATGTTCTTGCTTCAATATTAGTATAGCTCTGTGACCAAATATTTTCTTATCCATGCAAAGCATACCAACACAAATATCTTATCAGCTCTATTGTCACCAAGCATTATAGTCTTGCAAAAATATTATCACACTTCACTCTAATAAAACTCACCTACTCACATATCTCTTCAATTTATTTTTTGTCACCACTTCCATTAATAATTATTTTATCATCCTTAGAGACAATCATCTATAATAAAGAACAACTAATCTTATCATACAACAAAATGTTAAAATGACAAAAATAATTTGAGTAACAACACAAAAAAAACCCTGTCCATGGATGACAACAACATTATACGCCTATATACAAGGATACTACTATGTTTACCTACCTTCTTAGCTATTCCAAGCATTCCAAGTTCTACTTTATCAAGCTTCATACCAAGATCCTCTGATATGACTTAAAGATAACTACCAGCCATAAATACTTTTCCTTCAGAAGTGGATAAAACAAAATAGAAAAATACATACAAACTAACTCAATTGAGAAACAAATTTGGTTCAATAGGTGTCACATGAAGAAGCCAAACTTGCATAACAGAAAAGAAACTCCAAAGCCAAAAAAGAGAGTAGATACATAGAAACATAAACCTAACCTGACCACCAGTAAGTGCAACAAGATCCTGCAAGTTATTTTTCACATTTTCACCAAAACCTGGGGCCTTAATAGCACAAACCCGATTCAAATGCAAACATATTTTTAAAATGCTAAGGATTTAGAATTAATTAAAGTTAAAAATAATTTAAAAAGTAAACAAGATTTGAATATAAAAATACACCAACCTTCACCCCTACATGAAGCTTATTCAAGATCAAAGTAGCCAATGCTTCACTCTCTACATCCTCTGCTACAATTAGAAGAGGCCTTTGTTTCTGTGATAAATGCAAGAAGAAATTATGTTATTTGTCTATAATCAAAACATTGATTAAACATAGATAGATATCCTAAGAATCATAAATCAATCTAAGACACCAAAAGACCTCTATCACATGAATATTGAAAAATTCACTCAAACTTCAAGTTTCAATGATCTTAGTTAGAGCATACTATTGTCCAAAGTAAAAACACACTCCAAGACACAATAATACAATTGCATTATGTAGTACTGTGATTCAATTCTCTTCTCTATGCACAAGTAAATACAACACAATGTTATTCACACTTATGATAATCATAAACCCTTGACAATAATAAACTCCATTCACATGAACATTTGCATAACTTGAGCACTATTATAGGGGTTTACACAATACATTCACACTCAAACAAACTTTTGTCACCTGAACATATTTAGTCGATTGCAAGGAAACCATGAATAATGCAAAAACAAAACCATTATATAACCTTCTCCTCTGCAATTTGAATCTCTCTCTTAATGTATACACTTGGAAAGAGTATTAGAACACTGTCTTCTAAACCCTCACTATGAATTTTATTGACAAAGGTATTGAACCATTGTTTTTCCTTGAATCCTCACTGTGAATTGTAGTCATTAAGTCATTTTTTCTGAATCTCTACCCCATGCTCAAGCCACACTTATATAATGATCAAAACTATGATCAAGTTCATTAAACCCTTTCTCCAACATGGCTACCCAAAAACCTGTATGTTACTAAAAATAATCTTTGTCCATGAGTAGTAGATGTTTTCCATGCCCATGAAAGAATCTTCTTTTCCTCAATTGATGTTCCAATATTTCAATGGTTATTGTTATTACCAAAATGAATGAAACCAAGAAAATTGTGCATCAAAGGAAGACATGAAACCAACTCACTAAAGAAACCATGCCACTTGAATTTTGCACCATACAGTAGCCTTTTTCAAACATTGCAAAATTACTGGCATAACACATTAGTCACTATAAGGCCACCAATTTTTTTGATATGAAATGATATGTGCACAAAATGGATTTTGCAAGGAAGCTCTCAAAATATTTAAATTAATGAAGCACTCTGGAACACCGACATTGTAAGATTTTCTTATGCTCTAGATGCATGCTGTCATGTAGGTTTAGTGGATGAGGGCTGCACATACTTCACACATCAATAATCCTTATTGCATTACATATATAGTTGATCATTAGGTGTGCATGGTTGAATTTCGTGCCTGTGCTGGCTATCTTGAGGAAACCCTAAACATTATTACTAATATTCCATTTAAATATAGGACGAGTATTTCAACAACATTTCTTTTTTAGTTAGATCCTAAAAATTCTGCACCTTATGTTCTTCTCTAAAAAATTTGTGTAGAAGCGGGTAGGTGTGGTGAGGTTCAAAGAGCAAGGAGATTGATGAAAGATAGAGGAATTAAAAAGATAATTGCATGTAGTTGGATTAAAGGGCATAAAATGGTACATGATTTTTTGTGTAGGAGACATATCACATCCACAAACATGGGAGAGCTATGCAAAATTGGCGAAATTGGCTTGGAAAATGAAGGTAGCAAGGTATTTCTAGATTCAAGACTTTTACTAAATAATGTGGAATAGAAGAAAAAAATTTATTTATCTGCCACCATAGTGAAAAATTAGCAATTGCATTTGGTTTGTTAAACATGACCCTTGGTACAACTATTAGAGTTGTTAAGAACCTTTGAGTATGTTCTAATTTTTACATTGCATCTAAATTCATCTCCGAGATTGTTGCAAGAGAAATTGTTTTGAGAGATGTGAACCATTTCCATCATTTTAAATAGGGACAATGTTCTTGTGGAGAATATTGGTGATGGTAAATGAAACAATCTAAAAAATAGGCTTGCACTATAATAATGTGCAATACATCAAATATCTAGTAATAACGAAGGGACATCCATCAAAGCATAACATCAGGGAGTTTTTTGTCATATATTGTAGTTACAAGTGCTCTGCTAGACATACATGAAAATTTGGAAGCATAGACAAGGCAAGCAAACTGTTTCAAAAAATTCCTCAAAGAAAAGTGATATCATGGAATGCTGTGATTAAAAGATATGTTCAAAATGGGTTTTTCTAAAAAGTCCTTAGAATTTTTTAAGAAAATGCAACCAGTGGGTGTAAAGCCCAACTCCTCAACCTTTAAAAGCATCCTTCCTACTTGACTGTGAATTGGAGCTTTGGATGAGGATATGAACATCCATCAAAAGCATCTTTGGAAGTGGATTTTTATTAGATATTGTAGTTGCAAGTTCCACTTTGGATCACCAAAGCCTTCACAAATTTTTTTGCACAAAATTCAATAATGAAGAATTTATGCACAAATTCTCTTTTGAATGATTTCAAATTGTGATCAATTTATTTGTAGCTTATAATGCGTACCTAATCGATTTATTTTCTTTTTATACTTGTTCCCAACGACTTGGAGATTCATTACCTGCACTTTCTTGTCTCACCCTTTATGCACCAATGGCTCATTTTGTGTAAATTTATTAAAGACTATCCTATATTTAATCAATTTAACCTTGTAACAATATGTAAGTAACCTATAACATAAATTTTGAGTTGAAGGGTTCGGTTGAATCTAGTGACCTCTCTATTGTTACATAACCAATATCTAAAGTATACCACAAAAGTGAAATAAGGAAGAGTAACTATTTGGAGATCTTAATACAACTGATAGGATTGGTTCGATCCTTCATTTCATTTTTAGGAATTTCTCATTGAGATCCATTAATTACCATGGCATGCACATCTAGAATTAAAATATACATTTTATTCTAGCATCAAGAACCCAAAATATTGTACTCAATTTTCAAATGAAGAGCACAAGTACCTCAAAGACTAAAACAAGGAATAGTGCATTTCTAGAAATGACCAAGTTTAGTACAAGCCTAAATCACAAATTTGAATTGGATTGTAAGCTATAGGTTCATTTGCTGCTCAAATTATGATCATGGAAAAAATTGAAATGCTTTACAATAAGGAACATCAAAAATTCAAAGTACCAATGCAATTATGAAGAACTTCATTTTATTTTTAGAAAGAAGGTATAAGACTAATACTCCAGATTATCACACAGACTAAAATAACACATAAATAGTGCATTTGCCTCAACGGAAAGGTTAGCACAAAGTTACTCTTGACCTAAGGCGGAATTGTAAGGTATTGTCTAACAGTAGGATAAGGCACTAGAATTATATTATTTTATCTTCAAAACCAAGATGCAAGCTCATCATGTAAGTAGTTTGTTGTCTTATTCCACTATTGGATATTGAAGAGGGTTCAAACTTCAATGAGTACAAGGTCTGACCATACATAGAGACAAAGAGATAATATATTATGATGAACCTATGTGTGTGAAAATAAAAATGACTTTTATCATTTTATGCCCATTATATTTTAATCAAATCTCACATAAAAAAATACCCATTTTAAGATCTTACGCGGGTTAGACCACATGCCCATCAAAAACATGAAGAATCATGGTTTCCAATGGACGTTACCTAAAGATCCTATAACTGATGAACAAAAAAATTCCCTAGAGATAATGATAATCCATCAGCGAGGATCACTTAGCAATGAAACTCCATTATGGGGTCTAATCCACCAATGTGAGTGCATTGATGTCTTGCGCTTCTTCTCTAGATCGATTTAAGGCTAATTCAATCCTGTACGACGTTAAACTTCCATTTTAATAGCCAATAGTTAAACATCCATTCCATTAACTTTTTCCCTAAAGCTCTTGAGTATTTTTAGCTTATAATGCCATTCACTAAAGTGCCATAAAATCTCCAAACCTGTTAGGTGTGGAAATTCATAAATATACTTGTACACATAGATGGCTTTCTCACATTCCCGTAGGTGCCAAGCCATAAACCCTAAAACTGGTGTGATACTCTAGTTATCCAATATGCTTTTCCCTATATCCCCGCAAACATGCAAGTAAGAAATACTAAAGCCAATGCCGCAATGCGACATCTAGAGCATTGGGCAGTCAGTCCCACAGGAAGTTGAGAATGTGGAGGTAGAAGGGTCTTTTCTAGCATCATAACAACCTGGAGTAGCTCAAAGACCAGAATGAGGATCATTAACAAGGAGTAAAAAGGAAAAACTGTGACAAAATATGAAGAGCCATGTAGACAAAGCCTGCTTCACTATCCTGAAGGTCTAGCCTTGAAGATGCCTCTGCTTTCAAGGCTTATTTGGAAGACTATTTCTTCTTTCCTATGCAAATTTCCCTCCTTTCTTGAAAAAATAAATTTCGACAGCAAATTTCCCTCCTTTCTTGCAAAAATAAAAAAATAAACTTAATCACTTGCTCATTTGATGAGAAAGGTCATTAAAGGATGTTTTACCATAAAATATCATTTATTTGTCAAATATGTTTTTTATATAATATAAAAAATTAATATATAAATATAATGCAAAATATAATTAATATATTATATATATTTAATATAATAGTAATACAGATTAAATTATATATAATATAATTATACTTATTATTATATTTAATAGTATATATAAGTTATATTATTATTATATATTGTATTTTATAATATAAATTATTAAATATAAATATAAAATTATTATAATAAATAATTAATATATTCTTGCATAGAACAAATTAAATTAATATATAAAAAATCTGATAGTTTAATAATTGATCTTTGGAGAGATCAAGAAAAAGAAAGAAAGAGGGGGAGATGATTCTATAAGAGAGAAATATATACTAACACTTGCACCTAAAGGAGGTTCAAGGATTGGGTCGATAGAAAACTATATGTATGTTAATATGTTAAATAGTATGTGTTGAAGTTAGGGCTCCCTAACATGCTTCCTTTATGACCCCATCATGGTGGACTATCAGAATAGCACTATTGATTTTTGATTCCTTAAATGATCTATTCAAATAGATTGTGGCTAAATAAATGACAAATTATTTAGTCATTTTTATTTGTGTGACTAAATAAATGATTAATTATTTACTTGACGATCAAATTAGTCATTTATAGCCATGTTATGAAAAATGACTAGAATTTAGTCATTTTTAGTTAGTCATTTTTAGTTGTCGTGACTAAATTTTTTAGTCACGTAGTAATTTATTTGTCAAATTCTACTAGTGTTTTCTCCTGTCCAATGTGGCACTGGGCAAAAAAGCATAGGTGGAGAGAAGGTAAGAGGTACCCATACAAGTGCATTTTATTTTGCAATGTCCATGTACCTGTGGGTCCTTTCAAGCATGGATATGAAGTTGTATACAGAGTGGAGTTCCTTTTCTGCAATTTAGGGATCAAACTTTCCCATCTTTCTTGTACAAAATTAAAAGAATGATGGATAAGACCTACAGTTAGTCTTTGCATCCTATCATAATCATTTAGTCTTGAATTCATATTTTTCTTTCCTACACCCTTATACTTCAGAAGTTCTATCCATTCTTCTATTATTGCACTAGGGTTCTTGGATTCTTTTCTAACATTGAGAGCAATTGATTTCTCTCTTTCAACATAATCCTGCATAATTTCACACCTTTGTGTCTCATTTCTGAAGTAGGAAGTTGATGCCCTAATCTATAAATCTCCCACAAATATCAATGGGTTTCATTTTGTATTATCTTGCATAAAATAGTTATGCAAATAAAATTCACATAACTGATCCTGCATATCAGGTGTAGAATAAAAAAAATGTGTAAAAAAAATTCTTGCTCATGATAATTGACAAGTTATTGATCAGTTGAATGAATTGGAAACTTAGGAATTTCTCCTATAAAAACAAAGCATATATTCTAGCAAGAGCCTACACTTGATGATTTGTGCAACTTTGTCTGCTATCTCCTCAATTTTAACTGTCATCTTTTTTAATTCAACTTCCTTATTTTCCAATACTCTATTATGGTCTAAAATCATCTTTTCCTTTTCCTTCTCCCATTCTTCTCTTCATGGGAGAATTCTTGAGTTGTTTTCCATTACTAATATCCTAGAGACATTGTAGTGGGATAAATTGGAGTTCTTTTGAAAGTGGGTCTTCTGCTTTTAGCTATAATTTATGTATTTCCCACCTTTACTATGTCAAGTTGTGCAAGCAAGTCTAAGTTAGAACCACACCCATATGTGTGAAACTTTTCCTCCAAATCCTTAATTTTTAAATCTCTTTCCTTGTCTCTCTGTTCATAAGACTTTACCAATTCCTCTAATTTTTTGATCTTTTCTAATACTTCTTGCAACTCTTTCTTGACATTCATCTCTTCTATAAATAATTTTTCATTTGTCTCCAAAAACTGATCATCATCACCCACAGTATAATCACAACCCTCACTAATAGGGCTTTGTGGGATTCTCTTCCTTCTCTTTTTAGCAAAAAAATAATCCTCTGAATCAGATTCAAAGGTGGTTGAAATATAACATTTCCTTTTAACTAGTGTATGAACATTCCTAGAACATTTTCTTTTAGTTTTGAATTTGTTTCCACTATCATAGTATTTTTTTTCTCCTATTTCTTGATTGAACCACTCATAACACCCTTGTTTTTCAGGTGATGTGAATGCCTTGGCTGGGTGGGTTTATTATTTTGCACTTTGTGGGTGTAGAGGAAGATCCACCTTTTCTCTTTTAGGTTCTTGGTGTTTTGGAAGAAGTTGGGGTTTCTTGGATATCCTTTGCTGCAAGTTGTTTAGAGGTTGTAGGTGGTAAATTTTGTAGACTCTAATCCTCTAGTTATCCTCTACACCTCTGGTTCTCCTCTACTATAGGTAGGTGAAGTAGCAGGTGAACCAAAGGGCATTTCCCTCACTGATGCAGCAAGTGATTCCAAAATTTCTAGGACAACTAGTTCTTCAAGAATGTGACCGATATGATTACAAATTAAGAAGATTTCCCATGAAACACATGTGGGTATTGAACCCTTAAACTTATTTTTACCAATAGGGTAACTAAGCAATAATGTGACAATAATGTATTGTTTCTCTTTTTTTATATTCAAAACTCATTTATTTCAATAGGTTATAAAGAAAATTGGGAACATTTACCCTCCTATCATGGTGAAGGTGGCTCAAAAGCTTGAAACAAATAGTATATAATAGAGACTTCCTACCATAACATGTAAGATAAAAAAAATACAATATAAGCCCAAATCCATGGTAATGATAACATTTTAGTACCTTGGGATGTTGAGTCGAGGTTCCCTCAATGTTCCCTCAATTAATCTATGGCAACTACAACATTTTCCTTGACTGAGAATTCATCTCCTGCTCTTGACAAGCCAGACTCTTCTGCAATTGAAAATTCCGAAGCATTAACCTTTAACCCTCAAACATTGGCTTCATTATTTTAAAGTGTTTCTACAAATTGTTGTGTCATATCCTCACTATATTTTGTTAGCTTCAAGAAATAATGCAGCCATCCTGCTTGTCTAAAAATAGGAAAAATCATCCTATCTTCCAATATCTGTTGATGTGCAGATGGTTCTCTGTGAATTATATCTCCACCCATAATGGAAAACTGCTCTATTTTTGCTTATAACTTCAACCACACTAATCCTTCTTGTTTGTATACTTATGTTCTTCAAATTCAACTGCTTCTTTCCCTCTAAAATTGAAATGGCTTGGAAATGGGGAAAATAAATGAGACAATTAACAACCATGGACATAAAACCTCCTCATGTATGAAACTCAAGGTCTTCATCCAAGATCTTATTGATCAAGGAGATATCTCTATCGAAGGCCATACATCCACTAATACAAACTTGGGTATATACAAATAACATTTTCCTCAACATAATGATGGTAAAACTCCCACATTATATAACACAATTCCTTATACATATAAAAATAATATCTCATCTCATTTTATCATTAGCACCAAGGAACATAGTCCTTCCCAAGTTCCACCATAACTATCAAAGCACTTGATTGTGATATCACTACTATGAATGTAAAATTCTTTGAGCTCCCTTCGAGTTTTATTTTTGGTGTTTTGCTAAGTACTAGCCCGACCCTCATATGTTCAACTTGCTGCCCTTAGCCTTCCATCGGCCTTCTTTTTCGGTGGGTTCCACGTGTCTTCTCAGTGCTCTCCAAAGGAATTCTTCCCTTCACTTCTCAAATGGATATTGCAATGCATCCACGTGTCTTTACCGTGGGCTATTTTCAACTGCTTCCCTTCATTTTCTAGTCATGCCCCGCCCACATGCCACGTAGCCTTTGTTTGCATAAACTTTTGGCGGACCCTACAGGCAGTGCCGATAGTAAACATGCTACCATGTGTCTTCTCGGTGCAAACTTTCATCAAAGGTTGGGGAGAATGAACCACAGGCTACGAACTACCACCACGTATCCTCTCGGTGGGTCTTCATTAAAAGAAGTGGAGCGAACGCCAAGCTATGATATGCCACAACATGTTCTAACTACCTCTACTGGGAGGCGACACTTGTTTGCACGGGGTAAGCTAGGACCACTACCATCATTTGCATGGGATGTGTCTGGCTAGGAAGCCTCTACGTGTCATGGCCCACATATTTTCTATTACAACGGCCGAGGGGAATTTGCTATTGGATCATTGCTTAGGATACCAAATCTTTTTTGTTGCTGGCTCGCCAGGCGATGGGATTGCTGGCTATAAATACTGCTTCTTGCTTCAATAAAGGAGTTCGAAAGAGACACCAGGCCTTTTACTATTTTTTAGAGATTATTGCAAAAGAAATCACAGACTATGCCATTGGTTGACCTTTTTGTTTTCTTAAGCTATTTGATAAAATTTATACTGTGCCATTATTGTTTTGAATAGTTTATTTATAAAACTTCTATAATTTTAAAGCAAGCTTGTTGGTTTAGATCATGTCTTTGACTCATCTTTTCAGTGAATGTGCATGAAGATTATTTTATGTCATTGAATGAATTATTCAAGCTTCTATCTTTAATTTTTGTCATTCTAGAACATAGCAGATTGTTGAACGGGCCCTTAAATTGCATCCAAAAGATAGATTTATCGTGACTTACATCTAAATCTTGGCGCATCGCCCTAGTTAGACCTTTTATTTTTATATTGGCTTCCTTTTCCCATTCAAAACTCCAATTACAAAAGATGACTTCTTTAAAATTTGGAGATCACTCAGTTTAGCGCAATTGGTCCCCCGATTAATTGAGTTTCCCATAAAGGTTGTTACCTTGCCAATTTTTGGCATTAACAGTTTCTTTTTTCTGGCACACCCGGTGGGGCCCGCTTAATTGAATCTTATTTCAAAGAGGGTGTATGAGCCATCGGCCTGTTACTAGGTCTCAAATAAGAAATAACCTTGGCTTGTTAGTGCCCTTGCTAGTAACAACACGATCCCGAACTCGACCAATAAACATTTCGATCCCTCCACCAACCATGTTGCAAATCACAAACCAAAATTACGTGGTTTGGGATACCAGAAGTCCCCTTGTAGCACCAGTTGCACCCATAGTTTGGGCCCCTATCCCAGTTTTTTTCTGTAGAAGCTATTCCTAAATTCACTGAAGATGGCTTGAGAACACCATCTGAACATCTGCAAGATGTTTTGGACGTGTGCTTAGTGCATGGAGTTACAGATCATAACATAGCACTAAGGTTGCTTGCTATCTCTTTCAGAGGGAAAGCATTAGATTGGTACCACACTCTGTCGGCTAACACCATCGGTACCTGGGATCAACTCAGAGATCCCTTTTATGAGAGATTCTCAAACGACGGAGACAAGTCTTTGCTATATCATCAGCTAGCAATAATAAATCTAGCCGCATCTGAAGCCATGATGGAATTCAATGCCCTATTCCATACAACCAGGGAGAGAATATAGACTGCTATCCACCTACCACCCGAATTGGTGTTCATGTTCTAGTTGAAGTCCATCAATGCTGACATATCAATGATGATCCAGTCACTCGGTGGAACTACTCTACCAGATGCATATAGCGTCATAATTAAAGTAGAGAACAATCTAAATGATGCCAAAAAGCTTCCACCTCAGCCCATCATGCCTGAGGTATCAGTCCTTGCCCAGGTGACGTCGTCTACCTGCAACTGCTCCTCCTCAATCCATGTATACATATGCGAGAGCACCACAGAGCATTGCTTCCATATCCAGTTCATCAAAGGATGATATAAGCGACGTCAAGGAGATGTTGGGGTTATGGCCAATGAAATAATTGCTATCAAGTGCAACCGGGCCACTCCTCCAAGTCCAAACTACCAAAGTTATCAAGGCGGAAGACCCTCCTACCAACAAAACCAATATCAAGGAGCGACACACACAAATCTGCAGACTCATACAACTAACCAAATAGTACCTGTGAACCCCAATCGTATTCCTGCATAAACACAACAAACAAACACATAGGTAGGTTCATATGCAAGATAAAACAAGGATTCCCCATGAAATCCATTTACAAAGCTTAAATAGAAAGAAAATGAAGAACAATGCAAGAAACTAAATCAAATCTATTTAAACAAAGCAAACTCTTGATCCCATGGGGGAGTTGTTCCCAATTGATATGTCGAAATTAGCCCTTTCCCAACTCCTTTGTAAGCTTGATGATGATTGATCCACTTGATGGTTGAATTCCTACATAACCTAGCTAAGAACTTGATAAAAATAGATAAAGATGGCTATGATTGGAGATGAAATTGAGTATAATAAGTTTACTCAAATTATGGATGTTTGAATGAGAGGAAGAGTATCTCATTTATAGATTTCAAATTGGAAGAATGAGAAATATTTGAGCAATGTGGGACAAAAGACCAACCAATGAGAGAAGGCCACTTGTCCACATGTGATTGGAGGAGGAATGAGCACATTTTGGTCAATGTGCATGATAAATAATATGAGATTCAAATTTGAAATTTGAATGTGACATGTTGGAGGGAGAAACAAATGGAGTTAATGTTACTTGGCTCAATGCACAAGGACATGTAAGAGGAGTGAATGACTTGTTGGAAGTACCCATCCACTTGGATTTTTGAATTCAAACTTGAGGGAATATTCCTTCCTTATTCCTTGTTGAGAGAAAATAGGAAATTAAATAAATTAAAGTAATTGATTTATTATGCAAGTTGCATTCTCTAGAGGATTTTAGTGATTGAGATTAAATTAATCAAGATTTGATCAATTTAATGAGAGATTAGGTGATTTGACAATTTTGAATTGAATTTATGAGTTAATTTAAATCAAGAATTGAGAAGAAATATTTAATTAAATAAATGATTTGATTTATTTAACTAAAGGGATAATGTTAGATTAAATTAAATAAGGTTTAATTTATTCAATTTAATAAGAAGACTTTATGGATTTAATCAAATAAGATGAGGCATTTAATCAAAGAGGGATTGAGGATTAAATTAAATTGATTAATTTAATCAACAAGGGAGAAAGACCTAATTAAATAAATAATGATTTATCTAATTAAGAGATGAAAAGTGATGAATTTAATCAAATACAAATTATTTGATTATATGACTAGCAAAGGAGATGATTCAGGATGAAATGGTGTTAGTAAATCAGGATCGAGTGTGTCGGATCGAATTGTATATTTTCCATGTCTACATTTTGCCCCTCTTTGAAGCAATGCACTTGTTGTATTAGTTCAAAGAATAAACTGTTGTGATCAAAAGTTCAAAATTTTCTTTATTTTTTAGATGCTCCACTGTTGCCCCAGCGGAAGGATTGTGCTGGTATATTGCCCCCTTGAGAGATCGGGTGGAAATGCTAATTTTTTGATCGATATCGCGATAAAATGCGAGAGGAGTGGTTCTATTGATCAGAGGACGAAAGATAATTTTTTGATGTAGACAATTTTGATGATGTGTAGACAGTCATCGGCCATGGGTAGCCTCATGTATATTTTGAGATCTCACACCTACTTTAGATAGAAATTTTAGTAAAGATAGAAGAATAAGAAGAATAAAATGGATGGAAGGAGGATCCAACAAGCCTATGTTATGATGATGATGATGATGATGATGTGCTTACCAGGAGTTGGGATTTTCAAAGGGCCAATTACTTTATGTTTGACAACACACGTAGGTATGATGCATCAAGGTATAAAGAACCAGGATAGTGTTGTACCTAGTGTGATAGACTTTGACTAAAAAATTAGATAGGAGTATTCTTGTTCACACTTGACATACGAAAACTTTGCTAGGACGAACCTAACAAAACAAGTATTCGCCAAGTTATTTTACAAGAATATCCAACAAGCACAACATATAAAAAAGATAATGATCATTGCCCCATTCCTTTTTCTCTAAACCTATTTTGTTTAGGCATCATCAAGAGGTTCTTGGAATGAGCGCAAAATAAGATAAGTCACAAAGACCAAGATAAAGTAAATAAACAAGCTAATGTTCTTCATACCGCTAGCCAAGGCTAAACTACTGTGAGATACCCGATGCTTATGTCCATCGTGGGAAGGATTCATCCTAGGAAATGTTGTGATCAGGGTTTTGGTGGGACTAATTGGGTGATAATCTATTGATACTCCAAGTTGACCAGCTTGCTTGCTTACTAACCTAGACATGAGACTTCTGACAATTAGGGTGTTCACTTTGGAACCTGCTAGACTTGTTTCTGATTGCCTCACCAAAGGATGAAGGTGACGATTGATTATTATTATGAGTGATGATAATCGCGGGTGAAAGTGAGATGAGATGAAAGCACCATTTTGGATTTTTCAGATATTTTGAGGTTGTTTTTGGTATTTTTAGATTTTTCAATTTTTTGGTATTTTGTGTCTCGGGGGCCGATCAAGGATGGCCTTGCCTACGTTTAAGCTCATAGACGATGTAGTTCGGTTAACAATTTGACTTGACTCGATGATAAGATAGATGGGAAAATGGGTTGCCATTGCGACAGACGCCTAAAGGGTTGACCTAGGGTGTGAAATAGATGGGAAAACTGATTGCCAATGCGACGAACGCCTAAAGGACTAACCTAAACAAGTGAAATAGATGGGAAAACGGATTTCCATTGTGATGGGTGCCTAAAGGACTGACCTAAAATATGAAATAGATGGGCAGACATATTGCCATTGCAACATACACCTAAAGGACTGACCTAAAATGTCTTGAGGGATGATCAAAGATCAACCTTGCCTACATTCAAGCTCAGTGACGACGTAGTTCGGTCGATAATGTTTCTGACTTTTTAGATTTTTTACATGTTGTGGATTTGGATATGTGATGATATTAGTGCTCTGTTTTAGGATTTTGTTGAAAACCAAGCTAGGGTTGATTGATTAGATCAATGGATTGATGATGATAACATTGTTGAGGATACACAACAATGCAAGGATAGTGTTAAGCAACAGAAGGATTGGGAGGGATATCCCAAGATGATGATGGATTGGTTGGATTTGATTGATCAGGATTTTGAAGCTTGGCTTGGAACAAATTGTTTTTTAATGATTTGATGTGACGCTGAAGTACACATTAGATGCAACTGATATTGATTTTGGATTGATGTTCGATGAAAGATAAAGCTTGATAAGGAACATCTTATCATCAAAATATGCCATGGGCTAGTGATTTGGCCTTCTAGCTCACAAATTCTTTGACCAATTTGATTTCAAGTTTTCCAATGTTCGGATCATCACATAAGCAGGAGGATATATATCACAATTTATTCCCGAACCAAGATGTAAACATCTGCCTCCAATGTCTAGCAATGTATGGAATTCCATGGATGTATGCTTGGATCGGTATATAGATGGAAATATATGGTAAGCATGCAAAGGATGCCAAGGATTATCTTGTGATAAGATAAGGTGTTTGAACATAGGATGCTCATTTGGATAATGCTTCAAGGCTCAAACAATGTTGGGTAATATAGGATCAATGAAAATGACCCATGTCAAGATGTTTACCCTAAGCAAGTGTAAAGTGTGCACCAAACTTGGTCAAGATCAAGATAACTTGGAGTATGGATGCAAATGGATGAAAATGGATTGGATAAATGGTTCATAGATGAATGGATTTATTATGGATAAGATGGAGGGAATGTTGGATTTATTATGGATGTGATAAGATGCTTTCTCCTGAAATGGCGCACGTAGATGCTCGATTCTATACATGATGCCTATTTTCTAGGTTTTCATCATGGTACTTGCCCAAAGTGCCACCGAAGTGGTTTTCACTAGAGGACAATTTTTTTCTTTACTGCTTTCAATCCTTTTTTTGATTTTTTTAAATTTTTCTATGAAATATTTAGGCTCATGCTGAACCACCTAGTGGTGTCGATGTAGAATATTCTATCATAATGTGCCATCGATATCCTATTTGAAGTAGTTTCTTTGCTAAGATACGTGCACTTGAAAACAACTTTTGAGATTCATGATTTGCTTTGCTGATACCGGAGTCAACTTCGTCTTTGTGCGCACATCGCAATAGAGTGCCTTCTGAATCCTTATGATGAAGGGTCATTGCCAACACATGGTCAATGTTAGAATTGGATATCATGCATGGAGGCATGGATGTAGTGTGTTTAGGAGTAAAAGATGGATTGGTTGATAGGTTGGAACCTTTGACTCTCCAAAGTTGGGAAGATGAGCAATGATGGGTGGATACAGAAGTATGCATGGAATTAGGACCAACAACTTGATATACTTTATACGTTGCTTGAGAAGCATGATTTTTCCTTTGTGGACATCTTTGATGGATACTTTTCCCCTTTTTATTTTTCCCCATAGTTTCTTTGACCAATGGAGTATGATAGGGATCATTTTTCTTTGTATTTTTTGGTATCCAAGTGTATTTGATTTGTCCTTCGTGCTTCGTGCTTCTTAGCTTCTTTTTCTTTGATAACGTTCTTCATGCTTTGATTCAAATATCCCTTTTGATGTTGGTCCCAATTCATGGATGGGGTGATGGGTGGATGAAGATTCATGATGTGGCTGGTTGTAGTATTGGCATTGGTTTCATCATAAGGGTTCTTTATGCTCCCTATGTTGCCATTTTCTTGAGATGAAGTTTCCCCCAATTTTATAGAGGTATCACTTACATGTTTAGATCCCTTAATTGTTGAATAACCAAGACCTTGGTGCTTAGGATTGCCAATAATATGTACTGATTCCAAGATACCCTATTCATGTAGGTCTAATCCTCTGCCTTGATAATTTATCCGTTGAAACATTTTATTTGCAATAGGATATGATTTACCTTTGAAACAAGGTGCTACTCCTTCTCTTCTCTGTGGTGGATCTTCAAAGGTGATAGCTTCTTTATTGATGAGATAGCTTGCCCTAAAAAAGGTAAGTGATCCAAGTTTATAAGGGATAGGATCCTTCATCTGTGGGATAAATTCCTGATTGATATCTTTGGTTTGAACTTGTGAAATATCATATTTTAATGCTTCTTCAAGAGGTGTTGGTGATTTACTATCCACATACAAGTTCTCCTCATGATCCATTCTTTATATTCTTTCATATGATGTTTCTGATTCACAACTTCTGTAGAAGCCTTCTTCATGACCCATTTATGACATGTCTCTGGATTTCTCTATATCTTGATCATGTGTACAAATGTTAAGAGTAGGAGACTCTTGTTCCTTGGTAATGATATCAAGAGTATGAGACTCCTATTTTGAATGAAGATCATCTACATGTCCATCTAAATAAAGCATCTCATGGGTAAATGGAGGGGTATGTGCTATATGGATATGATCCTTATTTGCGATATATTGTATAGATAGGAGAGTTTCCATTACCTCATTGTAGTATCTTGGATATAAAAATTCTTCATCTTGGTTAATGTCGGAATTACTTTCAACATGCTTTGGATCAAGTTCTTGACATGGGTCAATTTCAAAGGATGGATTGTCTACAAGGGATTCTTGGACATCGTCATAAGACATGGGAAGTGGCTCAATATCCTCTTGATCTTTGAGTGGATTTGGATCAAATGTTGAGTTGTGGATTCATTCACTATCTATAAACATGAGGTCAAAGGATGTCAATGTGTCATGGAAAGGATAATTGGTAGACCTTGGTGATAGATGTTGATCATGCTTTGGAATAAATTATTGAGATATGTCCTCTAACTCGTTAGGTGATGGAGAGATATTTTCAACATGATCATTGGTCGATGGATCATGGATTATGTCAATAGGATCAAATAACATCAACACTCCTTGAAATAGATATTTGTAGGAGGGGTCTTGATGATGACTAAAAAATGGCTCTTGATGTATGTTGATTTGACCATCGAATGAGGTGGAAATATCTTCAAGGTGTTCATCGATGGATAGATCTTGATTTTTATTTTCAACAATTGTGGTGGGAGTTTGTTGCAAGCTCTGCTATGCGAGTAAGGCTTTCTGATATGCCTATTGAGCCAACAACGCTTGTTGTTGGTCGTGTCATTGTTGTGCCAACAATGCTTGTTGTTGGGCCTGTTGTTGAGCTACTTGGTGGATACTTGTTGATAGATTTCTTGCAATTGTGCTCAGTATTGTACTTGCATCTACTGAGCCTAGTGCTAGGCTTGAGCTTGAGCCTGTGCTTGTTGGGCTACTTGAGCCACTTGCGTAGCTTGTGCAGCTTGTTGGGCTTGTGCAACTTGTTGATTTTGGAGCACCTTTTGATGAGCGGCTTGTTGAGTGGCTTGCAACACAATGGAGAATGAATTTTCCATGTTGTGTTTTGGTGGTGGTAGTGGTGGATTGGGAATGGTGTTGATTTTTGGGGTTTCTTGGATGGTTTCCATCTATTGTTGTGATATCGATGAAAAATGGGAGGATTTGATATGATGCTTTGGTTTATGATTGGAGTGTTTCTTGAATTTGGTTGATTGATGGATGGTAAAGGGGGAGGGCTCATGCCCTGATTGTTTGGTTGATTGATTTGTAAGTTTTGACTTTGATTTAAATCTAGCAAAGGGAAACATGTTCCAAAATTTAGATTGGGAAAAATCACATTTGTTGTACCATTGAGGTTTGTAGGAGATAGTGATCCCATGTATGAATTGTACAAATGAAAGTTTTGAAAATCAATTGGCATTGTAAGGGTTGGATAGTTTGGTGGAATTGGATTACTCATGATGGATGAATCAAGTTTATATTCCATGTTCTTCTTATGTTTTGACCTTGTTGACCTCTGAGGGGTTTAAGACCAATGATGAGATGAAGGATGAAAGGGGTGAATGATATGGGTGTTTGAAATTTTAGGAACTTTGGATCAATGCTAGACTTTAGGACTTGTTTTGATTCGATTTTGATTGCAGATAGTTTGACTAAGTGTGATAAGTCAAACAAGGTGATAATGCACTTGTAAACTCAGGAAGTTGTGTTATCCTAGAGTAAACTTGTACACAAGAGGATTGATAATTTGATTGTGTGTTAAGTCAAACAAGGTGATAATGAACTTGCAAACCCTAGGAAGTTGTGTTATCCTAGAGTAAACTCGTACACAAATGGATAATTTGGCTAGTTGTGTTAAGCCAAACAAGGTGATGTTGATTTTTCCTAAAAATCTAGCATAAGCGATGTTTTCAAAATTCCCAAGAATTTGTTGGTGAGATGGGATTTGAATTTGATGTTTGGATGGATGAAGTGTTTGACTTGATCCTAGATGACCCTACAAGGACCTGCTTACAAGACCAAGGTAGTGAATAACATGCTTTTCCCTAAGAGTATTTCAAACTAGAAGACCAATGTTTGCATGAAAACCAAATGACTCAAAAGGGACCAAGCACATGTGTGGTTCAATTGTTTCTTATCTTTCATAGGTTCGGTTTTTTTACCACAAACACTTTCTTGACAATGTTCTCCAAACTAAATGTCTATGTCTCAATTCCTTTTCATTCCACAATGTCCATTATGTGAAAATCAAGGTTTCAAGAGCATAGTTTCCTAGGTTGACTTTAGTATGAGAAAATTATGATGTAAATCCAAATGCTTAGAGACCTCTAAGGATAAAATCCCTAGGGAAAGCAACAACACTTGGATTTGGTCAAAGGTATTTGCCCCTCCTAAAGGGTTTGAAATTTGAAGATTGTGTGGGTGTTTGTTTTTGAATATTTTGAGACCCAAGCAAAGTGTTTTAATTTCAAGAACATGCACAATCTTGGGATGAAGAGACAATTTTTGTTGGGTTCCCATTTGGATGAATCCAGCTGCACATATTCAGTGTGGATGATTAGATGCTTGACCACACATACTCCCCCTTATAATGCACTCGATTCTCGGGTCAACCAAGATTAGTACCCATGAATCTCCCATGGAATACTTTTCATCTCTACAATAGAACCACATGTATACATGGGGTGGCTTCAAAGGGCATGACCTTTTGTACCAACAAATAGATAGGATTTTGGCCTTTGCTAAACAAGGGTTTTAATGCGGGAATTCCATTTGTGGGGGACTATCCATGTGGCGAGATACCATTGCTGCCCTTCTCATCTGAATAATCCTCGTGATATTGGCCTTTGTTCCAATATCGACACTTATATCCCGGGTGGAAGTCGCTTGGCTTTAGCGTGTTCCCGGTTGGGTCGTTCCCTTGGGTGATTAATTTTCCCACAAGGTAGACCCTCTAAGATAAACAAAATCAAGCAAGCATATCTTGTATTTCAATCGACCTTTGTTGAAAAATAAAGGGAGAACACTCGCAATATACCACACTCACACTCGCAAGATTGGTTCAATTTTAATCCCAAAATGAAATGTGGAGGTAATATTTTTTGCAAATTAATGTCACCAAAAATACTTTTGATTCTCAAGATCTCCGTGAGGCATGAGAGAAGCGCATACGCCTTTTTAAATGAAATTACTTTGCAAAAAAGATTATAAGACAAAAAAGCACATGTTCATTTTATATCCTCAAAGCAATGATTTGATTCTTTTTAAAGCACCAAAAGGAAAGATGAAGGTTTATTTGTTCAAATTTTATCCTCAAACCAAATCTAGTAAGTTGTTATAAAGTTATTTTTAACCCTTTGTTGCAAAATTGAAAGAAAATTTGTATTGTTCTTTTTAGAGCCCAAAAAGAAATTTTAGTGTCCTAAGAGCACGAAAGTAATTAAATCCTTAGAAAGGGATTATAAGTTCTCCTTAAAGTGTTTAAAAACACTTAATACAATGAGATGATAACATCATAAAGAACCCTTGGCCTTCTTTTTTCTTCCTTCACTTTTGATCAAGAAATTTCCTTTTTTGGCAGATTTCAACAATTTTTAGATTTTTCCATTTTTGGTAATTTTGCATGCATGACTTTGAGAGTCCTATTTTTTCCCAAAAACTTTCTAAAACTAAGATAGGATGAATTGCCAAATAACATCTGAAATTGGAAACACGGGTTTTGAGTTATTAGCAAAAACAACTTTAAAAAAGCTAGGAAAAAACATTAAAATGTCATTTTGAGGGCCAAGATGAAAGTTTCAAGCCCCATAAATGTGCCAAAATGGCCACCAATCCAACTATGATTAGATGAAAAACCACATGCCACCTCATAACGAAATCGCCTGTAAAATTTTAGCCAAAACCCATATTTGAGTCAAAAGTTATGACCTCGAGAATTTCCTGCATCACAAAAAATGTTAGAAAAATTAGAAATTTGCAGGTGCGGCGCAATTAGCAAATATGGCACAGTTTAGAAACATAGCGGCGCAATATAGTGCCGCATATGACTAAGAGCAGCGCTCTGCAGAAAAAAAGTGACCGCGATTGTAGCGCTATTTGACCTAGCGACGTAGTTAGCAAATGTGACGGAGTTTAGAAACTCCTGCGACGCAATATAGTGCCGCATATGACTAAGACATTGGTGCAATATGGCATCGCCTGTCTGACAATGGTGCAATATAGCACCAAAGAAATGTGAGCGGTGCAATATGGCGCCACATGACTGTAAGCGGTGCAGTTTCCTATAAGCACAAAAAATGTCAAAAAAACACAGAATTTTGGAAAAATGTGATGATTTTTTCTAACTCAGCCCTCCTTCTAGCGCCAAAATGTGAACCCCAATCCTATTCCTACATAAACACAACAAAAAAACACATAGTTAGGTTCATATGCAAGATAAAACAAGGATTCCCCATGAAATCCATTTGCAAAGCTTAAATAGAGAGAAAATGAAGAACAATGCAAGAAACTAAATCAAATCTATTTAAACAAAGCAAACTCTTGATCCCATGGGGGAGTTGTTGCCAATTGATATGTCGAAATTAGCCCTTTCCCAACTCCTTTGTAAGCTTGATGATGATTAATCCACTTGATGGTTGAATTCCTACATAACCTAGCTAAGAACTTGATAAAAATAGATAAAGATGGCTATGATTGGAGATGAAATTGAGTATAATAAGTTTACTCAAATTATGGATGTTTGAATGAGAGGAAGAGTATCTCATTTATAGGTTTCAAATTGGAAGAATGAGAAATATTTGAGCAATGTGGGACAAAAGACCAATCAATGAGAGAAGGCCACTTGTCCACATGTGATTGGAGGAGGAATGAACACATTTTGGTCAATGTGCATGATAAATGCTATGAGATTCAAATTTGAAATTTGAATGTGACATGTTGGAGGGAGAAACAAATGGAGTTAATGCTACTTGGCTCAATACACAAGGACATGTAAGAGGAGTGAATGACTTGTTGGAAGTACCCATCCACTTGGATTTTTGAATTCAAACTTGAGGGAATATTCCTTCCTTATTCCTTGTTGAGAGAAAATAGGAAATTAAATAAATCAAAGTAATTGATTTATTATGCAAGTTGCATTCTCTAGAGGATTTTAGTGATTGAGATTAAATTAATCAAGATTTGATCAAATTAATGAGAGATTAGGTGATTTGACAATTTTGAATTGAATTTATGAGTTAATTTAAATCAAGAATTAAGAAGAAAGATTTAATTAAATAAATGATTTGATTTATTTAACTAAAGGGGATAATGTTAGATTAAATTAAATAAGGTTTAATTTATTCAATTTAATAAGAAGACTTTAGGGATTTAATTAAATAATTCATGAGTTATTTAATTAAAGAGGGATTGAGGATTAAATTAAATTGATTAATTTAATCAACAAGGGAGAAATACCTAATTAAATAAATAATGATTTATCTAATTAAGAGATGAATTTAATCAAATACAAATTATTCAATTTAATGACTAGCAAAGGAGATGATTCAGGATGAAATGGTGTTAGTAAAACATGATCTATTGTGTTAGATCGAATTGTATATTTTCCATGTCTACAATATCAGTACCTACTCTGTTGGGAGCTACTCAAACAAGTACAAGTAGAGAGTTGACTATAGGGCATAATGACCTCGCTGAAGATATCAACCCTTGGTGTTTCCCTTGCAGTGATTCACATATGCCTCAAAACTTTCGTGTGGCAATTTATAGCAAAAATTTGTAGAACAACGTAGCCAAGGTGTGTTCAAAAATTTAGGAGGTTATACATATGCCTCTCCCCAAATGGAGAATGTGGTTCTTATCGCACAGATGCAAGGAATTTCCTTGGAATAAGAAAATGACATAGCCCCCGATCACGCTCTTTTCTCATGGATGGAAGGAGAAGAAGTAGTGTTCATATATGAAGCATCCACTTCAGAGACCCCGCAAGTGCAGTCCGACTACAACACTTGATCAAGAAGGAGATTCATGGGCGAACCGATCACTCTATAGCCTAGAAGCATCCTGGACCAACCCCCTAGTCCTTCCACAATTTCTCCACAACCACAGATGTGCAAGGTGATTGTTTTCATGAAGGCTAAAGAACAGAAGCCTCCAAATTTGCCACCTTTCAATGTAGTGGAAAAATTGAAGAATTTTTTTGCTAATGTATCCCTTTAGGATATCTTAGCTATTCTAGAGAAAAAGACAATGCTGCAGAAGGCCCTTCGGGAAGACGTGGTTGTTCAATCGACGAAAAAATTATTCAAAGAGAAGGCTACTGAATCATCACCTCCAGCCAATGTTCTTGCGAATAATACAAAGGCTTTGACCGAAGTCAAAGAAGAGCGACCGAAACCTAAGCCATTTTTCTTAACTCTCATTGTGGGGAAGAAACTGCTACACAACTCTATGATTGACTCTAGTGCTAGCACCATAGTTATGCCCAAGCAGATAGCTGAGGCTTTAGGACTTAGCTATGAGCCCTTAAAGAGAGGAGTTATTAAGCTTGATGGAAATAAAGTTGACTGTAGGCCTCATCAAAGATCTCCCCTTGACGTTATTCTCCTGCCCTAGCATCATAGTGCTACAAGAAGCTATGATCATAGATGTTCCTCCCATGTTCAGCCTCTGCTTATCCCAGGAATTCACCTCAAAGATAGGCAGATAAATTTCTTTGGATTGGTCATACCTAATTCTTAGGACCAAGCATAGAGCTAAAATGAAGATAATATCAGAACCTCTGCATTCAAAACATGTAGTTGATGAAGCCATGATCAAATTTGAAGTTTCTCATACTTCTTTCACCAAGGAAGAAACTTATGGCATCGAGCTACTTGAGGATGAGAAGGAAACTAGAGATTGGACCAATCAAGAAGAAGTCTTTTTGAGCCAATACATAGACACTGATCCTTTTGACAACTACCATGCTACTGGGTTGGGCACCTATGTAATCTATGATGAAGATCAAGTGCTTCCAAAGGGTGTGAAGGAACCTGAAAATAACCAAGCTTTAGAACTATGGATGCTCCACTTTGATGGAGCAAGATGCAAAGTGGGTGCAAGAGCTAGGATATGTTTGACATCCCCACACAATGAAAATACACTTTGGTCTTTCTGCTTCCAGTTTGCTTGTTTGAACAATGAAGCTGAATATGAAGGCCTAGTGCAAGGTTTGAGCCTTGCAGAGCGGATGGGCATCAAGCAGTTAATGGTGTTTGGAGATTCTAAAAGAGTGGTCAACTAGGTCCGAGGAATTTCGGTAGCCAAGAATGTCCACATGAGATCTTATAGGCATAGAGTCTGGGACTTGATTGAAGGTTTTGAAGCCTTCAACATCCAGACAGTGCCCCAAGAACAAAATGCTGATGCAGATCGCATGCCCGTAATCAGATCCCAATTCAAACTGACCTTTGACCTAATGCATAATAGATACTCTGGATGAGTGATAGTATGACCGGTGATTCTAGATAATGATCAGAGCTGGAAAGTATTTGAAAGTGATGAACACATCGCCTCATTCATCCAATAGTCGAGAGAGTTTTTCGACCAAATCCAACCAAAGATCATTGAAGCCTATGATTGACAAACCATTCAGCTAAAATCTAATAAGCTTCCAAAGGGTCTAGTCACTCTGAAAAACCTTTTTGATTGTGATGATGCAAGAAATGATAAGAGGAAGTTTGTATTAGACAAAGGCCATTATGAGGACCTTCAGGTCAGAAATGGAAGAAAGCTCAATGTCGGGAGGGATGTCCCACACCATGATAAAGAAAGGCTCATCAACTTTTGTGAAAAATATGGAGTGGTGTCCTGGTCATATAATGACCTCAGGGGATATGATCCCGACATCATCCAACATATAATAGAGCTAAAAAAAGGGTCCAAACTAGTCTGCCAAAAATAGAGGCTAGTGAATCCCAAGATTGAAGCGCTAATGGCGTAAGAGTTAACAAAGCTAATCCAATCGCGGATTGTCTTCTCAATCAAGCATAGCACATGGGTATCCAACCTAGTCTCGGTTCGAAAAAAGAATGGAGATATCCACATATGTGTCAACTTCTGTGACCTAAACCAGGCATCACTAAAGGATCATTACCCACTACCCTCCATGGAATCAATCTTGAAAAATGTAGCAAGTTCAAAGATGTTTCTCTGTTGGATGGCTTTTCAGGCTAGAATCAAATCTGGATTAAAGAAGAAGATAAACAAAATACCATGTTCACTACCAAGTGGGGAATGTTTGCATATGATAAAATTCCTTTTGGCCTCTTAAATGCAGTAGCCACTTTTTAGCGGGCAATGGATATCGCTTTTAGTGAATTGATTAACAAGATAATCCTAATCTATTTAGATGATCTGACTGTTTTCTCCAAACATAAGGATGATCTGATTATTTTCTCCAAACATAAGGATGATCATTTTTATCACCTTGAGATGGTTTTTAAAAAATTCCTGCAGTTCAGGGTCTCCCTGAACCTAAAAAAATGTGTTTTTGGGGTGCCGCAAGGAAAGCTATTGGGACATGTAGTTTCCAAAGAAGGAATTTAAATTGATCCTGAGTGGGTGAAAGAAATCAAAGAGCTTCCTCTTTCGATAAAAAATAAAGGCGTCCAGTATTTCTTAGGAAAGGTCAACTTTGTAAGAAAATTTATTTATGATTTTGCAGGAATAATTAGGCCAATCACCCTAATGCTGAAAAAAGATCAGAGATTCAAATGGACAAAAGAAGCCAGAGAAGCCTTTGAGAAAGTTAGGAATGCTATTTCCTCAGCTCCTATACTGGTTTATTCAGACTTATCAAAGGACTTCATAATGTATGTATTTAGTAGTAAATCAAGCATTGCTACTATCTTAACTCAGAAAGAAGATAAAGGAAAGGGAGAACATCCGATAGAATTTCATTCTCAGACCTTGAAATATTATGAGATGAACTATAACTTCATCGAGAGGAAAGCTTTCACAATAGTTAAGGCACTCAAGAAGTTCTCAAACCTAATCGCAACAAGGTGGTTGTTTATGTTGCGCATTCCAGTGTACACAAATACATCATGGAAGGAGAAATCACCAAAAAAGGGCTAATTGGATCACCAAGATCCTTGAATATGACATTTAGGTCAAGTCTACAAAGATTGTCCAAGGAAGAGGATTGTGTGAATATCTGGTATATGGTGAAGAGATCACATCCAAAGAAGAACAACCAGAGTTGGTTGTAATGAATGAATTAGGAATGGAAGGCTACTGGCTGGTAGATAGAGTAAAATTCATGCACACAGAAACATATCCACTCGCCCTTCCTTCTCAAAGGAGAAGATTCTATTGACTGCAGAACAGTGGATATGCACTCATTGAAGAGATCCTATTCAAGAGAAACTTCAATAGCATTTTGTTGTAGTGTGTCACCACAGAATAGGCTAAAATAATCCTCAACACTTTCCACAACAACGCCGCGGGTGGACACTTCTTTGCTAAGACCACTGCCATCAAAATCATGTGCACCAAGTATTTTTGGCCGATGCTATTTAACGACTCTTAGTCATTGGTTAAAGCTTGTAAATAATGCTAATTCTTTGCTGGAAGAAGAAATAATTCCACAATGCCCCTCAACCCGATAGTGGTTGATGAGCGATTTGCACAATGGGGTCTTGACTTCATTGGAATGATCAATGCCACTTCTAGCACTAGACATAAGTGGATTCTAATGGGCCATGGACTACTTCACAAGGTGGACTGAAGCCATGCCCCTGAAGAATGCAACTGAGGCAGAGATAGTAAAATTTCTTGAAGAGATCATGACAAGATTCGACCCTCCTAAAACCATCATCTCCGATAATGCTAGAGTTTTCCTAGGCTCTAAGGCATGTCAATTCACACTCACAAATGGTATTTTCTTAAAAACATCATCAAATTACTATCTGCAATGAAATGGCCTGGTAGAGTCGACTAATAAAAATTTAGTCTGACTACTCAAAGGAATTGGTTCAAAACACCAACGGGAATGGCATAAAAATATTCAGGCGAAACTTTGGGTGGACTGCATAACTCCCGAGCAAGTCCTCAAGACTTCGTCATATGAGTTAGTATATGGAAAAGAGAAACTACTGCCTGTCTCCATGGATATTCCGGCACTGCAATTACTCAAATCTCTCGAGATAGAGAAAAATGGTGCAATGGAAGTACGACTAGCCGAGTTTTTGGAAGTGCAGGAGAAAAGAGAAAAGGCCCTGATAGCTATGATTAACCGCCAAAAGGTGGTTAAGAGATGGTTTAATAAGAAAGCTTCAAACCAAGGTCTAAAGCGCGATGAACTAGTGCTAAAATTTAATGAGAGAGCTACAAAGCTAGGTCAACATAGAAAGTTTGAAAGCCTTTGGGAAGGCCCTTTCAGAATAATTTAGTGCAAGGAACACAATGCATTCGAATTAGAAACCATGGAACATGAACCATTGGGAATCCCAGTCAATGGGATTCACTTAAAATTATTCAATTAACTTTAGATTGTTTCGCTATGTAAATATGTGAATAGTGCATTTTTCTTTTTTCTTTCCCTTTTGTTTTTGTTGGCTAGT
Organism: Sequoiadendron giganteum; assembly: GCA_007115665.2. NCBI lineage: Eukaryota > Viridiplantae > Streptophyta > Pinopsida > Cupressales > Cupressaceae > Sequoiadendron > Sequoiadendron giganteum. Next base: position 390,372,128 of record CM021104.1, on the reverse strand, counting down.
CTTTCTTTAATTCTTCATTGCGTGAAGTAGAAGTGAATGGAGCCCATTATTGAAAAATTTAAAAGAACACATGAGACAGAGAAAAATAATACCCATAGGCTGAATTGAAATAAGCATACATATGCAAGAAAAGAAATGATAATCCACACTGCAAAGCAAGCCAAGGAGACAAATGTTTTTAAACATAAGTCATATCTTCATTATATTTATATACTTTGCTAAATATAGTATCAAAATGGCTCAGAGGCCACACTTTTAAATATATACCTATATATTTTTGTATCTTCTTCATACGGCTACAATAAGGCCTTTTTCAGGAATATATACAAAAATAGACTAACGAGCTTTAGTTTTTGAAACATGAAAAGAGAAAAATCTTTAGTCATGAGCATGAGCATGAGTGGAAGCAATCCCAATGCCAATGGTAGCATCCAAAATCATTTCATTATCAGAGGCAGTGACTTGGACAGTGACACCATTCAAAGGAGAAATGACAAGTGGCGAAGGGAACACTAGGTTCCTAAAGTTAGTATACTGGTCGATATCATAAAATGGCACCACGTTGTATATGCAGAAGAGGAAGTGACAAGCATGGGTGACCCTTTGGTGGTGTTCTTCCTGCATCTAAAGCCGAAAGCCTCTCAGGAATGGCAATCACAATACGACTGCATCTTCTTCAATGAACTTGTGGAGGTTTCTTGCAATTGGAATACCTCCATGGAATGCAACATTAGCCACCACCTCTCCGAGGCCGTTCAAGTATTTCTTTGGAAAGATCTCTTTCACCAGGTGGAGAATGAGGGGATTGGGAATTTGGAATTCGAGCATTGAAACAAAAAAAGTGAGAGCACACATCAGTGTTAACTCTGTATTTATCCTCATATTCAAGGAAGTCACATCCCAAAACCCATTTTATGGCTATGATGGACTAGAAATGCATATTTTTGGTCATCCTCTTAAGGCACCTAGCTGAGATCTCACCTAGAAAATCCATTTGAGATTTATGAGAGACCAACCTTATTGGGGTATTCATGGTGACAAGCTCTATACGATTGTCAGAAAAAAACCCTATACAAATTGTCTTAATCTAAATTCTATGCAAATACTACACAAAATGCAAACACTAAATTCTAAGTGTGATTTCACTATTGCCTAGGTGCATATTTATAGAAATGGAAAGGATAAGCATGGTAATTTGCATACCATAAGTGTGAGGTTAATCAAGTACCACCTCAATAACTGCACCAAAGCTCGTTCGAAGCTCTCACCCAGTTGCATCTGCAGGTATGATTTGCTATGGGTAGGATTAGTGGAATCTAATTAATTAGTATAAGCTAGTGGCAATCTTTGGTGGTAGTCCATACGACCGTACACTGAGGTGTCATTCTGTAGGTAGTTCTCAAACTCCAAAAAGGAACACAAATATTTTCAGCACTTATACATACTTTGGCGTAATTATTCCATTTGAGATATTAATTGCCACGATATACAATGCCTAAGTTTCCTTCAAATTGCTGGATCAAGTCCCAAGAAGATCATGCCAAAAGGACGTGATCACTGATGTAATTATGAATTCTTATCTTTTCAAAAAGGCAAGTAATTCATTTCGGATGGGCAGGAGAGCTGGTAGTACATGTCGAATTAAATGCAAAAAGGCAGTCGTTGTCTACTAGTTGAAGGTAGGAAATCAAAGAAAAAAGCTAAGTATTGCACGTGAGAGCTAAGTAGAGTAGAAATATTCTTAAATACGCAAAAGAATTTTGAGGAACAAAATTGCTGAGAGAACCAGGCATGGTGTAGATTGCAACAAAGTAGCTAAGCACAGGGTAATTGTAGGAAATTCATTGCTTCGGTGTGAATTGAATCCACAAAAAAGGTAGGGATTCATTTGGGTTTTGTATTCAAAGTCTTTAATTATGATTTAGGTTCCATTCATATTGCACCAGTGTGCTTTTTGAGCAGAAGTCTGTGAAAATGGAGGCAACCCAAATTTACCAAGCATAAATGCAAGAAGAGAGAGCCCAAAGTTTATTTGAAGATATTCATAGTGCATCAACCATCTATGTCTTTGAAAACCTTTCTTATGATTCGCCTGGTATACTAGAGAAGACAAAATGGGCTAATATGAAGGTTCTGGAGAAGCCTAAAAAGTATAGAGATCAGAGCCGAATCGGGGAGGTTTGGGATAATATTCATGATCCCATCCTTGCAAAAAACCCCAAGAATTTGAGGGAGCTAGCCTATGAAAGAATGAAGGTATCTTTTGGCCCAAATTCAATGTCTTAGAAGCTATGGTACAATGGGCTCCCATAGTATATGGTTCCATTTTTTCACTATTTCCTAGAACTGGTTGATGTGGCCATCAAACATTTCAACTCACACACCAACACCATCGAGGGTCAGAGATTAAAGGTCAATATATGTCTGGAAGCTATCTGGAATATGCTGTGCATCCCTCACCCCAACTCCAGACCAGAAGAAGTAGTCATTCAACCTAGCAAAGGGAGAGGCAACATGGAGAGGCATGAAAAAGGCTTTGCAATTTTACAACAAAGAAACCAAAAGACCTGATGAAAATCATCAAAAGCCACCAAATATTTTGAAGCCACTCACCATCTTCCCCGTAGACATGCATGATGCATTCTCAATGTTGGCTTTTTTCTACGACCTAGAATCTGACAAGGATGTGCACAAATTTCAGTTGGGTCTGGGATTTCAGTTCCGCAAGCAACATACCTTTTTTTGGTATAACTTTGCAAAATACCTTGTTGGTGAGATGCTAGGGAAAATATAGGATTACCCAATGCAGCAAAAGTTCATATTTCCTTCCTTCCTTTCTCACATGTTTTTGCACTAGAACCCTGATTTCTTTAGGAAGTATATGAGGTTGTCTATTTTTGATGAGTCAGGCAAATGAAGGCCGGTTTCTGTATGGACTCCTCTCCTCTCTTCTACCTATGACTATTATACATTTTCAAACTATTTCTTGAATCCGATTTTGCAAGTTTTACAAAGGGATGATGGTTTCGACCGACTCACCAAGGAGTAGACTACATATATGTAGAAATTCACTCCCAAACGTGATTGGTTTCTTGGAGCAAATTTCACATTCATCTGGTTGTGCTATTTCACCAGAGAACCATTTCACCTTCTGACCTGCGTCATGAATCAGGTGCTAGCCCTTGAAATGTTCCAATAGGTATCTCTTATTGACTTCAAATTTTGTGGAGGGAAGACCTAGAAGAGGAGATTATTTGGCTACTTGTGAACCTTCAAAATAAATGAATTTTTCAAAGTAACACATAGCCCACGACCTTACTGGGAGAAGAGGTGGAACTCGCTGAATGATCTAGATGATCTACTGGTTGATTTGATCCACATTCCTACAATGGATAACAGGCCACCATGGCATAATTTCTACTTCCTTATGGTGGTGTACAATGAGAAATGAAGAATGGGAGCCACCCTGTTCAACAAGTTATGATGAGAAGAAGAGTGGAGCATAGAAAGAATCAAAGCTTTATGGGTATACCACCAAGAGACTGGAAAACCTGAGGCCAATTATGAAAGTGTGGCATTGGATGACCAATTTGATGAGATATGGGCTGATGAACATCCTATTTATGACTCAAGCATGAAAAAGAGTGATGAATCTGGTGAAGAACTCGAGGATAAAGAATCTAAATTATCATCGGCCTTTGCTCAAAAAAAGAGAAAGGAAATGAACCAACCTATCCGGTTTGATTCAAATGTGCAACTGAATCAATCGAGAGCTTTGTAAACACTCACCTGGGTTACCACAAGGACAAGAGTGACCCAATAATAGTCAAAAACTGAAGCAGTGGAGGAAAATTCGCTCACTAAATGACAGTGCACAAAAACAATTGTTGGGGAGAGTTCGAAAGCACCCACGGTGGGCCAGGAAATCGTGGCAAGTTAGGAGCCGCATTCATCTAGTCAACAGGTAACATTTGCTCCTTCTTCTCTAACTTCACAATCTTTAGTGCCCCTTGTTGTCTCCTCGACACCCATCACTACAACTGTTAGCCCTGGCTTTTTTGTCTCTTCCATAATGGTTGTGGGAGGTTTCTCCCAATTCTCCCAAACAAGTCCATTTCTCTTAATGCCTTCGTAGACCCTTACACCCTCCACCGCTTCCCAATCTACTGTTGCCTCTCTTTCCTCAAGTGCGACCACTATTGACACCCCTCCGACTACTAAAACAAGCACAAACCAGTTCACCCAACAATTGGAGTCCACCATGAGCCCACAACCACTGCAAGAACCGATGAGTTCTCTCACCGGTTCACAAATTGAACTTTGGAAAATTCATAATTTCTCCCCGTAGATTGTCAATCTCCCTATAAATAAAGTGCTTGGAGCCACTACCCTCACATTCCCTTTCACCGTACCTCCCATTGCACCTTTTCTAGGTGGGATAGTTCATTCACCATCCCAATTTATAGCATAGGGTGATGCTACAAGGGAGGTGTGGGTCCTCAGGATCCAAAAGCAAAAAGTGAAGGATGGAAAAAGGGCGATGGAGCCAAAGGTGTATACTGTTTACAATGAAGCACATGAAACATTGAATTTCATCACCATGTACCTGAACATTGTCAAACCACAAGGGGAGATGCTATCAGATCATTAAAACATGTATGTCATGGGACTTGATCTAAGAGCGTCCTGACCACAGGACAAGGTGGAACTCATGGAAGAAACGTAGCAGGTGATGATCATAGACTTCATCAAGTTTGTTCATCAACTAAAAAAGAAAGAAGAGGAGTTGAGACTTGTGAAGGATAGAGTCAAGTTCCTACAAGCAAAGGAAAAGGCGATGGAGGCAGATATTGTGCGCTTATTAGAAAAGGTGCAAATGACAAAGGTAGAACAAGACATACTCAGAGAGGAATTGGAAAATTTCCAATCCGTTGACCTCACCCTGGCCAATGTGTTGCGGAAGAGGAGCCAAAACTATCAAAATCAGTGAACCTTGGTGGAGCAGGTGATACAACAAAATAATAAGGAGTTTGAACAACAGTGTGTTCAATTCGAGGAAAGGATGTAGGAGAAGGAGTCTAATTTTGAGGCCCAAAAGGCCCAATTAGAAAAAGGAGCTTATGGAGACAAAGCTTGTCCTTGAAACATAGTCAATAAATAAAAGTAGGGCTGAAGAAAACTAGTCGAAAGAGCTAAGTAACATCGAGGGACAACTTGCATCCGCAAACAAGAGAATTATAGAATTGACAGAAGATATTGTCTTGAAGGATGTGGAGATCTCCCTTCTAAGAAGTGCTCCCCAGGTCCCTGCTGGTCAGCCGGACCTCATCCGAGTAACTCATTAGCTATATATTTTATAGTGGGAAAAGGTTAAGGCCTTCTATCTAACACTATATCCAATGCTCTGATTCATGTTGGCAGCAAAAAAATTGAGTAGGGAGGTTCACGAAATAATTGAGCAGTTCCTACGGTTCATCACGGAAAGGGTCCCTAAGGAAAAGAGTTTGCTAAGCAAGCTATACATGGTCTCTAATGAAAAATTAGAAAAGGTAGGGATCGAGGATTAGAATTTTGCTACCAAGATGATGAACAATTTCATCCATTGTCACTCTGTCATCCTTCGTACTAATGCCCGTGCAACTATGTTGAACCAGACTATGGATAGCATTTGGGAAAATTTCTGTTGGCTAACTAAGATGGGCATGCCATCCTCATTTCTTGAGGATGATTCATTCGCCATAGCTAAGAAAATTGCAACAAAAATGGATGAGAAGGAGCAAGACCCAACTTCTTTCTAGATTTTCAGCCAACCTCCTACTGCAACAGACATTGAAGGTGTCATTCATATGATTGTGCGACTACTCTTCCAATGTGAGTCAGGGGCCAGTTTACCTGAAGTGCTCCCTTATAATGAAATGCTCGACCTAGGCAGAGCGCAAGAGAATCTATGTGATGTATCGGGACCATCCAAGACTGACTAGCTTCCTCTGTAGGCAACTCTTTCTAAGCTCTGACTCCATTGCCCTATGGATAAGGCTTTGGTCTACATGCTAGATAAATATTTGGGTTCCTCATTCTACAAGAGAATTGGCCTTGGTATTTTCCAAAAGCTATGAATGTAAAACTCTTCGAGCTCCCTTCGGGTTTTATTTTTTGTGTTTTGCTAAGTATTGGCCCAACCCTCATATGTTCAACTTGTTGCCCTTAGCCTTTGATCAACCTTTTTTTTTGGTGGCTTCCATGTGTCTTCTTGACACTCTCCAAAGGAATTCTTCCCTTCGCTTCTCAACCAACTCCCGCTATGCATCCATGTGTCTTTATCATGAGCTATTTTCAATTGCTTCCCTTCATTTTCTAGTCGTGCTCCACCTGCATGCCACATAGCATCCATTCACATAAAATTTTGGTGAACCCCACAGGCGGTGCCGATAGTAAACATGCTGCTACGTGTCTTCTCGACACAAGATTTCATCAAAATTTCAGGAGAATGAACCATGGGCTATGAATTGCTACTACATATCCTCTCGGTGGGTCTTCATTAAAAGGAGTGAAGCGAACACGAAGCTACAATATGCCACCACATGCTCTAATTGCCTCCGCTAGGAGGTGACACTTGTCTGCATGGGGTAAGCCAGGAGCACTGCCATTATTTCTAGAAGATGTGTCTGGCTGAGAAGCATCTACGTGCCATGGCCCAAATATTTTCTATTACAATGGTCGACAAGAATCTATTGCCACATCATTGCTCAGGATACCAAATATTTTTTGTTGCTGGCTCGCCAGGTGGTGGGATTGCTGGCTATAAATACTCCTTCTTGCTTCAGAAAAGAAGTTTGGAAGAGACATGATTTTTAGAAGAGACACCAGGCCTTTTACTAATTTTTAAAGATTATTGCAAAAGAACTCACAGACTATGCCATTGTTCGGACTTTCTATTTTCTTAAGCTATTTGATAAACTTTATACTATGCCATTATTGTTTTGAATAGTTTATTTGCAGAACTTCTATAATTTTAATGCAATCTTTTTGTTTTAGATCATGTCTTTGACTCCTCTTTTCAGTGAATGTGCATGAAGATTATTTTATGTCATTGAATGAATTATTCAGGCTTCTATCTTTAATTTTTTTCATTGTAGAACATAGCAGATTGTTGAATGGGCCCTTAAATTGTATCCAAAAGATAGATTTATCATGACTTACATCTAAATCTTGGCACATCACCCTAGTTAGATCTTTTATTTTTATATTTGCTTCCTTTTCCCGTTCAAAACCCTAGTTATAGAAGAAGCCGACTTCTTTAAAATCTAGAGGTCACCCAGTTTAGTGCAATTGGTTCCCCCATTAACTGAGTTTCCCATAAAGGCTGTTACCTTGCCAATTTTTGGCATCAACAACTACCTAATGTGATGGAATCATTATTCAATTATATTCATCTTCCTACTAACCTACACATCAATATAGAATTCTCGACCACTTGACCAAAATTCTAGCACAAATATCTATCCTTGAGTTTCTTAAAAAATCTCCCATCCACAAGAGCCTCCTTAAGAAATCCATCCATGAATCTCATGTCCCTAATGACATTGATCTTGTTCAATTTCAAGCCATGATAAGAAACTTATCATCTCCACAATCCCTCACCTTTTCTACCAAAGATATGCCTTCTATTAATCTATCTCAGAACAATCTACTATACCTTCAAAGTCACATCCATAAAACTACAATAAAATGCATCCTAGTAAATGGTGGATTAGTAATTAGTATTTTCAGCCTAAATATTGTAAAACAAATGGGATATTTTGAAATTTTTTTCAATCCCAAACTTTTTTCTTTGATCAAAGGATATGACAAAGATGAATGTGATTCTAAAGGATCTATAAAGCTACCCATCCAAGTTGGGCCAACCACAGTTGAAACCACTTTCCAAATTTTAGACCTTGATCTCCCCTATAACATCCTCCTTCGCCTCCTATGGATCGATGCCATGTAAGTCATTCTATCCATATTTCATCAATATACAAATTCCTCCCACAATGGAACTAAATTCACTATTTATGCTGATGAAAATCCATTTCAATATTTCAAGTTATTACAAAGCATTCATGGCCCTTCATAGCATTTCCCTACCAACATTGTATCACCATCTTTATCTTCATATATTGATCCTTCATTTCTACTCACCTCTCACATTATCATAGAGATCTAGGCTAATATCAAAGACCTTGGAATTGGATAATATGAGATACATGCCTTCTATATTGATTACCATGCATACCAAGATCCCCCACCACTATCCACTTCATCCTAATCCTTTGATGTCTATGATAATTCTATGTTTGATCATGATATGATCTATAATAATCTAGTCTTTAATCACAATTTTAAGGACATCCAAGATCATCTCCCTTCTACTCCACCTCATGAGCAACCATCCTTCATATCGAGCATCCTGGGTTAGGGTATGCATTTCTTAATGCTAGCTCTACTAATCCTTCTTACCAACTTGTTAAGGATGTACAAGCATCCTTTGAAATTAATAGTGTTGAGAAAGATATTCACAAAGAATCTATTGGGCACATTGCCACTATCTTCCACGAATCACATATCCTAACCATCTCATCCAACTCATACACATCCACCCATCTCCTAGACTTGGATTGAAAAGTGTCATAAAAAAATAATGAGGATATCAATCAAAGGTCAAAAATAAAAAAAGCCTTTATCAAATGGAGATCAAAAATCAAAAGAAAAAAGAAAAAATGAAAGAAAATTCCTTTATTAAAATCAGAATCAAAAGCTACTGAAAGTAAAAAAATCAAAGCCAAAAATAAAATAAATAGAAAATTGATCTCCTATCATACCCCTTCCTCTCAAATAACTTAGGGAATCTATCAAAGAAAAATATCAAGAAATGATCTTGTTGATCCTAAGTCTTCATCTTCATCATCTTCACACAACCCATATACTTTACCTAATCCACCCATTTCCATACATCGTATCATCACATCCCCACAATGATGTCTCTCAATGGATCTTATGGAAACCCCTTGAAATCCTTTAATCCAATTGTAGAGCCTCTCTAATGTCTAATTAACTTGGTGCTGCTAGGTATACACAAAGTTAAGAGGACCTAAGAATCCCTAACTGAACAATTCATCTTTCACAAGAGGGTTGCATTTAATTATCAACCAGGGAGTTGTAAACTATAGATAGTGCTAATAAAATATATGTGTTCGCAAATACTAGACACATCGTACAACAATGGAGCATAGGAATATACACGTATAAAATACTGCAAAAAATGAAAAGTGAAATGAACTTCTAATTTGCAAAATAGGGGAAAGGAATATAAACTATTACCTTATGCTACGAGTACCTAATGCTTAAGACTGTAACTGTCAACTTTTAAAATTGTAATGTCCTAACCTAGCTAATTCATCCTGAGTATGAAATGAAACATGTCGATCTAACAATAGAAAATGAAGTGAGTTAACAATACCTTGAGTATCCCTTGCTTGAGTTGTTGCTTCCACAAAAATTGTCAAACACTCACTTACTTAGTAAATCATGATATTAAACCAAATTTCCTTATTTCATTCTAACACCAAACTCTTACATACCACCCAACAAGAATCTGATGAAGATATCTTATTCAATAACACATATTCTATTGCTGCAACTACTAAGTAACATATGAAAAAATAACTAGCAATAATCAACTTATCAACTAGATTTCCTCCTCAATAGAATATCCCACTATATAGGTTCTATGAGGAGTTTAATTATTCACAGACTAAAAACAAACTCAAAAAGCAACCATAAACTCTCCCTCAAAGATATGAAGAGGAATTAGTTTGAAAACAATAACTATAAAGTAGGAGTAGAGAAACCAAATCAGAATTCTATGCCCAACAATTTAAATACTTTAATAGGAACAAGTTCCTGAGAACAATCTTGTCATATATTAGTCCTATTGGGAGTAGACTCCTTCTCCTCCAAACTATCTTATTTGACGAGAAAGAGTGTTATGCAGTGATTCATGGCTGATCAATAATTGCTCAAATTCATTTCCTTCTAAAAGTGTCACACGTTGGACACTTGACTTCTTCTTTGCAACCATTTGGAGTCCTTATGTTGCGAGCCAAAAAACTTGTTGTGGGTTGACAATCCTTCTTGTTTCAAGGTGTTAGTCTTATTCCTAAGGCATACACATTATTAACAATCATAAATTAAACACAAAATCATACTAAATTTCATAAACATTCATACATTCATACAAACATCTATCAACATAACTTATTTCCATTTCTAAATACTTAAAACTACTTAAAAGTGTATAAAAAGCATATAAAAGGTATATAAAGTCTTGGTAATATCTTTTAAACTTAGCAGAAGAAATCATATGAGCATAAAATAGTAAAAGGAAAACTAGCCATTGATTGATCCCATCATTCCCCCAACTAAAGCTATTTCTTTTCCTCAAGAAACTTTAAGCTTGAAGGTTGTACTACAAGGCCATTTGTCTGAAATCCACCACATAGTCCACTCTTTTACCCTGCTTCAAGTAGTAACCTTTTTTATTTGAGAAATTTTCTAGTCTTTTGTCTTTTGCTACTGCCTCTTCCTCTTGATTCCTCCCTATCCACTATGGTATGGGAATAGGAGCATAGGAGGATGGAAGGTGAGTGAGAACCAAGCAACTCCATTCCTCATTACAACTAAAATGTATTTGTTTGGCCTATGAATCATTTTTCATAATTGTAAATAGAATGGGGTTCCTTCTTTTTTAGTTATGGCTTGATATTGTTCCATCTACCTTGGGAAAAGTTAAAAGCTTCTATAATGTTACCCGCTGCTAGTCCCTTCATTCTTTTATAATCCTATTGGCAAGAGAAATAGGGCCAATATAGTTTGGAAGGATCTATAACCCGATATTCCTTGAGTATTCAATTTATACCACAAAGGATACAGTCAGAGAAACAAGCATACAATAGGAATCTATAAGGAATACATAGCATATAGTAGTATACTCAAAAAAAGAAATTATTCAAATATCCATAACACATATGTCTTTCTGTATCTCTTTTTGGTCTATGTATATATCATAACATGTATATAATGGGTAGGTCTAGTCCTTACTCCGACATTATATATTCTATGATATAGATATTCTATTATGTATCTTTTCTATCACCTCTATATTATATTTCCTATCTATTACATATAACAAATATACATTCATTTCTTTAAAGGAATGTGTTTCCTTCTTTGCAATGATTGTTCTTTCCCAACAACACAGTTAACTACCATTCTGCTATCAATATGTTGTGTTCTACTCTTTGATATACTAACATCATCCCCCCTTTAAAAGTGACGCCTTTTCTTCAAGACATGTATTCTTAGGGAAGGATGTTCTGATATTCCATTTGAAGTTGTGCCAACATAGCTTTCTAGTCTGCATGTTCCTATAGGAGGGTACCTATTTGTGCCTGGATTTGGGCTAGAGTCTGTTTGGCTTTTAGAATAGTGGTGGGAATTTTAATACTATTATCTATTCAATTTTCTTTGTTTAGGATCAACTAGAGGAACCTCATCTCATTATTCATGGTCTCCCTCAACTAATGCAGTTGTTCTTTGAGTAGTTCTCTCTATGTGTGGAGTTGTTGGAGCTAGATATGAAAATTATATATTTTGTCCCTTATTGTGTCAGTGGGATCTTACAAAGGGTGATAAGTCACTTTTGCTATTTGTTCTTTTGTTTGTATGATTTTTTCATGGAGGTTCTTCATCATGTTCAACCATTATAAGCAGAAGTGATAAATAACCTCGACAGTGTTAATGCTTTTCTCCATATATTGGAGTTGGATTTCTAGCCAAGTTTGTGTAGAAGCGCGCTTCTTAACAGACTGTCGAGTGTTTTGCTGGATGAACTCATCCTGAGCTTCTTTTCTTATGCTATCCTTTTGTGATATTAGGTTGGTTTATACCCCAATGACCAATTGTTGTAGTTGTTGTGGCAACAGAAGGGAATGGTCCCTAAAAATATGTGGGATATCTTTTTTCAATGTATCTATAGTGTCTCAAAGCTATTCAATTTTTTGGACATGTTCCTGTAGTATCTCCTCTCTTTCTATTGCTTGAAAAATGTCCCCTAGTTATATTTTCTGGATAAGTAACATCTCGAAGAGATTCACCTGTGAACCAACTAGTGGAACTTGCAGTAATTGGAGAAAATGTGCTAGTTGAATTTATTGTTGTTTAGCTAAGAAGTTCTTAATGGAAGATATGGTATCTAGAGGGATGGATGCCTCTCCAGAATTAGCCTTATCCTTAATTGGTTCTTTGTTGGATTCCTCTTAATTTCATTCTAGTTCTTCTGTCTCTTCTATTTCTCTAGTGTCTAGAGGGACATTCTCTTGTCCTCCTACTTGAGAAACACTCTCTTTGTTTCTAATTTCCTAAACAATATCTTATTCTTATGTCAGCCCTTGCTCCAAGTTCTTTGTCATTCTCTCATACCATTTCTAGGTGGCCTCTTCAGTTTCTTCCCAGAGAGTCTCCATGTCGTCCAGATCATCTTGTATTTTCCTGTCAACACACTACTTTGTCTAGAACTCTTGTGCTTATCAAACTTCTTTCCAATGTTGTTCACTTTGGATTCAATTGCTTCAATTCCGCTTCTAAAATTTTCAACTGTAGCAGACCACCAAAGACAATACTTGTATATGCATGACATTTCTTTTATGCACTTCTTCATCTCCATGATCAATTCAGATAACCTGTGATTTACTTTAGAACATCTCTTATCAACCAAAGCTTCCAACTTCTATCCTTCTAGTCCTACAAGCAACATTCTCTCTTCAACTATTTCAACTAAAATTTTGGGTAAAGAATCAAAAATGATTGATAGATCAATACATTTATGAAGTAGATACTCAACTAAGGCATCATGAGTTTTAAGTATGTCAAAAAGAGAGGCCGTACTCCATAAATCACCAATTTTCTTCATTTTCCCTTTTATTAACATAGTTCAGATGTCATCTAGATCAGAAGATTCTGGTCCAGGCAGAGATTCCTCTTATTCTTTCTCTTTAGGAATAACAATGATGTTCTCAGAGACAAATTTTCTTTTCTTCAATTCCGAAGGGGAATAATTAGTGACCACTTTAAATTATTTTGTTCTGGAGGAAGAACATTCCTCAAATAGACTCGACATGACTTCATCAAAGCTCATTAATTTTTGCAAGGATAAGAAAAAGTTTTTACACGTACTTACTTTATCCTCTAAACTTTCCAAGTATCTGCATATCTGTCTTGCAACAGGAATCTCAGATTCCCACTTAACGTCTTTCTTTCTTGATAGCGAGTTCAAAAAATAATGTACCGGTGTAAGCAAAGATCCAAAATGGAAAGGGTATCCTTCTTCTAGTGTCATTCATATATTCTTAGTGATATTTTTCAAGAATTAGACTACATAGATCAAATTTCTTGTTTTCTTTTACCATTTTATGCGCCAAATACAAAACAATAACTGAAGTAGAGCTTTCTTGATTTCTGAAATAAATTTTGTAAGAAATGCCATATGCAACATACCTAACTAAGGAATCAACAATAGTGTCAATCAAAAGTGCTCAGGGATCTTTTTCAACTCCCATCTTTTCCTCTACTTGTATTTTATAGTCTCCTATCTAGGAATTTCTCCAACGCTGCACAATCCAGTAGCGGCTTCAATTGCTTCCTTCGTAATAGGGTAGGATTTATCCAATACAATGCTGCCATCCTTGAATTTTCTTAAAAGGAACAAGATAAATTATCTATCATCAATCCAAGGGAATTCTCCCCACAAGTCCAAACCTAGGGTTTGTAAGTTCCATAAGTCACTCGGTTCAAACCCTAATTCCATCTTCTTTATTCTGCTATGATCGAATTCATCCAGATTGACTCCTTTTAATTTTAGTGGGATATTTCTACTTGATCCTCTATTAGAAGGTTCCATTAAAGCTCTTAACTTCTTAAAATTCAATAAGGATTTATTCTATTACCTTCCTCTGCAACTATGAGAGAGAGAAGATTCCGTCGCCTGCTTTCGAATGTCCACAAAGATCTCTTGAAGGGCTTTTAATCACTTCAGAAATGCTCCAAGAAGGTTCCAAGTCACTCTACAAATCCTTCAAATGAATTTGATGATAAAAAAAGATTTGTTAAATTTCCTTTATACATCATCATTTTGCCCTAACTCACATTAATTGCAAAAATCTAACAAACTTTTCTTCCACTCTATTGAGAAACCCTAATTTACTTCGCAAAAGAACATGCTCACTCTTTTTCTTCTGGTTTCTTTGCATTACCTCTATTTTGTCACTCCTTATAACATATCCACTTTCTAGCACCTGACACATTGTATTTCTAAGGGTTTAATTGATTTTCTGATAAAGATCCCCCTAAGACCATGCTAGGTTTAATTCCTAGAGGATTCATCTGCACTGGATGAGGGTACAGACGCATCAGTAGTCTCCTATTATTCTTTCTTTTTCCATATATTTCTGATTTCCTGCTTAATATATTCCTTATCAATCTTTTTCATCAGTTCATCATCTTCCATCAGAGCAGACTACTTTCCCTTTTTACTTCTGCACACTTTTGAAATATGTCCCAGTTTCTTGCAATAGTAACAAACAATATTTCTCTATCTTGTCTGATTTCCATTAATCCCTATTCTACATTGATTCAATTTATGTCCAAACATGTTATAGGTATAACAATAGCCATCAAATGATTGATTTATCCTTTTTCCATTGAACATATTCATCATCACCTGACTAATCATCCTTACCAAAGATCTGCACTTAGTAGCTTTATGCCCGATCTTCTTGCAAGTATAACATTGTCTGAAGAAGGGATCAATAACTTGATTCATCCTACTATTGGAATCAAGGGAACACTAAGAGGGGGGTGAATCAGTGTTCAAAAAATCTTAACTTTAATAATTTGAAACTTAAACCATTATAACATTACATTTAAAGGAAAGATGCACACATTCAAAGGAAACATTCATAACATTATAACACAAGGATTTTTGCGTGGAAACCCTGTTAGGGGAAAAACCATGGTGGAGGTAAATCCACAATTTGAGTACTCAAATAAAAATTTTACAAAAGAGAATGCACTTGTATTC
Organism: Sequoiadendron giganteum; assembly: GCA_007115665.2. Taxonomy (NCBI): domain Eukaryota; kingdom Viridiplantae; phylum Streptophyta; class Pinopsida; order Cupressales; family Cupressaceae; genus Sequoiadendron; species Sequoiadendron giganteum. Next base: position 390,356,953 of record CM021104.1, on the reverse strand, counting down.
AGGCACATTGCCTAGAGCTCACTGCTCAAAAGGGAAGGCTCACAGCCTTACAAAAGTTTAGATTAAAACCATCTGAAGGATGAACAAGGATAGTAGCATCTATTCATGCCAGGTTACAATTTTGGTGAAGCTCATAGATTAGATTTTGGATCCTTCTTCTGATTTTGCACTTCACTCTGCTCTGCTTTGCACTTTTCTGCTCTTCGCATCACACATAAATAAATTCACACTATTACTCTACTAAATTTCAGACCACACACAAATATACTTCGCATTCCACACATTATCTATCTTCTCTATCCTCTTACTCCTTCAAAATGATAAAACCGATCTCATATATATATATCCACTATCAAGGATTTGATCATTCATATGTCGGCTTCATAAAACATTAAGTTCTTATCAAATGTCGGCTAGATCCATCACTAATTCTTTATGCGTATCCTCCAAAGCTAGGTAATACATAGAGAGGACCCAAAAATCATAATCAAGCATGAAAAAATTTAATTAATTACTCCTTATACATCCATAATTACTATATTCGCTAGGTCGGCCTTCTAGTATAGATAACCAACAAATTAGTGCACCAGATCTCTTAGATCGCATACCAATGAATGCTCATCAATATACTTCTTGAATAAGGTATTAAAAAAATTAGAAAACCTTCCTCAAAGATCCACAAATCAAAATAATAGTCTGGTGAGGTATTCAAATCAACATTTATGCCTTTAACCAGATTCCTTGTTCTTCACTCTTTTCTATCGGTGTAAACTAAAATTATACTGTAGACCAGATGTATAACTTAGGTTGCCATGAATGACAAATATTACAAGCCATAAGCCAAAAATCTCCCCCTTTGGCATTGATGGGAACACTTAGTGAAAAATGACTAAGTATCAAAATCATTTAAGTACGTTTCCAGACTTTACTGCTCTCTTTCCCCATGCTTCAAAAGATTTCAAAACACAACTCCCCCTAAGATTGATGAGACATTTTTCACTGTACTCCCTCCCCCTTTGACATCAATGACAAAGAATAGAAACTATATGCCAAAAAGACAAAACATGTGTTCAAAATCTCCAAAACTTCAAAATATATATGCCGACAATTCTCCCCCTTTGACCAAAACTTCAAAAATTTGAATAAATTTTGAAAACAAGCAACTGTTACTTTAGAAAATTATCTTATAATTTTTCTTCATTTCTGGAAGGAACTTCTTCCAAGCATCTATTGTAATCCCAATGATAATGATCAAGCTGTTGTTCTTGGATGTTTTGTCGATAATTTCAATTAGAGATTCCAGAATTGTAATTGCTTCCTCTAGTTTCTCACATTTCCTTAGTATCTCTACCATCTGCTCCAATCTACATTTGGTTAGATCCTTCACCTTCCAAAAAGTATCCACAAGTGTGTTCTTGGTGAATTGAAATTTTGTGTGTTTAGATTGTAGCTCCCAAATCTTTTTCTTGATGGTGCCATCGTGATCCTAAAACATATCAAAGTTTTTTCCAATGCCATTCAACTTTGTTTCAATTTGCTCCAATTTCTCTTTGTATTTACCAATAGCATGAGGCCAAAAAATTCAATAGCTATAGATGTTGGTAGCTGAATTTATGCATTGCCTCAAATCATTCATTTTTATTCTTTAGTTTGGTAAGTGATAGCCTAAACCGCTCCTTCAAATGAGAGATAACTTCACCTTCTTCTTTGTCTTTATCCTCAGAGTTCATTGTTTATTTACTACATTCAATCATTTCTTCAGGTAGAATGTTATGAAAACTTTCCAATTTGATCTTGTAGTGCTCAACATGAGCATTTAGTACTCTCAGAATCATATCTTGATCATATGATGGTCTAACATACCATAACTTAGTGATTTTCTGCATTCCACCTTCTTCCTGAATAAGCTGCTGTAGCTTCTCCTTTGTTAGGTCATCTTCTTCCTCACTATATTTTTTTGGTTCTGATTCATTTCCCTTTGGATCCTCAATTTCTTCATCAAATTCTTCATCTGGAATATCCACAATTTCCTTTTCTTTTCCTTTTCCTTTTCCTTTAATTCTAGGAATTTTGCATTTTGGAGGGATGTATTAAATAAATTCTTTTTCTCTTTTCTGCTTTTTCTCCATGCCACCAGAAGAGGAACCAACTTCAATTATTCTTACCGGAAGGGAAATATTGACTGAGCCAAACTTTCCAAGCACATTCTTAGAGAATTTTTCAAATTCTTAATCCTAATTAGCCAAGCTCCTAGAATATGAGTATATTTGTTTGCATACCGGTTCATTTTCTTTCCACACCACATTGTCGACCTTTAGAAAACAATTCAAGAAATATATTACTAAACATATAATCAAAGTATCAAACCTGAAAGGGTAGCCTATCTCTTTTGTTAGTTGTACATTCTCCATTAGCTAATCCTTTATCAATTCGCACAGGTCAAAGTCCCGACCTTCAATTATCATCTTGTGAGAAATGTAGACTGCGCCAATCGAGGTTGCTCCTCTCCCTTTCTAAAAAAGACTTTATATGAAATTCCATGCACAATGTAATTTGTAACAAGATTATTTATTGTTGCAATTATCAGTGCCCTTTGATCTCCAATTATTCCAATTAGGGTTTCAACTTCTTTGTTCCAGATTGATTTCTTCCTTGGTATATCTTCGACTTTGCATAATCTAGTCAAATTCTCAATTGCTTCCTTCGAAAAGATGTAGGGTTTTTCCAGAGTCAAAGTATCATCATGCAATCTACTCAAGATGAATTTAACGAATTCTGCATTCTCAAAGTATGAAAACTCATTCCAAATATCCAAATTCCTGTGTTTGGCTTCTCTTAATTGCTTCAATTTGTTGGGAAATAATTTTTTTCTCATGGAACAAATATTTCCATTGTTGTATTTGTCCAAAATGATTGACCCTTTGATTTGTTCCATTTTCCTTTCACACTTAGGTTTAACAACCGCGCACCAAATTATATGAAAGTTCCAAAAACAACTGAAATACCTGATAGATTTTGAGAATTGCCGACGAATCAATTTCACTGCTTCAAAATTCTTCTACCGAGTGCTCTCCTTCTTCTCTTCTTCGATGCAAAGTAACAAATGATGGTTCCAAGTTTACTTTTATACCTCTCACACTTTAATAAATGTGTTTTCCCTATGTTTTCTAGGTGCTTTGTTTTCTCAGACAACGAGAGAAAAAATCTTCTGCGAACCTATGAATTCTCTGAATTTTCTTGTGAAAGTTCTCCAAAACCTCTGCATATCATAAATACATCTTCATGACCATCCTTCATGTTTCGGTACCATCTATGGACAAGGGAGGGAATATTTTCTTGAAGAACTCCTGCTAGGCCAATGGCCTGAAATCAATTACCAGAAGAAGGTTTTGGTGCAAAACCATTTCTAGCGTCATACTCATTCTTCCTTACCCATGTATTCTTCATCTCATCTCTTATCTCATCTGTAGTCACCTTTCCTTTTCCTTTGTCATCTTCCTATATATTTTTTCCTTTGTATACCAGACCTCTTCTATCCACATTTTTATCTCTGCAAAATCTTGCAATGTGACCATATTTATTGCAATTGAAGCACATAGTATTTCGTTGTCCATACCAATCATTCCATTGATTTCTTCTTGATCTACATTGATTAGCAATATGTCCAAATCTTCCACATGTGTAACATTCAACATTCTTTCTATTGACAAAGTAGTTTGACACATTTCTACATTCGATTGATTTATGACCAAACTTTTTGCATTTGAAACACTAACCAAAAAATGTTGAATCTCTTGATTTCATATTACTTCTACACTAAGTAGTGATATGGCCAAATTTATTGCAAGAAAAACAATATCCATTAAATTTTTGAGCATTAGGTTGTCTTACCAGATACCTTCCACCTTTGTTCATGTGGTTTCCTTGTCTGAAATTCTTTTGTCCGAATTTAGAACTTTCTCCTTTTTCATATCCAAGACCTCTCTTATCATTTCCACTCTTCTGTCCTTGAGTCAACTCATCAAGCTTAACTGAACTCATCTTAAACTTCTCCTTGTATTCATTTGCAGTAGTAATTTCATTTTTGAGAATAACAATCTGTTTACCAAATTATTCTTCATTGTTTCTGGATCGTTGCAGTTCTCTTTCCATCTGAGTGAATTCTTCATTTATTCTTCTATGTTCATCAGATTTCTCTTTTAAGAATTGAGCAAGATTCTCCTCATTCTTCTTCCTTTCTTCAATATCTTTAGTCAACTTCATCACCATAGATTACATTTCATGCTTTAGGGTAGCATTGTCTTTAGCTAGCTTTTCACATTCTTCAATTATTTCCTTCAAGGTCTGATTTAGGTGAGCATCATCCATGTTTTCACTCTCTTGTTGTTGTATCTGGTAACAAAGATCTTTTCTCTTCTCCCTAGATTTAACAATCCGATCTTTCAATGATTGAATGAATTTCCTAGCATCCCTAAGATTTTCTTTCAATTCCT